>VWYH01002500.1:100347-157926 GCA_013399365.1 Pampusana beccarii | reverse complement strand
CCGAGGAGGGGCGGGCGGCGAGTGCGTCCCGCGCGTTACCCGCGCCGGCTCCGCGCCTCTGTTCCGCCGCGGGCGCGCAGGGCTCGGCGCAGTTGGAAAAGTCCGCGGGCGCGCATCCGAAGCGCGGAGGCGGGCGCCGGGGGCTGGACGCATCTGCCGCGCTGCCCCCGGTCGCCGGGGCGATCAGGGGCAGCCTTCCTCGCGGGGAGGGCTGTGTTTGCGGGCGGCTTGGCCGAGCGCCTCCGCGGTCCTTTGAAACACCGTCTGCTGGAGAAATCAAATAATTAAGCAGCATCGTATTAAAACCGCAGGGCGCTCCGGCCCGTCTAACCCCCTGAGCGGAGCCGCCAGACCGCCCGGCGGCCGCTACCTCGGGGCGGGTGGGAGGCGGGCAGCTCCCCCGGGCCGGGCCGGGGCGATGCGGTGGGGCCGGTGCGGGTCGGTCCGAGGGAGGGGAGCGGGGGGAGCCCTCGAGCCGGCGGAAAATGCCGAAGGGGCTTTCGCCTGCGGCCTCGCTTTCTGTCGCCTTCGTAACCTAATTCTTAGACTGCCCGTGCCCCAGTTTTAACAGCGATGCCGATGCCGTACGGCGTTCAGCGATAAATGCACATCCCAGTCCTTCGGCCTCAACTCTGAAACTTCCAAGGGTTTCTAATCTTCGGCGACAAACCTTTTGTTTGTTTCCGATTGTGTTTCGTTACGGCACAGTCTTACACCGGCTTAATGTGTCTTGGGAGCGGGTGATATTTGAATCTCTTCCAAATTAAAACACTTAGAACGAGATCAAGTGCTCCAATCACTCTAGGTGCTGTGACCCCGAGAACAAGGCTGCGAAACTCAAGTGCCCTCCCTCAGTGCTGGAGTGTTTTGTGTAGATTTGTGCTTTGGAGTAGCATCACAAGCGGAGCACTGGCAAATTTTGAAATACTGAATACCTCTAGTCATTTAGGTGGTAGATGGGCTGCAAGGGGGTATCCTGCTAGGAGGAAGGGTCACCTGAATGTGACCGAGTCCAAGTCTAAGTGCAGAGGACTGAGAAACCTGGTGTTGGGTCTCAGTAGCTGAATCAGTTGTACTGCAGCTTGGGGTGTGTCAGGGGAGCCTATTAGTTGTACTGGACTTGTTTTTAAAAGCAGCTCTGGTCTAGAGCAGGGGATAATACTATTTTATAATGCAGATGTATTTGAGGTACCAGCCTTTCACATCTGTGATTGGTTTCATTTCTGTCTTTGTGTTTTATCTGGAAAACAGGTAAAATAAGAAGAGTACAAGTTGTATATTTCTGTGCTTTCAGCAAAATAGCAATTACACTTTCAAGTAATTTCCAGACGGTCTGCACAAAGCACTTTCTTTCAAAATAGCAAGTTTTAATTTTACTGCATGTAGCTATTTTTACAGTGCTAACCAGATTTTATCACTTGTATTTGAAAGATCGTTCTCCTCATGATTTTTCATGCTTTTCAGGATGTCTAGTATGTGGTTAAAATGGACTCAGAAGATGTTTAATAATTTTATGAATTACAATGTTATGAATTGGAGATTTAATTCTGAGTGCTGTAGTCAGACCCTGTGTGATGTGACATAATATTCCTGAGATAAAGCATGCATTTATTATGCTGTTGTTCAGTTACACGTGAAGTAAAAGCTAGGACTGTCAAATGAATTTGTTGTTTCTGTTTTAGATTATTTTTAGCTTTTCATTTTAGTACTATAAAGTGCTATTTGCATTTAGTTGCACGTGTATCTTGTTTGCAGTAGAACAGTATAGGGCATACCTCTTTGTTAACTTTTTGGAATCTCTAGTCCCTCTGAAATGACTTTAAATTTCTGGTACAAGTTGAAGTTGCACTTAGAGTGAAGTCATAAATGCTTTAAGCAAGCATTTAACAACCAGCAAACACCGACTGCTTTTGACAGAGGTGTTGGGGAGAACGTGTTTATGTGTTTTGTCTATATAATGTGTAAAACTGCACAGTCGAATGCAGTATTCAGTGATTTGGTGGTAATATCTCTAATGACTTAATGGGATCAGGATTTCACATTTGTACAGGGCAAAGTCCCACCAGTATTAATGGTGATATTGTGGGCTGTGCCAAGCTGTTAAAAGTGAAAGTTACCAAATCAAGACAAAAATGTCAAGGTTCATTATGGCTAACTGAAAATTATGTTCTAATAAATTTGAATGTATGAAGCAAGTTACTTTAATATTAGTAGGTAGAGGTGATAGGAGAAACATGTCCCTGAACAAGGCATTCATACCTAATCCTGAGGAAACCTTGGTTATTCAATTTCCACTGTGTCTGGACACCAAGTACCAGAGGGTACCCTTGGCAGGCTTCCCTGGGCATCACCCGTCGTGGTCAAGTTACCACTTCACAATTACAACTTTTTTTTTTTCTGACAGTGGATGTTCTAATAGGAAATATTCACAGGCACAGTCTGGATGACTAAATTTCATCTTGATTGAGAGCTTTGTTTGGCTAAATGATGGACATTGGAGTAATTGCTGGGATAGTTTTTGTGTGCCTTAATAAAGTTGGTTAAATATCTGCTTCTCTGGAGATATTCAAAACCTGCCTGGATGCATTCCTGTGCAACCTGCTGTAGGTGAACCTGCTGTAGCGTGGGGGGTGGACTAGATGATCTCCAGAGGTCCCTTTCAACCCCAGCCTTTCTGTGATTCTGTGAAATGTTATTTTACACCTGCCTTTGGCAGGAACTTTTTTTTTTCCTATTTGCAATTACATCTAGTCAAAGCAATTTCCTTGTATAGCTATGATAATCCTATGAGTAGTTTTGGTAATAAAAAGAGCATTGAAATAAACCGTTGTTTTTTCTAAGGTATACCATCAGGGGGCCCTTTCAAACTGCATCAGTCAAGCAAAAACCAGCTGCTTCAGTTCTACTCCATGAACAAGACAAGTCTTATTTACTGCTTCAGTTCATTACTACAGTGAATTTATCTAACCATGCATGGTGAACGAGAGGACCACTAGTGCAGCAAGTTAGTGTTAGCTCAACAGTTATGACTGTATTTAAGAGAGACTTTCAGTTCTCTAGAAATGTATTATATGGGCCAAAATATCCCACCTGAATCGAAAATATCCTGTTTGCTAAATGGGTAGTTTTGTTTGAATAACTACAGAAAAAAATATATGTGGTTCAGTTTGCCTTGTGAAAATTCATAGTCATCCACGAACCATATGGCTCTCTTACCTCTAGTAGAGAAATATCTCTCTGCATGGCAGATACAGTATGTCAACAGCTATGATCAAATATAAGTAGAAGTGGGCATGGATGAATCAGAATCTCTTTCAAAGTAGACCTGTAGGAGACCACAACTTCTCATATTTCAGTCCGTATATATCTCCATTATAGAATTATATTTCCCAAAACAGTTTATAGTTCATCACAGGTACTTTCTGTTGTAGGGGCCAAAATGATTCATTAAAGTTAAAAAAGTACTCTTCCCATGATATTTATTTAGGAAATGTCAAGTAGCAGTTTATTCATTTAGTACACGCTCAGTTGTGATGAGAGGATGGAAATCACTGCAGTTAGGTTTCTCAATCAGTGTTTCTACGCATACATATATATTTGATCTCACTTTGCTCACTTGTTTCTCACTGTGCTTTCTTAAATACTACTTTTGTGCATAAAATTTACTTATCTTCCATGCATTTTCATTCCACATTTGTCTCATTTCCCTGTCCTTGCCAGTTTTGAAAATGAACAACAAATAGCTTCCAGTTTGGCATTGGCCTTTAGCCCTCTAATTGTTTGTGTTGTTTTGTTGTTTTTTGTTGTTGTTGTTGTTTGTTTGTGTTTTTTTTGGTACTTTTGTAACCACATATTCTTACGATCTAAAAAGACTTTCCACTTTGGTAATAAATGTAGTATGCACCTGCAGTTAGCAGAGATACGTGAGGGGTAGCATAAGTGGAGGCTTTTATCTCACAAGGGGAATCAGTGTCTGTTGTCTTTGGTTGATGCTGTTAACGCTGTGTGTAGATAAAGGAGATAAATTGACAGTAATGAAACATGTCAAAACCATGGCCAAATACATACATCAATCCAATAAGGCGAAAGTTTAGACATTCAGACTGTGCGTATGCACAAATAACAAAAAGTGAAGTATATACCAGATCTTTGTGTCTACCCCATTGTGGGTCCTTCATAGCTGCTCCTTCTTCACCCCAAATCCTTCTACCACTCTCAATTTTGTATCTTTCATCTTAAACACTCTCTTTAAAAGGTAAATTTGTTATTCCAAAGGTAAGAAGAGCATCTTAGGGTTGTCAGATTGATCTGAGCCCAGTTTGAACACGAAAATTTGTTGCGAGCCAAAGTTTATTCTAGCAAATGTAAAGGTTAAGTCTTGAAGTTGAAAAGTTAGGAAAGCGTCAAGCTAAGAAACACAAATTTAGGGAGAAATTGGACACCAGTCTCTTGTGTAGGGGTCATTTAAGGTGTCTCTGTTACCTATTTCATCTTGGAAGCTGAGAGGCTGCTCGAGCACTGTTCAGCCTCTGGACTGTTGCCACTCAGGAGGATCAGCTCTCCAGCATTGCCCTGGAGAGGCAGCAGGTCAGTACTGAGAATAACAATTTTGAATTTTTTTTTTGGTGTTACATCCTTATTGTCTTTCTTCTTTAATCTAGGTGATACTGTACTTTCAATAATCGCTAAGATATGGGAGAGAATGCAAATTAATTGTTTAAGCTTGTCTGGAATCTAATTGCCCTTAGCATGCCAGGGGTTTTTAATATGTTGGTTTCCTACTTGACATTGATTTTTCTGCATTGGAGGTCAACTGAATTAGTTTCCTGTGGTTCTTTACTTCTTGACAGTATGACTTGCATTGTAAAACTTTTGAACGCCTTAATAAAGTTACACAAATTACATATCATAAAATGCCAGAGTCTCCAGCAATTCTAGTTGTGCAACTGGATAGGCTGTTGACTTTTCCTAGAAATGATATACGGTATTATTAATGATGCAGATAATCAACTTAGCCTTCAAGGAAACTTTGTCCAAACCATTTCAATCTTACATTGGCAGTTTTAGAGCTGGTGCAGCTGCAGGGGTACAGAAGTATGCCATTACATTCTTCTGTGTTTCACTGGCAGTGAGGAGTAGAAAGATCTTCCCAGCTTTCACTCCTGCCTTCTAGTTTCACAAGTAGCCCATAAAAATAACACAGGACAAATCGCTTCAATTGCCACAAGTGGGAGGTTATTTTTGCCCCTCTTTTTTTTCCCCCTGAATGGCAGACAGTAAAGAGAGAATCTTAAGTAGTTACTGCTCCTTTTATTTCTTATGATATAAAAATAGGAGGGGAAGGAAAAAAACCCAGAGGATCTTCCACTTTCACATTCTTATTGATTTATGACTTAGTAAGTCATTGAGTTATAAAGCTACAGAGCATAAACACTCTTACTCTGTCAAATTTGTCTAAACAGAGTCCAAGTAAGATAAAAGACAACACTTTTGCTTCATTCATTCAGGGTGAAGTTCTTTCCAAAGAGCATCAGTACAAGGCCACCTTTATCCTCTGCACAACAGCAGATTTCACCTAAATGAACAAATACATTCTTTAGTTTTAGAGATTGATAACAATTATCTTCCCTGATGAGCAGAAAGGAGGACAAAGCTTGCTTTTCTTCCTTTGATTTACTCCCCTTGATCTTGCAGCCTTTTAAATTCTGTGTAGTTGAAGCTACAGGAAGAATCTGGGCCTTTTTTCTTATGCTAGGAAAGGAAATGAAAAAGCATAGTCGTTTCTTGAAAAGACTATGTATCTGCCTGAATTCTCTATCATACCCTTAACCAGGCTTCGTTGTGATAACGCTATGTAGAAGAAATAGTACATAGACTTAATAATGCTTGCTTTTTTTTTTAAATTGGGGCATGAAGACATCACATAGCAAGAAGATGTTGCGTACGAGTAAGAAGTATTAATATCCTCTAGCTGGGAAGACTTTGGGCTCCCGTTGGTAAGAGTGACACAAGCTTCACCTTCCCTCTGAAGGAGAAGTCAAGCCCCTCTGATGTTTCCAGCCCTTTCTGGCTTCAGGTCTTGAAACTGATCTTTTCTTTGATGGCGACTTGTGGCTTTGTTACCCAGCATCTGGCCTGTTTTTTGGCTAGTTTGGGGTTATCTTTGCTATAATGTTTTACTTAAAGGTAAGACATTTAAAAAATGTGATTGTTAAGCTTTCCTGTTAAAGATTGTATACATTGTAATTTGATTTTTATTTCAGTCTGAGATTTTGATCTCACTCATTTAAAGATCTGTTTAAAAATAGTGTCATTTAGGAATAGCTACTATAGTTTGTATTCTTACTGCAAATGTCCAGAATTAGTTTTCAGAGCTAGATAAATTATTTAAGAGAATAATTCTGATACGTAAGAGATTAATTTTAAAGTAACGAATGTAAGTGATGTTTTCTTAGTAGCTTAACAGAAATTTAAATTTACTCTTTTCCTTTCTGGAATTCAAATGGATAAATAGGACTGCTGCTTTTTTCCCCGTAAGTTTTAGTAGGCTGAGAAATCAAAATGTTACACATAGACTAGGCATGGCTCCTTCACAGCACGCAGTTTATTTAAATTGCAATGTGCTATAATTTGTCGGTCAGAGTGGTTCTGTTCCAGGTATCTCTAGTTTATAGCATTATATGTGTAAAAGGCAGCAGTACATCTGAAAATGGATTATTACTTCTGCTGCCAGTCCTGAAATGCATTGCATTCTGTAGCATCTCCCATCTCCATGCATGTCAGCTTTTATTCATTATACAAGTGATGAGTATAAGTAAGGTGTTTCGAAAGAAATTATTTTGATGAAGTTGAAGAGGGGTGCAATTAGTTGTGATATCCTATACTTCTATGACAATATGAATGAATGGTAATTTGATAACAGTTTTCTTAAATGGTGATTTAGAATTTACTACTCCAAAATCTTAGCATATATGACACTTCAAAAGAGAAAGCTTGTTCTCTACATTATTTTTCAGCCTCATTCCTCCTTTTGTAAAGTGATGCATTCTTATATTGCAGTGACCTTTCTCAGGAAAACTTGAACTTTCTACACTTCAAGATTTCAGCTGCAATTAGATTTAGAAAGTTATACATTAATTTACGAATTCAAGGGCACATACAGTACACTTTGAAAATAATGAAGTAGATGACCAAAGCATTATAATATATCTAAATAGTTAAATTCAGTAGTTGGAAGGTCTGAAATACTTCTTTTCAAATTAAGAAGTGATACATTGATTTTGGATGCATCCCAAAGTTTTGATCTTTTTTCTCCCTAAAAATGTTTCTCTGCAGCTAAAATAAAGTGTTAAAGGTTACATATATCAGTGGAAATATTCTTGCATCCACCAATGAAAGATCTTCTACAGTAATATCTGTTCGTTCTTGAGGTCATTAAAAGTGTAGTTAGTTCTTTTATGCTGTTTGTTTTCGAATTTTCTTTTTGATGTCTATTTCATTCTTCCTTTTCTTATCTAATGTATTTTAAAATCACATTTTCATTTCACAGTGCTTTTGGAGATTGTACATTCCTTAGTAAATGTCTAATCTGATACATTAGTATTGTTACCATGTACTGTACTTAAGATGTAGAGCAGGGTGGGAAGTCACTCTTGAATACTTGTTGTGGATAAATTACAAAACATACTTTCGTTGCTAACAAGTGTCATGTCTTTGATTAATTCCTTGTGATTTTCTGTTTCTTTTTATTTTCCAAAATTGTCGTTGATTGCTGTCCTAAAAATGGTGCAGAAAGAGCAAAATACAAAGCTGAGAACTTCAGTGTACGCCAGGCTGTAGAATGCGGCTTTGATCAATAAAATTGAAAAGTTTCTCCTGTATACCTGTACAATATTCAGATTGCAATCTCTTTCTGGAGCTTTCCTGGCATCTGCTTGTAGGTAGCCTTCTATTTAGTAGCATACCCAAATAATGTAATGCATTTTATTTTTCTTTTGATTTTGTTTGGAAAGATAACAAGTGCCTTTTCCAAACTTCCTTTAATAGAATATTCTCTATGTGTTTATTCATTTCTTTGAATTACACTCCATTACTTAAAAAAAATGTGCTATGCTTCCTGATTGGATAGAATTTCATGTAAAATATTCTGACAAATGTCCATCTGTTACTCTGCAGCGTGTCCATGGACAGTGAAACTTAGCAAAATAATGTGATGCTTGGGAATCAGTAGAATGTGTGAAGCTTTACATTCTGATTACAGTGCTGAAGTGAAAGACAACATTTTGCTTCACTGCTTGAAAGATCAGTTCTGGAAGCACAGCTTGTCATGTTAACATTTGTGTTTCCCTGCACTTAACACTGCGATGTGTCAGCCGAAGGGTGAGCAGACGCAAGAGCAAGCCCAGGTTAACGTTGGAAAAAAGGGACCATATTATGAAGGGGTTTAGGGAAGCATTGTGATACTGCTTGGCACCAGAAGAAAAGGAGACAAATGATCAAGGATATAAATGGAGGTATCTGGATATAACAGTGGAGCGATCCTGATAGGGCAGTACGGGGGATGACTATTTTGCTTGTCTTGTTCCAGTTGCATGTAAGGGCCAGGAACAAGCTGCATAACATCTGTTTTCTGAGATGCCGTACATGTTTCACAAACTGCATCATGAAAAGTCGACAGACTTAAATATTTTCATGTGTACAAGGTACTGACTACAGAAACAGTCATCAGCATCTTATAATGCATCTTGATATGTAAAAATGTATTGAGGAGGCTCGGCTGATGTGAGGTAGCTGCCAGGCTTCATTTGCAGTGTTCCTTGCTTGGAAACCAGATTACCCGTAAAATAGGGTAGCTTGTCAAAAAAAAAACAAGCCACACACACACACACAAAAACCCTAAAAAATTCCACAAACCAAACAGGAAGTCATTTACTGTGAGAAAATATTATATGACTCGTAATTTCAGTTGCACAATTCCACATAATGATGAATAAAATTTGCCTTTTTCAACATCTTTCATGAGGCTGGTCCAAGTTACCCTGAAAAAATATCTTACCTGTTACTATCACGATCTGCAGTGTAAGCTGCACTCTTCTTGACCAATGGAACAATTTTTTCCTGTATTTCTGATTTTGGAGCACAAGGAACAAAGTATTCTTGGCAACCAGGCTGTTCCCGTGTGAATTCTCTTCTGAAAGACATCAGTGTGATCATTAGTCTTTTATTTTTTTCCAGAGCGAAACATAAAAATGTCTTCTCCAGTCTTGTCCTCCCTTCGTAAATACGTCCAGCTCTTGTAATCACTACCACTGGTGAAATATCATCTGAAAGATTTGCAAGAACTGCCAAAATAAACAGCAATGTATGTGCATGCAAGATGTCCCGGTTATGAAAGAATGATGGATACACTGAAATACTACTCAGTAAAAACTTGTTGATGCATTACCTTTTAACTGTATCTATGGAAATTTACCTTACCATCCAGTACTACTGCTATAGCTTCTAATACTGTGTGGTTTGATCTGGAGACTTTTGTGGTATTCTTAATTGATTGATTTTTCATGTTTTAACATAAATCGGTGCCAACCTATATACGATAAACCTATTAGAAAAATCGACTGTATAAATAAGAAAAAAAATGTGATTTTTCCCAAGCATTCGTATATCTTCCACAATGGAGAGTGGTGAAAGAGTTAAGATTGCAGACCTAACAGTAACTTTTCAACATCTTTAGTAGCTTTAGATTTCACAGAAATTTTAAGAATAATTTAAATATTCCCACAGGAAAAAAAGATATAAGAGCAGTGACTAAAGTATAATAAAATAAACCAAAATAAAGCAGAAAGTCAGAAGATAATATAGAATTAACAATACCAAGCAATAGCAAATTAGTATTCATGTAGTAATTATAAAGATGAAACTAGTAATAATTTCACTTTTTTCCATATGGAGTCAGTTAATTATTCCTAAGTATATGGAAAAACTCATGAACTGAAAGAATAAAACAAAATAGAACTAATTCCTGTAAAAAATTGAGATATGAGATATCATTTTTGTGACTATGTATAGATTTTTTTTTTTCTTCCTCACACATGACTTAAAATTTTTATTCAGAAATCATCAAAAAGAATTTCCTGGAATGTTACTTGTCACCAGGAAACAACGTTCTAAATTTCCTTGATATAATAGTAGCATTTTTGTCATTTTTTCCCCACAGCGGACTACCTGGAAGCTTCAGCGGGTGCTGAAGTGATATATTTGTGAATTCGCTTAAAAATACCCTCCAGGTGTGTTTGTTCCTGAAACTAGGCCTTTACTTAGCTTCTCGATGCAGTAAAAGGGACTGACTGAAATCTCTGTCTGTGGTTTGGCCCCTGTGACAACTGCCAGCTTTCTCTTGCCCACCGGCAGCCTGTTTGCTTTACCTCTGCTTGGTTTTGTGTCGTTTGAGTGAGCCAGGGAGTGAAGGAGAAAGCAGCATCCTCAGTTTGACGGGAGGAGGCTGATAACGCTGGCTTGCACTTGAGGTGCCTCAGCGTCTCCAAGATGCCCATGCAGACCTGGCTGGTACAACGAAGACTGGCTGGAGTCCAGGTCAGGGGCACCCAGTAGCCCTCAGGGGGCTCCAGCTGCCCATGATGGCCTTCTCCTGCCACTGCTGAAGAGCTCAGGGCCACGTTAGGGACTCTAGGTAGTCACCTAGAGTAGTCTGCCCTTCGGCCATTGCTCCAGAAGGGTCCCGTGTAGCCCGTGTGCCATATCTACCTCCTTGATACGTATCTGCCGACTTCATGTATCTCGAGGTTTCCCAAATAACACCAGGCACCCATTTACAAGCAACCAAATCCTGCCCTAAGTGTGTGTTTCCATCACACCAAGAGGAGCTGTTTAACAGGCTCTACCTAACTGTAAGCATTGACTTTGATGGAAACAACCACAGTGAAAACAAATATAGAACAAACAGATTCTAGAGATTTAAATGCATTCCATTTGTTATTTGATATAATAAATGAGCACACATAAAAGTGCTCTCCAGATATGCTTGGAGAACACTGTGCTGCCTGTGTGCAAATTTGAGCTGTCAGTTGCCCAGAATTCATCTTATTTGTATTTAGTTTTCACAAATTAGCCTACTTTCCAGTGCAATCCAGCCATCTCTAATATTTGAAATGTTCGAATTCAGCTGTTTGAGTTATAGGTGAACAAGGAAGGTTTTGCCACTGAACTCCGGCCTAGTTTTTAGATGCTGGCTGGCAAAGGCATCCTTGAGCACACATCTTGCCGTGAGCGAGGCTTTCGGTTTTAGCATCGTATTTGGGTTGTATCAGACTTCTGTTCTCTTCATTGGAGCCTTACCCACAAGTAATTTGAATATATTAACTCTTTGAGCACAATGCACTTAAAAAAATAATCACCTAATTTGGACAGAGCAAGTATGGGTGTTTTCAAGTCATTAAGAGCTAAGACTGCCTACAAGAGGAGCTGTATTTTTGGCTCCACTGTGTCATACATCATCAAATAACCTATGTTCTTTTTTTTTCTTGTAATAGAAAACTGGAAAACAGCATTTTCTTTTTTTTTTTTTTTTTTCTCTTGTCACAAAAGTAGCCAAATACCCCAAAACACTGTGCTGAGGTGTCAGTTTGCTGGTGCCTGAAGAGAGAGCATCACCAAGTTCTCCCCAGACTTTGCAGTCCCCTTTGTTTGATAGCCTGCCCTTCCCTTGATGCCCACTGGAGGTATGCCAGGTTCCCAAGAGCAAGGCTTCATCACGGGGGTGCCACAGCAGCACTTGTTCTGCCTCTGTGCTGTTGATGAATATACCACCTTTGGGGCTTGTGGCTGACACAAAATTGTCCGCAAGTGGGAAAGTACGTTTTTCTGTGGTGTCAGTGAGTTGCGCATCTCTCTGAACATGCTGCAACCTGCCCCAGTCACCATCATGATGAGAATTATTGGAGCATTTGGGGCCATTCTTCTCCTGGCATCAGAGAGACCTGGAAGTGGCACCTGAAGTTCTCTGTCTTCTCCATCCAAGACAATGTCTTCAGGCCATACTAACGCCAAGTAGCAGATTGCATTTTGCTGCAAAACCACAAATATACACCCTAAAACTTGCCCCACTGCATGGACACTGACCTCCCTTCAGGTAGCAGTGCTTCAGAAGACTGCAGTGAGCACTTCACTATGGTGAGCTCCAGTAAGGACCAAAAAGGGCGACAAATTTAGTGTTTATCCTGAATAGGGCTGCATGTGCTTTTCCACCATTTTTAGAAATTTCCTTTGAAAGAGCTGACAACGTGTGAGCTATTTTAAATACTGCTTCAGAAGATGAAATTATTTTTGGTCTAAATGAAATCAATAAGCAGTATTAAATATAATATAAGGTTTAAGTGAGAATAAAAATATCCAGTGACCCTCAGTATTTATTGTATGTGTCAGGTCTGGTATGACAACCTTTATTAGCTACTTAATATCCCCTTTCTGTAAAGCACATAGCTTGCTAAAACCAACAAAACCTCATTCTGAAGTCCTTCAAAGGTATCTCCTGCTTTATTCCAGACTTCCCTTTCTACTCTGGGGTCCATGTTCCTCAAAGTCCTGGACCTTGTTCTCCCTGGTTTCCTCAAGCGTGCCAGGAAATCTTCTGAGGCCTGATCTGTGTAGCCCACCACGAAGTCAGGAGCTGGTAAAACCTGGATTTGTGCCTCCCTCACCTGCACTATTATAATACGAACTGCTCCATACTGATGCTGCACAGCTGAGCTCCATGGGTGCTGGGGTGTGTGGGGTGACTCTCCTGCCTCACCTGACAGAGATCACCTTTCCTCTGCCATTGCTCTCAAAGGTCTCAGAGTGGATTGGATTTTCCCAACAGAGAGGCATTTTTAGGTTCTTTATGAAAATTAATGCAGCTATCCCTTGCTAGCTTTTTTTACCCTAATGCTCTCTCTTTGCTGTCTCCTTGCTTTGCCATTATAATTCTGATGACGTTGGTTCTTTCGTTTACCGTATTGAGTATTTTCTGAAATAAATAAGAACGCTGCTTACATCTGTGGATAATACTGGTCCCGTATGTATGGTACTAGGAATTGTTGCCTAGCAAATTCTGTGAATCTTGATGAAATATGTTAGTTCTTTTTTGTAACCTACATCTGTTATTTCTCACAGTATTTGATGTATTTTGCATGCTTTTATGATCCTGATTTTAAAGGAAACTGTGGTAAAGCAGACTCATGGACCCACTTCTTTCTTTAGGACTTTTTTTGCTGGACATGAGATTCCTCTGATTAAATGTGTGTGGTGAGTGGAGTGAAATGGGCATCACTAAGGGGTGATGCTACCTCTCCCTCAAGCAGGTTAGCTGCGTCACACTCGAGAAGTGCTGGCTATCTCAACACCAGTGCTCAGAGGCGGATTTCTGTTATAAAGAATGTATATATTGGTATGGTGAATTCCATCAGGGAATTTTACAGATATTCTGGTTTTTAATATATACATTCTAGTAGAATTTTGGCCATACAGTTAAACAGATCTTAAAAGAATAAATTTTTTAGCTATAGTTTCTTACTGTTGCTTGAGATGCCTTTAAAATCAGCATCTGTGCATAAAGACTTCAAAAACAATGGGGTTTTCTTTCGTATAAGGCTGCATTTGAGCTCACTGTTCTCATGCATTGAATTCTTCAGGAAGTTGAAAATTGTGTCATAATACTGCATTAACTTTGAGTTTTTCATAGAAGAAAAAGCCTCATTTAGAGCAGCTCCACACAGGAACAGGTTGGGGTTCATGCCTTTTTTTCTTTTTTAACCAGTAAATATGTTCTTGCCTGATCTCCTGAGATGCTTAGTGATTTTATTCCTTGCTGAGCAACAGGAGGTTAAGGCGTAGAAAAAGGCTGGTTTGGAGCTAATTTGGAACATGCCAATAATAGCAGTTGTTGGTAATGATTCTGTTCCTTGTGAATACATGACATGTTCCTTTTCTCTTGTGATAGAAGCTTTAAATGTTAGTAGCCAGGAAGCGCCAGTATTCTAATTGCTCCCTGTAGTTAAGTACATAAAAATATCAGAGGCATGAAATATTTTGGCATTTAAAAAAATGTAAAGAATTGGCTAAGAATTGAGGAATGTAAGGGAGAGGCAAAAGTGTCTACTTGGAACACCTGATATTGCCTTTGCTTCATGCTTCAAGTATCAACGAGGGAAGTTTAGCAGTCACGTAAGAAATGTGTTTGTGTTCCCTCACCGGCTATGTTTGAACTGGGGAGCTTTGGTCTTTAAGTTGGTCCTTTTAACATAAGAATTTTTCATTTCAAGGTAGTTGTAGTGCAGGTTTTAAAATGCCAAAAAGTGGAAAGCCCTATAGTGATCTGGAAACGCCAGCTCCATCCATGATGCTCTTGGAACGTAAACGTCCTGCATTTACTTGGCTGATCTGCTGTTGGTTTTAGAAGTGGCAACAGCGTACTGTGCTGTCTTTCATTTGTCCCAGATTGAGAATAACAAACAAATAAAAAGAGAAGAATCTCATTGTTTTACAATAGGAACAATTCTTGCATATTGTCACCGTTTACTGCAGGGCGAAAATATACTGTGGCAGATGCTCTCTGTTAAGCCCCAGCCCTCCCCGCTAAGGAAAGGGAATAGGAGGAAAGTGAGAGAGACTCACAAGTTGGGAAAAGGTAAAAATGCTTTATTAATGCTACTAATAAATAGAGACAATAATACAAAATCTACAAAACCAATCTTGAATTTCCCGGAGTAGCACAGCCACGGCTGTGGTGGGCAGGCACCCAGAAGTTCTGGGCTGGACTCCAGAGCAAACCGGAACTGGATTCAAGGATGCAGGGTCTGGAACCAGGCCTGGAATTTGCAGGGACGACAGGCAGGGCCTTCTTCAGATGCCGGGCATGGTCAAAAAGGGCAAGACTCTCGTGATCTCCCTCTTTTATAGCGTGCATGATGTGGATGGGATGGAATACTTAGTTGGTCAATTTTAGTCAACTGTTCTGTTTGCCCCTCTTTGCAAATACGCCCCTCTCACTTACAGGACATGCAAAATTTATCAATAACCTTGGCTGCCATAGCAATAAGTCTAAACCTAGGTCTCTTCTGCATACCATTGCTAATGTTATCAGCTCCAGAATGAACAGTGGCTGAAAAAAACATGCAGCCATATTCAGAAAAGTGCAGTTACTTAGAAGAACTTAGATGAAAGGAAAATTCACTAAAAGAGAACTGGTCTTGTTTTTAACAAAACCAGGACACATATTTTCATTCCAGCTGAATTTATTTTGGCATTTTTATGAATTGAATCTGCTCCTGACCATTAGAATGTTAAAGAGAAAATGGCCATTGAAACTGCATATTTAGACAAAACTTATACTTCCATAATCCTGCTAACGTAAAAGGGATACATTGTCAGTATATATTAAGGACATCATTACACACGTACCCATTATCTGTCAGTAGCAGATATATCTGACAATTTTCAAGTTTTTTAAAAAATATTTTAATTAGATGAAGCCCTTATTGTTGGGATTTAAAAGCATGTAAAGATCTGTTTTAGCAAGCTGCACACACAACTATTTTTAGAAGCGATACAAAGTTTCTCTCGAACTGAGTCAATGTTAGAAGGTCTCAACTGGGAATGCTTGGAGTGATTCAGCGCAAGACTTTATTTTTTTTTAATATGTAAATGTAAAAAAATATGCAAAACAATCTATATTCGGATGCTTGTAGTACCTAAAAAAGCTCAAAGCAGTGCTTCATATGAAAGTTCTCTTAAGTCATCTGAGTCCTACTGAGTTCAGCATCTTCAATAGGAACATGTTCATGCGTACATATGGAGCCTTCTTTGTCGTGCTGTAAGCATGAAATCAGATAAATTTTTGCACTTCTTTATTCCAAAGGTTTTATGGTAGGTCACTAAATGTTTTCATTATTAGAAATTCAGTGTTTTTTGTTCCTTCAGAGAGCCTGTATTCTTTGTATTTAAGCTGCATGGGGAGGTTAAGTTTTTTGTGTCCAACTGACTTCTAAAGTGTATTCTGTTCCTTTTGATTATTGAATATTTAGTTTAGCCTAGTTCTGCCAGGCACTGAGGAAAAATAAGATAACTGTGTAATATAGATATGACTATTTCCCCTCCAATCCTCTTCAACACTGTTTCACTGCACTTTTTTATAAAGTTTGTGTGCAAGGCATGTTAGTGTTTTCTACTAAGCTATTAAATGTCACTGTTGTGTGCACCACTGTCTTTGCTTCCATCTGACTCTTTTTCACTTCTCTGTGAACACAAGTGGTTACTTTTGAATATTACATTCTTTATAACCTATTGCTGTAATCAGCTCTACAATCTAGCTACAGATTCTTGGGGTACCATTTATGTCAGAATCTAAAGATTATACTTAAGATGCCTGAATGTAGTTACCTGCCTATAAATGAGGGGATTCAGCTGCATCAGCTTAGACATCTAGTGCCTTTTCAGGAGCCCTAAGTTATTCCACATGGCTCTCAGCTACTAGGCTAAAGGACTCCAGTCCTTCTTGGGTCCTGTGTAATGTCTCCCAGCCTCATCCGAGCTCTTGAGTAAATAGGCAGCCTCAGAAGTCATTAGACACCTATATTTGTGCACTGACTCAATCTCTACATGCCTCAGTTCCTACTATAGTGCATGGAGATCTGGTCAGCACAGCGAAGGCAGCAGAGAAATTCATCTGATCAGCTGCGCACACTATGTATGCAGTAAACTTAAGCATTCTGTGGTATTTCAGATGCTTTAGGTTGTCTGAGACATCTGCATGGGCTAGAAAATATGTTGTAGGACCTGCAGTGGGAGTATGTTCTTTAGAAATGGCCGTTGGAGGTTAGGCATGGTATCCGAGAGCGCTGGTATGTGAGAAACTGAATTGAGCCCTCAAGGTGCGACCATGGGCCCCATTGACTGTACTAGAGGTGTAGGCACTGTGGTAACTGTAGACACCTGAAGTTGGGCATTGTAGGCTTATGAGCTGAATTCTGCATCACTGAGGACTTGGATGCGGGAGCAGAATCATGGACTCAGCGACATACCAATATGATCATAGCTGAGACATTTTATTGTTTTACAGAGGTATACTTATACCCATCTGAAGTTTGTCCACGCGGCGCGCTGCCCCCTGATTGGACACGCAGCCTGTCCACGAGCTGTCCACGCGCATAGCAACACTACTGATTGGCTCTTGCTGCTACACCATGCGCCCCCATCTATGTTAACTACTTCCATTGTAGTAGTTAACTGCTTTGTATTATACTAGCTAACTGCTTTGTGGCAGCTCCCGCCTCTGTGTCTCCTTCAGCAGCAAGGCTGGGTGGATAGTCCATAACAAGGTTACAATGTCCTTGAACAAGTACATTGCCACACTTGGATATTAATTTAACTTAATTTTCTTGTTTGGCTATTTGCCTGTGGTAACTCAAGACTTCATTGTTGTGTGTACGAGAAACTACTAGTTCATCAACTGAAGAGTCTTGTTCCCATAAACTAACCCTTTCTGCTGTTTGGCCTATAAATCTTATTAAAGATTTTCACTTGAAATCCAAATACCTGGTTTTGTACATCTTCTGTGCCTGGTTAGATCTTTGAACAAACATCACTATTTTTAATGAACCAACATCCAAATACCTAGGGCCGCGGTTGGCAAGCCATGTCTGCAAGCTCTTTATTGAGTTCTTTGTTGACCTTCTAGTACTCAAATGTCGTTTCAATTTTATGAAGTTCAAATGCTTGAAGAGTGGAAATCCGAAGATTATGGCAACTGTCCCATCAGAGTACAGCTAGGTAGCATGAACAGAAGTCAAGGCCAAAGTCAAACTATATAATAACCACAATAACAGTACTTAACAATTATATATTATCAAAAGATTTCAATGTGTTTTGCAAATATTAATTATCATCACAGCAGAGTGAAGTATGTATTGTTAGCTTATGCTTATGTCTGTGAGAATGAGTACTGAATGAAAATGAAACTATAAACTCATCCTGAGACCTTGGGAAAATCTTCATACTGTTAACTTCTGTCTTAGCTGGATAGTAGGGCTTCTTCCATATTCAGTGGGGAGCTGGGAGAGCATATTAGTTGGGAGGGTGTTGGTATCTGAAATGGCAAGTGCAAGGGTGCTTTTGCAGCCAAAATAATGTAAATAGGGACTCGGTGCACACATCTGATTTGCATTTGTCACAATGTGTGGAATTCATGCGGTGCAGATGTCTCCATCTGAACTTGTTGCCCCTGCATTTTTTTACAGTCAATGGAGGTCTGATCAGTGTAAAGTGCAATTAATCTCATTGTAAAGTAGGTGTTTGAATAGATCAGACTGACTGCAAAGGACACATGGGGGTGACTAGTTCAGATGTAGGAGAACGGAATGTCATCCTACCTGTTCCGTGGGCAAAACTGCTATGATTTTGTCTTTAAAAATATACATTTAACTTTACTGAGCCACAGTTAGCACACCAGATGTAGAAGTGTCTCAGAATAAGTCTGTTCTAAGCATTTGCCACAGTTTGTCATATCAGAATTTTCATTTAATTAAAAATACCGCGTACTTGTTTAATCATTTTGCACAAACACCAGGCTAATATCCATTATGTCTGTGTGGGTCATCTGCAGCAGCAAGTGAGGCAATGAACAAGGTTTCACAGTGGACGACTGAGGAAAATTTCTAGGACTTCTTAATTCCTAGGACTTCTACATTCTCCTTAACGTGATCTTTTGGAACTTTGTCCAGGTTCCCCCCACATCCAGTGTAATACTAGATGCCCTTGTGTAACCATGCTTATCTCCATCAGGCGCTTAAGGAAGGTGTGGTCTTCTATAGGTTCTGCATCTTACCTGGCACCGTGTAGTAATGGTACTGGACATCATATATGGACAACCGATAAGCTATGCATCAAAATTAATGTCTGTACATTTACTTGTCGACATGTAAGAGGGTGCCAGTATGCTAAGTGTTGATGTTTTAGTGGTCAATTGATCGATTCAACTCATTATTTGATGTAGTAAAACAAGCATACTCAAGAGACAAAGGAATGGGTCATCTGCCTTGCACCTTCCTTACTGCTAAGGCACCTGAACTTGGCTTCCACAGGGAAAAAAGTTAGGTTTTTCTCCAAAAGTCTCTCAAACAGCACTGGACGGCAGTGTTTAAGCAACTGTATTAATTCCTAGATCTCCCCTGAGTAGAAGAAGGGCTTTATACCTAGCATATCTGTAGGCACGTATGTGTAAAACCTATTTCTGGATCTCTTAAACTCGAAGTTATCCTTGTATAGGAATAAAATAATGCTCTAGACAGTAGTTTGCTACACTGAGGATTTCAGAGCAAGCACAGATCATCCACACTGGAACTGCACACATTGCCCGACCTGAGCTCTCATTTTCATCTTAATTATCTATAGTTTCCTCTGCCCTGTTTCTTTCACAGTCATGCCTGATTTTCCTACTGCGAAAATAATTAGTCTTTTAAAATAAATGAGAAGGATTTATGGTATATTTTTTGTATCTCCGTAATCAAATGTTTCTTGTACAGCAATAGCTGGATATTGACATTGTACATCACAAATTAATCCAAGAATTATTTTAGTGGATTTTGACAACTTTCAAAACACCTGGAGATTGCTTCATGTTGGAAGAAAGCAGATCTCTATGGGATCCTATGAATGATGGTAGTTTTCTGCCAGCTTTTACTCATAGAGGATGTCTCAGTAACCAGCAATACAGCAAAAATCCCTCACTTCCAAACAAACAAATAAATAAACAAACAAAAATACACCCATCCCCCCAAATTGTGAAGCAACTTAAGGCACTAAGAAAGTTTCTAAGTAGGATTTTAGTAAATCTGTATGTATAAGACCTGCATCACTGTTACTGAAACTAATAGTTCAATGCTGAATTTCTTACAAATTTTTTGGGGGGTAATGTTATTCACATGTTGACCACATAATTTGGTAGGAAATTATTTGAAATTCCATTCTGTATTCAAACACCACATGATTTAAATATGAAGAAGAAACAGGATGTTGCTAATTCACATAAAAGTGGGTGAATATTTAAGCTCTATGTTTGCTATGAAGGCACAAGTGGTGCATTGCGGGATATCCATAGCAGTTGCAAATGACTATTAAGTGATTCATGTGGTGTTTTTCCAAAGGAATAAATATTCTAAGTCAGTGTGGCCAGTCAAGCCACAGAACTCATGTGTCTTGATACCTGCTCAAGTGTTATAGCTACAAGGCATGTATTTAATATTGTATATTTTAAAATCAATCATAATTTTTTAGTGTTTATACTCAGGAAAGTTCAAATGTAAGCTACGATAACTGGGAAGGGCAAGTCCATCAGTATCAATCTGGGTTTAGTACCAGCTCCAGAAGGGTTAGCAGTCTGCCAGCCAGGGACTCTGCGGGAAAGGCAAATTATAAACGGTGGGGTTGCCGAAAGAATAATGTGAGTCATGCTAAGAAGCTCTGTGTATCTAGGCTGAGTGTCAGACAAGTGTATATTTGCTTTACCTACACCTACTGCCCAGAAACCTTATATTCACCAGCTACATCAGGAGCAGTGTAAATGGCATAAATAAATGGAGAGGTGGGAAAGCAAACTGTAAAGCAGTATCTCCTCTTGTCCGAAAGCTGTGAAGCTGCATGAGAATGATGCTCTGCACAGTCTAATAAACCCTGCTGTGGCTGTGAACAAATGTGTTAAATTGAAGTTTTTAATGATTTTTCTTGCCACTTTTGCTGATGAGCGTAAGGCCTTGGCCATCGTGTATCCTGGGAAAATGGCAACTCATCGTGCATATTCAGAAAATACATGACTGGCATTTAAGAGATAAATGTAAGACATTAACAAATATTTCAAATTTAGTGTGTAGAAAGGAAGCTTTCTGTTACATTTAGCACCACTGAAATTTATTCTAGAACTTCGGTGTCTGTAAACTCATCAAGGCTTATAAAACCTTCATATGCAAATATATTTTTGGATTCACCTATCTGTTTTAATTCAGGCACTTTGATTTTTGTAGCAGAGGGTCACATTTTTGTCTTGTATTTGTGAAGAAATTTTTGCTTGGTGAGAGGGTAAACAGATTGGGATGATGGTGTATTATAGCCACCTTGCCATCACTTAGGAAAGATGTAAGTAAATAACCAAACAGAGGATAAACTGGATTGTCTGTTGTGTGCAATCTGTGGCAGTTCAGTAATTTTTTGTGCCATTAGTATGAAAACTCAATGCTGTGATGGTATTACTCATAAATGCAAAGGGGAGTTGTGTTCAAAGCCACAGTCCTGATATTAATTTCAGTGGGAGTCTTATTACTCCATATATGAATGTGGTTTGTTATTTCATCCCTTCAAATCTGTCAAGCACTGTTGTCTCTCTTCAATAAACATTTTTAGATCAGTTCTATTAAATGTTTTAGTGTGCCTTTATGTGGTTGCTTTTGAATCAAAGCATTCGTTGTCCTTAATGGAGAATGAAAAGCAGCCTAGCAGTGCAACCTCTTCCCTTGCTATTGAGATTCTCTCAATTTATATCAGGATAATAAGAATATAAAATATAGATTTTTAAATCCAGAATGGATATGACTGTATTAAAAAAAAATGAAAGTGTGAATAGCTATTGTAAAAATCAAGAGCTGACAAAAACCCCTCTACATTATGTGAAAGAGAGAAGCAGTTCAAAATATGATCAGATTATTAAAAGGGCTTAATGCAATGCTAAGCTTCATCAAATAACAACTTATATTGCCTACAAAACCTTTCAGTGTATGGCTTGTGGCTCTGTTCATCTTTCTGCTGTTTTCCATTTTCACTTGTTTATCATACTCTAGTCACACCCTTCATCATCCATTTGTGTTCCTTTGCTCTTATCTCCATGCCCTCGCTTCCCCGTCCCCCTGGCTGAGCCATGCCTCCGCTTCTGGGACCTTCTGTGTGACTGACAGGTTCAAAGAGCCCGTGTATCCTCCCGGCATCCCTGCTGTTGGGAACACAGCCCTCCCAGCCATTAAGGACTCACGTTTCAGCCATTTATGACGAGCTGTCATCAGCTCAAACTGGAAAGACGGCACCTGAGAAGATGACTAGAGAAGGGAGTGAGGAACCAGAAGAGTTTCGGAGAGAGTGGTGGACATGGCTACTTTCAGAAAGTTTCACTGTCCTGGCCTAGACTTTTAAACTTGCAAGTAATTCCATTCTTATAATTGTTCTATTGATTTCTGTGTGTTTGCTGATTAAAGAAGAGTTACTTTCCTGAACAAAAGATAGAAAAATGAGCTCTTGGCAGCTATTTCATGATCAGATGCAATTTCCAGTCAGGAGGATCTCAAACCATTGACTGTTGAAAGTCAGGAGTATATAGTGAGAGACAGTGTTTCTTCACTTTTCTGAAGCGTCTCCCACCAACCATGGGTGAAAGCAGGGCACTAGTGTTAGAGGTGCTGCTGGTCTGAGCCGGTGTAGCCATTCTTGCGTTAATCTCTTAAGAACATGGACATTTGGCCAAATCCTGAGTTAGTAAAATTCTTTATATTTGCATTAAAGAGATTAAAGCACTTTATATAAATTGAATTTCTGTCTTAGTGTCTAATATTTCTTTGAATGTATCAACCCTGTATAGGGACTTACAGAATTTAGTTCTAGTCTTCAGGAATTACTTAGATAAAAGAGTATCAGGTTCCCAGTCAATAGCTTTGAAAACTGCTCATCAGCAAGGAAAGTAAATTAGTGAAACTACTTTAATTAAAGTATCCCGTGTAAGCCTTTGGCTATCAGACTTTGGCTGTCTAAATCTGTAATTACATATTGTTATCCCTTTATAGATTAAAAGTTATCCCTGCTTTTTTCAGGTTGCTTTATTGGAGCATAGATTTGATTTCCCTGTTAAATTTTATAGACTGAAGTAATGTCTTTTTTTTTTTCCCTGAGAAACATGGAAATATTTCCTTACTTGCAGTTTCAACCTCCTCTTGTATTTTGCACTAAGGACTTGGTGAATCTCTGCTGAACCATTCTGTATGTGGCCTAGATGTTTGGTGTGCTCCTGTTGTTTCATTTATCTTGTTATCTGAAGTAATTTAACATCCTCTTGTGTGTATACTTATTGAAGTATGGCCGCTATTCCCCTTCGCAGCACCGGAGTTTCTTTAATCATTAGCGTGACTTTATGTACGAGGTGACAATTATTTTTTGCAGTGAATGGATGAAATGGGAGTCCTTCTGGTCATCAGTCAGTCACTGTGTAATTAAGTTTATAACCTAATATATTCAGAAGTGCCCAAATAAAGGCATTTCATGTCCCTCAACTTTCAAGTGCTTGATTTCACAAGCAAAATATTTTATTTTCATTTACTTTTCTAGATCCTTTTGGATTTTAAAAAAAGGTTTTATTTTTCATAAACTTTGCATCAGTAGCACACTTACTAGCTAGCACACACCTCTGTCAGTCGTGCTTAAGAATGTCATTGATCCAACAGGAGGAGAAGGCATTTATTCTGGTTAAACCAGCCATGAGGAGAAGACAGATGGATAATAATTGGGAATGGGGAGAAATGCCTTCAGCAGTAGCCACACACAGATATTTGGGTGACTTTGAGAGGCAGTGCACCTACATGGCATAGTTTTCCTGTATTTCTCTTATCTTTATTTATTTGTATTGCGGGAGCGTGTGTGCCGAAAGGTACTGACTGCATTTGTTTCTCACAATCTGCGTAACTTTATTTATTTGTATTGCGGTAGCGTGTATGCCGAAAGGTACTGACTGCATTTGTTTCTCACAATCTGCGTAACACTGTCTAAAAGAAAAGCACTCAGAGAAGTGTAGTGTCTTGTCTGAGGTTACAAAACAAGTGTCTTTTCCGCAAGACGACACCACAGCAGAGAAGGCTGTGCAGCTCTGCTCCATCGTATGGCCCGGGAAGCAGGCAGGACTCAGAGGACCCGCAGAGGTGGAGCTGGCAGGGATGGTGCTCTGCTGCCCAGAGCCACGCAGCAACTCATGGCCAGAGGAACAGCAAATCAACGAGTAAATAGATAAACAGATGGATAAAAGATGCAGTAGAAGCATTTGATGTTTGGATTTTCTTCTTTCTTTTTTTTTTTTTTTCCTTTCCCTTTTTTGTTTGTTTGACTGCTATAGTGAGATGTTGGAATAGGCCTGCCCAATAAACGAGAATTTCATTTAAAATGACTCAGTTAGGAATACAGCATTTAGAACTGAAAAGAACCGCTTGGATCAGTCAGATAACGTCATCATATATTTCAATGAGACTGCTTTAAGTGCCATTTTTATTTATTCTTTGTTATTTTTATTTTTGTACTTACTTCATGTTTTGGAAAGTTGTTCTATATCCTTACAACTTTAAGTGTTTAAAGCAAGCTACATTTTTTTTTTGGCTATGTCAGACAGCACTTCACTTCCTCTCTCACCACAATACTGTCAGGATGCTTAAGGTGTTTGTCTAGGAAGTGAAAGAACAATATTCAGTTCTTACTGTTCATAGATTTAGTGGCTTAATTTGTCTTTTCCATGTCACTGGTCAGTGCTCAAGATAAAAGACTCTTAGCTGTTTTCCTCACTCTCACTAAAATATCACTCTTAACTTGAGAAGTGTTTTCAGCATCTGAGTATTATTCCAAGTAAAATATCTATGTTATCAAACTCTTCCTAACCAATATTAATTTTAGAGCAATGTATGCGGAGTAGAAATAAAGTATTGAAGAGTGTTACCAAGCTGACAACAGTTTCCTGTGCTGTCTGATAAATGGACAAGAAAAGGCAGCATTCTGTGATCTTCTCCAAATAAAAATGGATTTTTTCCAGGACAAGGCAAAAAGTACCTCCATAATTTATGTGCCTGCTAAAGTTTGAAGTCTGCAGAAAACTGTGAAGATAACATTTCAATGGAAATGACAAACATTTTATAGAGGATATTAATACATAATAGAATTATAAGGGTTACTGCTTCTTCCCTGTTCAGTGTATCTGAGAGTCTGCAGAAAGACAGCACCCAATATAGCAAATACTTCTCTTTGGGGAATTATCCACTTAAGTGAATTGAGTCAACTCATGCATGTTTGGGGCCGCACACTCTAAATGCTGCTTCAGCTTTCTCAGCTTCACAGTGCACCTTTTTTCTTGGCTCCCTCCAGGCCTTTATCACATCAGAATTCCTCTTCTGGTCGTCATGACTGCTACCTAAGAGTCCTCTGTCCCTTTTTTTCTGTTCAAGCAGTTTTGCTGGTAATTTGACAGGTCTCGTTCACACTCTTATTTCTCTTGGGCAGGGTGCAGCACTATCAAGAAATCCCTGTTCCTCACGTATTCAGTGTAGTGTCATGAGGATTTATGATGTTTACATCAACATTTGGCTTTCTCTCTCTTCCTTTCATATAAATATCCTTTCTTATCTATAAATGCTCCATATCAGATGGTGTTTTGCTGTGTATCACATTCCATTCGCCACCTGTAAAAGCGTGGGGATGCCCTAGACACCTGCTTGAGACACTGCAGTGGGGCAGGTATAGTGACCTCTTACGTTATAGGACATGGTCTGGAAAGAAGGTGGCACTGTGGGGTAGTGAGTAGAGCTTCACCGATTCACAGAATTTAAGGCTAAAAGTGCTACCATGAATATCTGAACTTGTCCCCTGGATGTTGCTGGTGAGGGACCAATGATCTTCAACCCATGCTCCTCTCGAAAGTGCCTGTTGTTGCTCATAGAAGCTTGAAATTAAGTCTAAAACAGAGGCAGGTACAGCAAAAGACAGAGTTTTCCAGAACTGGTTACCAACGATTGCGGCCTCAAGTGATAAACTTATTGAAAGAAAATGGAAGTTATTGTTCTACAGAGAGAAAAGAAACAGAAGTAGATGAAATGGGGGGAAGTAGAGAAGGGAAATAATATAGTTGATTTGTTCTTGCAAACAACAGAAATTAAACACGACAATAGCAATGAAACAGTAAGAGAGAAAAAACAATACAGTTATGAGCAGAAGAGTCAGATGAATTTCCAGTTCTAAGGTTACCGTGTGGCCAGTGCTGATGAGGCAGGTTTAATAGCTTTCCAGTCGCCACTTTTTCTTCACCTATTCTACATGCCACTCTTCTTTCCATGCACAGCTGTCATTACAGGCAGTGCAACAAGTACAGCTGTGTTCTGCATATCTTTTCTGTGCATTAACACACATTAAATAGTGCTAGAGGACAGCTCATGCATATAACATTTTCCGCTGCTTTTAGCTTGTCCTTGTACTGCAGCCTAAGAAAAGAGAGAAGACAGGAGTTTTACAGCACACTTTGAAGGTTAACAAACCTGAGCTTTCAGAAACCCTGGGGGTAAGTGAATCCCAAACTGAGCCCCAATCACACAAAAAAAACCCCGCTTTCTCATTTATACCGTAAAACCACAATTGAGCATCTCTGCGGATCTCGGCTGCATTAAGGTTTCACAGGGACAGAAGCAATTTCTCAGGTAATATGGTCCCAAATCACACAAGGCATTGTAGGTCGCAGCCAGCATTTGGCTTCCACCTAGAAACCTATTGTATTTTCATTATGGTATAGAAGAGATTGAGGTGCTTTCTTTCTCTTTATTAGAAGTTTTGAATTTAGGGCACAGGACTCTTGCTATAAACTCCAAAATGTGCCTATTTGCTTGTGACAGGACGTGCCTGTGTAAGAGTTTCTTCTTCTGGGAAAGCAGTAAAGCAGTGTATTGGGGTGGCATAAAACATTGCCAGGTATTCATCAGCCTTTTCATTCTGGGCTGCCATTTCAAGCGATGATTTATAGTCCCACTTCTACCTTCCCTCCTCTGCCTTTCCTATTTTATCCTACTGCTTTGGCTGTGGACCTCGGAGAGGGACAGATGTTGGGCCTCTCCTGCTATAGGGCTGTTTGGGCAGGCAAAGGAGATCTCAGTTTAAGGTGACCAAGATACTGAGTAATGCATTTCCTGCTGAATTTGAAGTCTCAAGTGTAGCCTATTTTGGACCCAACCCTAAGGTCCTCAGAGACCAGTGGACAGTCTTCCTCTGGTTAGGAAGGCATTTGGATGCAGCCCAGACCCATCAGCTGGAATGAGTATTGCTGTCTTTTAATAAGCAGATAATGACAGTTTAAGTACTCACAATTAAGTGAAAACTAAATGGGCTAAAGTATTCACTGGGGTCATTCTGTTGTTTTCAATGGAGTTATACCAATAACTGATTTGACCCAATATTTTGTTTATAGGAGGGCTTATGAAATGCTAATTATATTGATCAAATTAGTGAAAACCAAACAGACCTCAGCTTTGTTTGTATGGTTAAGCAATTTAATCATGAATGCTGGAACTGACAACTAGGCTTAATGTGGAATACTGAGCTCTAACTAAAAATGTATAAGTGAAGCACTTTGTTGGGAGTACATACTGTACGGAAACTGGAACATATTTTTGGACAGCATCCCTGGCTTTGCAAATCAGATGCTAGGATTCAGCAAAGATGAGTCTTGAATGTAAGGAACAATTTAGCAGAAGGAAATTGTAATATGGGTGTTAGCCATGGATTGCATTGCCCTGTGAATAAAAGTTCAGCTGAAATAATTCTGAATTAACAAAGATATTTAAACCATCTCTACTTCAGTATATTAAAGCAATCTACTGGTAGCTAAATTTACTATATGAATGACACTAATCTGAATAAAATTGCTGATGTTAAATGTGGAGGTGTAACTGTAATTGATTTTCTTTGTACTGCCCAGCTTGGCCAAAGCCAAATCCTGACATCGTGTCCTAGTATGAACCTATAGAAAAGGAGATCTCACACAGAAACATAATTTAATGTCTTACATAATGAAACCACATTATTTAAGTTCCTGTCTCTTTCAAAGCTGTTTTGTTGAGACTTGGTGAAGAGTATGGTATATAATGCACTATATATACTAACATTACATGATAATTTAACAAGATATTTAAAAATAAGTCACTATATGCATTTCAAAGGAATTCTTTCAATAGGGCAAAGCATATTTTTCAAACTGTCAGTACTTGATTGCAGGTTTACATTTAG
Organism: Pampusana beccarii; assembly: GCA_013399365.1. NCBI lineage: Eukaryota > Metazoa > Chordata > Aves > Columbiformes > Columbidae > Pampusana > Pampusana beccarii. The sequence goes on along the minus strand of VWYH01002500.1, from coordinate 129,828 downwards.
GTGCTTTTGAAGTTACTAGAAAGTACTAAGGTGGCAGTAATACTTAGCTGCATGAAGATCTAGATAAGAAATCTGAATTGGAATGCAAAAAATGAAGATTTTTACTCTCTTCTGGTTCCTCTGTGCTTATGGAAGTGCGAACAATAGCATTTACCAGAAGCAGAGGTGCTGCACTAGCTTTTGCCATCCAGCAGAATAATTGTGGTTTATGCTGATCTATGGCTCTGCTCTGAAAATCCCTACCACGGTCACCAGAATTGCTAGCAAAGATGAATTGTGTGACTGCTCTTCTGGCTAATGTCCATTAAACAGGGCAGCCACACGCTTCTCTTTATAGATTCTAATACACCCCTCATAGGTAAGCAGTGATTATATTCACCCACTGAGCCTCCTACTCTCTCATAATACACCTTTAGCTCACTGTCAAAAATATCTCTGGAGTTTAAGTGATTTATTTTTGCTCAGAAGGTATTCAGAAACAACTGGGAATCCTTTGTTTTTATTACACAATTTTTCTTAGTAACGAGTGGGTGGGGAGATAAAAAATATTAAGCCTTTTTCTCTTGTGTGAACAATTTATAGTTTTAGAGCATCTTTTTCTATAGAGGACTCTCTGTATATTATTATTATTATTATTATTATTATTACTAAGAGTATTTCAAGGACTGTATTACCAGACCATAAAATGGTTGGTGACTTTTTTTAAAGATACAGGCAATCATATATATATTACATAGACAGAGCAGCATTAAGAGATAGGTTTGTATAGTTCTATGAAGTTTCTGGCCGTGAGTCCTTGTTTAAGATTGGTGACACGGTTATGGAATTAATAGTATCTCTGTCCCATTTCTGTTCCCCCTGGAATGAGTCCTCCAGGTGTCAGGTCTGATGCCTAGTCCTGTGTCTGGATTTAAGCTCAGCCTTTAACCTACATTGCAACCAGAATCTAGGTGCCATTGCAGCTCCTATTTGAGCTTTTATTCAAGTTTGTCTGTTTGAAGGCTTCTGCTTCTTCATTTTGCTGTTCCCTAACTACAATGTAGGCAGCATTTAGCCAGTGAGACAAAACATTAGCAGGAAGTATTTTAAAGCCGCTGCCAATTGACATGTTTGTCTGGTTGTACATTATGCTGCACTGTGCAGACAAGTCAGTGGTGTTTTGAAGCGCTAAAGCTAACTTATTAAAAAATCAGCAGAGTTGCCCTGCAGCCTGTGGTGCAGGCCCTGGCGAGGCCGGCTGTCCCCCTGCAGCCCATGCAGGTCCATGGTGGAGCAGAGATCCACCTGCAGCCCATGGAGGACCCCACACCAGAGCAAGTGGGTGGTCAAAGGAGACTGTGACCCTGTGAGAAGATCACACTGGAGCAGGTCCTGGCAGGACCAGGGGTCTAACTCATCAACTTAAAGCTACAGTTTGGGAAGGTGTCAACATCTACTGTGGACTGTGCCTGCACTTACCACTGATGAGTCCACTGTCACAGCACAGGCTTGGACTGTTTGGTTGGGAAGTTTTGATGTATTTCGTTATTGAAACCATCTAATCCAAAGAAAAATGGTAACTAGTTGTTGCACTTATGAAAGAGTCCATTTCCTTTTTTTTTTTTTACTCATAAATGGATTAATTTTAATATTTCTCTATGGACTCCAGTTCAGAAAGGGTTGATGCAGGTTTTTTGTTTTGTTTTGTTTTGTTTTTAAATAATTTTAAGCTGTTTCTTTAAGTCAACAAGAAACCAATGCAAGTGGCATCTCTCAGTTGTCACTTAAGTCACAGACTAAGGTATAGGAGGACTGTCTTGCAAATAGAGGTTATAATGTGATTTCCAAGCAAACTGGCACTGCAGTGCAGTGCTTAAAATCCTTTTCAGCAATGATATTAAAGTCTCAGGGGTGCCATCGCATTGCAAAAATGCTGGTAAAAGGATAAAGTTACTTGGTGTTTTGTTCTCTCTTCTTTGTTCCTTGCGGCTCCTGGTAGCTTGTGGAAATTAATAGGCTGGAATTGAGAGTATTGCTCTTTATTCTCTTGGTTCAGAGAGATTCGTGTCCTTTATTTCCCAGATCTCTTTGAAGAAAGAGGAAAGGCAGAAAAAACCCACACTGTAGTGGGCTGGCTAGATTCAAATACCAGCCACTGTTGGCCTTTCATTGGTGTTCAGCCGTCTTGGGAAGATTGTTTTGGGAGCCCCTCCAACACATGAATTTGCAATCTGCCGATGCATATGCCGAGCAGTTGAAAGTGTTTTTCCTTTATGAGGAACCTCTCAGAGCGTCGTTAGGTTTCCTGCACAGATTCAGGCCTCTGCCAGCGTTACCCCTTGCATTTAATCAGTCTTCAGTAGGGGAGATGAGGCATCGCCACTGCTACATACCAAACTCATTCTGCAGATGGACTTGCTGTGTGTATACATGAAACTTTTTACTACTTTCAGAATTATGGTGTCAAATAAGTACTGTATAAAACCTTGCCGTTGTATCCAAACCAGATTCAAATGTAAATATGAGGTTACTCTGCTACTCATATACTCCAGTTTTACTAAAATGTTGTCTTAAATGAAACATTTACAAAGCATACCTAAGGGCATGGTCTCCTTAGGGTCCAGAAGTTGAAGACTCTAAAGTGCTTATTAAAAACCCAGTTGCTTTAAGAGTTCTAAAACTCTTCAAAATTGGTCTCATTTTTTTCTCTGAAGAGAAAAATAAGATGATTTAAAGAAGTTTATATTTCAAAAACACCTTCCTCAGCTTCACTTCTCTTTAATTGCAAATGGGGAGCATATTTGTATCCTTTCATAGAATGTGTTACAATTGTGGTGGGTTTGGAGTGGAGAACATACCTATTTCAGCCTGAAATCTACACAAGAAGAGGTCTCTCTTTTTCCCTTTTATTTTTTTTTAGAATACTTACATTCATTTACTTTCTTGAATAAATGGTCCCAGATATGACTTAGTAATCTACTGTATTAGTAATATGTAATCAAAGGTTTCCATAAAATGGCCTACATATGTCTAAAACTAACCCTTACAAACTACTATCAAATAAGGCAATACTGAACCCTAAAAAAAAGGCATTTAAAAGTTTTGTTCCAGGCCTGAGGCACATGTGCTGAGACAACTGATACAGATTTACAGGTACAAGGATGAGCGCCTTCACTGATCCATAGGGATCTTCCGCAATGAGAGAAAATAGTTGCCATAATTATCTTGAACATTTGTGAAATTCAAATAAGCAAGGAAAGCCTAAGATTGTAAATTCTTATCTTCTCCAAGAATCTCCTCTCTGGAAACAGTTATGTATGAAAAGACTAGTTCTGTTAATGGAAAGGCAAGATTGCAATGACTTGACATTGTATAACTACATTGTACTTATTGTTATTCATTTTTTCATTGTTATGGAAATCTATTCTATAGTAAATAAGTTTGTTGTAGAGAAACATTTTCAGACAAAAAATAGCGGCCATCCAGCTCGCTCATCTGCAGCAGTGTTGCAAGCTCAAGGGATCTCCAATGTGAGCAATAAAAATGTGCCTTAAAGTTTCCAAGATGCTTACTAGCTCTTTTTCTAAATTCTTCATCAATAAATCAATTGAAGTGTAAGATGGTTACTTGAGCAAATGAGAAGGTAATGACTCAGTTTCACTGTATTCCTAAGAAAAAGATTATTTCTTCAACAATTAGCAGTTTATAGCCCATTTGTTACTCACTCCAGCATGCTCCCTCTCTTGAGTTTGGATAACCTTTGCTAGCCGAAACTTCTTTAGCTTTAGTAGATACACATGGATAAATAGACAAACTGCTCTGTAAAAAGAACTGAAAAATATTTTCTGCCTTCCGTATTAGCACTGACGGCAAATATTTCCAGCCCCTATGTTACTATGAGTTTTCAAATGGAAGGAGAAAACTTTAATTCACAAAGGTAAACATTGCTCTTGCCTATTTATATTTGTCCTTTCTGATACATATTACTGAAAACAACCAAAACTAACACTTGATTTATAGTTACGTTTCTGCTTGAGCCAAAGTCTAAAATAATGCCCAAATGCACTATCCAGTTTGAAAACAATGCCACAGACTGCCACGTAAAAAATCAGCTTATAAATGTCTGTAATCTTTACATTAAATCTGATAGTTGTAAAATTCCATCTGACAATGAGATGCTTTGCTTTTCCTTTTATCTCCTGTATTTTTTACTTTAAAATTTCTTAAGTTTTGTGTCAGATCAAAGAACAGTGAGGAACTAAGTAATGTATTAGCTTAAAGTAACATGAAAACATCAAGTTGATGTATGTTTTAGTGTTCAGTTCTTAGGTGCATTGGTTGTGTTTGTCTGAGTTACTACATATACTTTGTCTTCAAAAGAAACTTAACCAAATGACGCTCTAAAATTACATCTATAATTTCCTGGATCAGCAGGGGCCCTAGCACCAAGCAAAGAAAAATCACAGGACTGAGCGTGTTCTTTGATTCATAGGTTTGTGCAAAAGCTTTGATGTAACAACTGTTTGGAGTAAATCAGTTAGTCTTGGCAGTTTGGAGGAATAAGAAAGTTCACGATTAAGAACTGACCGTGCATGTGCCTATGAGAAATTATTCCTTATAATCCTGTTGAATTTCTCTAATTTTTGAACAAATAGTACTAAGTTATAGTTAAGGTAAAATTGGCCAGATTCTTTGTTACACAAAAGAAATATATGTTGTTGAGATGACTTTAATGAGCAAACTCACCTTAAGGCACCTTTACCGAAGAAGCACTTTGAGAGATGTCAGGGAGGCATCTGTGACAGATGTGTACGCTCCCATCCCCAGCACTGCTGTGCCTGGTTTTTGGTCCTGCCTCCCAATAGCAGAGTCCTCAGTCCTGAGATGAAGGCCATCAAAACTTTTTACAGCACCTGGGGTGAGTGAAAAGGGTTTCAGAATTGGATGGTAAGTGGTCAGCATGTTGAATCAGGCAGCTCTTCAAGTAGCTCAATGTGAAGCCAAGTAGCCAAGAGGGATGTTCCATGTCCTAAATAGATGTGACCTACATTTTAGACCTGTGCAAGATTTAGATGCATATGGCAGGGACCTCCCTCTGCTCCGGATTTGAAAATATTGGCTTCTCATAAATACGTATGATTACATCCCTTCTTTCTTTAGTTTATTCTGAGGTTTTATTTTGAAGCAAAACTGATGTCCTGCTGTGGTTTTGGCCCTGTTCTGAATCCTGGAGCATTCACAAAAGGCATCATCTTGTCTTTAATTTTCCCTCCTACCTGAAATAGGTGATCAGTCTCAGCTACTTTCTGTCCTGAGGGTCATGTGTGGAGTTGTAGAGCACTACTAGATAAATCCAATTTAAATAGAATAACACAGTTAATGCAAGCCTATCCAAATAAATCCAATTCATTATTTAGAATAATAAGTAATAATATAAACTACAAGTATAAATAATAATATTTTAAAATATTAATGAGGAATTACTAGTTTTGCTAGTATTGTTTCTCATGCTGTCTCCAAGCATGTCTCCAGAGGTGGGGGGAACAGAGCGGAAAGAAAAGACTTTCACAGGGTGGGAGACCTTCCCTCTGGGACATGGGGAGCAGAAAGGCTGTTCTGGTCCTGCACCCACCTTTCTGTAGGAGGCTGCACAGGGAAGCAGTGGTGGTTTTGAATTACAGCAGCCTGGGGTTGGGTTTCCTCACTCCTTTGCACAGAAGCAGCCTGAAAGGAGCACGAAATACTGGCTGTGAGGCTGGAGGAGGATGGAGATGCTGCAGCCCTGGGGCAGCCAGGTGGTAAATGAGCTGTTGTGCCTCTGACCTCCTCTCTGCAACCCCTTCTGCCTGCCGGTCCCTCTTCCTCTGCATTTAGGCATATTTCCTGCAGTGCTTTCACAGAATCACAGAATGGCTGGGGTTGGAAGGGACCTCTGGAGATCATCTAATCCAGCCCACCTGCTAAAGCAGGTTCACGTAGAGCAGATCACACAGGAAGGTGTCCAGGTGGGTTTTGAATGTCTCCAGAGAAGGAGACTCCACAACCTCCCTGGGCAGCCTGTTCCAGTGCTCTGGCATCCTCCAAGTAAAGAAGTTTCTCCTCACATTCAGGTGGAACCTCGTGTGCTTCAGTCTCTGCCTGCTGGGCACCACTGAGGAGTCTGATCTTATCCTCCTGACACCCACCCTTGAGATATTTATAAACACTGATAAGATCCCCTCTCAGCCTTCTCTTCTCCAGGCTGAACAGACCCAACTCTCTCAGTCTTTCCTTATAAGATGCTCCAGACCCCTGATCATCTTCGCAGCCCTCTGCTGGACCTCCTCCAGTAATTCCTTGTGCTTCTTAAGCTGGGGAGCCCAGAACTGGACACAGCACTCCAGCTGTGGCCTCACCAGGGCAGAGCAGAGGGGGAGTACAACCTCCTTCAACCTGCTGGTCACACTCTTGCTGATGCAGCCCAGGACACCATTGGCCTTCTTGGCCACAAGGGCACATTGCTGGCTTGTGGTTAACTTGTTGTCCACCAGAACTCACAAGTCTTTCTCTACAGAGCTGCTTTCCAGCAGGTCAACCCCCAACCTGTACTGGTGCAGTAAAGATTTGACCTAAACCCCAGCTTTTCAGCCCGGAAGAGTGGTCACACAGTGCCTGGAAGGGGGGTCAGGTAAGGGGCTGGTGGCTGCCATCTGCCAGAAGGGTCAAGCCACCCTGTCCTCAAGTCTGCAGGTTGCTTTGCTCGGTATTGTGAGTGTAGGGACAGGCTGCAGTCACCAACTCCTGTCTTATCCTCTCATTTCCAGGCTCTTGTTTCTGTGCTTTTGAGCTTGTCTCACGGGCTTCCTCCCCCACCGCTGGTGGACGTGGGCCTGTGGCAGCACAGTTAATGGTTAATGCTGGTTTCATTATTCTCTACCATTCGAGTGGATACACTTGGCTACTAGGCATCAGCTCCTATGATATGTGTTAGCTCGTTCTTTGTCACTTCATCTGAGTTTGAGGAAAAATTCTGACAAAGCCAAATTGTCACTTTGTCCTGAGATGCTGAACTCCGTTTCCCAAGTAAGACCATCCTGGTAGCTCAAGTAAGCTGGTGTCTTTTTGCTGTGAACCAACGTAGAGAAAAGCAGTGGAGAAATAAACACAAAGCAAGAATGTAGACCATGCTGGAGAGACTAGAGCTGGTGGGAAGGAGGAATGAGCTTCCAACATCACACAAGCTGACTTGATACCTACAAACAGTATTTATTAGGCTGAGAGAAGATGAGCTGTAATTCAGTGTTCAGTGCTGACAGGCAAGTCAAACTAACATTTCGTTTCTGAAGGCTACAGAAAAAAATATTTTGCTGGTTTCTGAATAGGAATTAACTTGTTTTGATTTGATTTTATTTGATTTTGCTGCAGTAAAAATGCCCTATTTCTACTGTAAATCAAAACAAAGAGCTTAGCTCAGATTTAAATGCCAGCGTATCTAACACAAGTGGTTTTGGCCGTGTCTACACTGCTGTGTGCAGCTCTCAGGAGTAGATCGAGACCGTCATCGCTGCACATTCACAATGCTTGCCCATAGCAGCAACTCCGAAACCTGCCCTGATGCAGCCCTTTATTTTTCTTTTTGAGGGGAGGGAACTTAGATGTCCCTTTAATTAAGAGGTGACCCTGTCCCTCAGGGTGCCCTTACTTCCAGGTCTTCAGCTGTTGCATTTGCCTTTGGGCTGAGAAGATGACTCAGTTTACTTTCTTGTGGGTGTTTCTGAGCTTTTCTGTACTTTCTTGCAGGGGTTTCAGGTGGTATCTGAGCGTCACCCAGGCCCCATGGTACCTGTGTTCACACCAGCACAGTGAGCTGAGGGAATGCTATTGCGGGGAAATCGGGGCACGGAAGACTGGGAAGGGTTTTGGGCTCACTGAGATGATGATGGCAATTAAATACCAGTGCACCCTGTGTTCAGCACTGCAGCGTGTTTGGAGTGTTTTGAGCTCATCTCAGTAGATGGAATTACAGATTTATAAGGTAGCTCTTTTCTTAGTGTAGCCCTGTCTACAACAGGTGTAGGTGAAGAGCTAAATCTTCAAAGAACTGTAGGCAGCAGATAGGTGTACAATCCCAAAAAGTTCTAGAAGATAGAAGTAAAGAGTTCCTGTTGGTAAAGCTCTACCTACTCCGAAGTGGTAACGTGACCATATTTATAGGGAGAATTCGTGGAAGTATTTTCTGGAACCTACTATGAAGTAGGATTTCTCTGGGCATTTTCTGAAAGGACAGACGAACTTTTGCAGTTTTTGGAAAAAAAAAAAAAGTATTTTCTAATGCAGCTCCAGGGCTCATGCCTTAGTATTTCAGTCCCAAAGAGAAAGAAGTTGCTTCCCACTGTTTGCTGAGAAGCTCCTGAATTCCAGAGAAAAATAAGTAGTAAAATTCAAGTATCTCCATAATCTCCAGTGGGTTGCTTTAATGTGCTGGCTTACATGGGATCCATCCTTAGGTACCTCAGATTTCTTTTGATGTGGTGGTGTAGGAAGCTTAGACACTGCATCTTGGATGTTGCTGATCCAAACTGTCTGGTGCTACATTACTTAGCATTGTGGAATAAAGCCCAAACCTGAATTCCTTGAATACTGTAAAATCATGGCAGCATATTTGTCAGCTAGCTTTCTGTGTTATGTGGAGCCTTGTCTGTGTCCTCTCAGGTCCAGGTTATTAGCTTTTCCTTCCTGTCTCCTTATTTTTTAACTCCTTTCACAGACATTTGGGCAAATAGCTGCCAGTATGTCAATGTCCCATTCCCTGCGTCTGCCCAAGGAACACCCCTCAGGGCCACCTCAGTGACGCTTCTGCTGAGGATAATAAAATTTTACCATGAAGTTCGGCTTCTGTTGTTTCATCAGTTAGTAAACCAAGGACAGGGTGTAGAGCACATAATGCAATGAGGCTGAATTATGGCAGATTAACAAGTTCCTGCTTGTCAGATGAATTGCCATGTTATTCAAAGTGTCCCTTGGATACTCCCAGAGCGTTGACGAGCATTAATTTAATGACAGCACTGTCCTCTAGACATGATCCCTGCTCATGCACAGGTCAGCTCTGTGGGGCACACACATATGGGGTCAGCTCTGTGGGACTGATGTGTCTCAGATAACTCAGGTTCACTGTGAATGTGCTGTATGGTTTTATAATGTGTATTTCTGTTTGCACATTTCCAAACAACCTTTTCAAAAGATGCACCTTCATGCTTTATTTATTTATTTTTATGCAGCACTAAACTTGTCTAGCTGCACTGCTGATTTTATTGGTTTCACCCAAGAGGCACTGGGTATTAGTTAGGATCATTATTTTAACTCATTTTTCTTAGTTATGTGACTATTTCTTTTTCTTTCCATTGTGGTATAACATTTCTTGGGTTGTGTACAGGAGGGCTCAGTATAGTAATAGATTGCATTTTCCACTCAGTAGACTTCTGATTACCTATATTGCTATGCTGCTTATCCTAAACAAGCTCAGTTCGTTCTTTAATCGCATATATGTGTTTCCAATAGATTATGTCTATCCTTTTTGGGGAATGACTAGGTGATTCAACTACAGATTGTCTCTCTTTTCCTGTATCTTGCATGTAAGGAGCAAAAGGATTGTTATAAATGTTTGCAGTATATGATAGCAAAATTCAGTATATCAAAATGTTTTCCATAGTGTGGTTGTTAACATACAGCACATGTCCCTGTGCTTGCTTGTTTCATGCTTCATTGCTATGCTTAATTTAATTAAAAGCTGCTTGGGTACATGGTTTTATTTTTGCTTTATGTGCACACCACAAGAACTTAAAAGCTGCCTCCTTTTTCCTCTCTTTCTTTTGGGGTGAGGTCTTCTGCATTTTTATCATATTTGCCCCGTTGTTATTCATTCCGCACCTGAGGGTTTCTCACCCTCTGGAGCTGGGATGTGGTTCCCCCGAGTCCACCCGCTGCAGCTCCGTGTGGGTGCCCGCAGCCTTGCGCTGGGGACCGCCCAGGGGCTGCTCTCAGCCCCCAGGACGAGAGCCTGGGTGTGTGGAGAAGGCAGTGGGATGGCGATACAGCCCGGCATTCCGGCCCCAGCGCTACGGTGCGGTCCATGTGCGATGCCGCCCCTGGGCTGAGCAGAGCAGGTTATCGCTCCCGGGCCGTGCTTCTCGCTGCCCTCGCAGCGGCGCTCCCGACACCTCCCCAAACTCTCCCGCTTCACCCGTCGGGCACGCAGCGACACCCAGAGCGGCCCCACGCCCGTGCCCCGTTGCCACCGCGGCCGTGGGCTGCTGCTGCTGCTGCTGCTGCGGCTGCTGGGGGGCGGCTGGGGCGGGGGACCCGCTCCGGGGGGAGGGGGCGGCCCGAAGGGGAGCTGTTGGTGCCGGGCCGCACGCCCGGAGGGCTGGCAGGGAACCCCGCGCCTCCACGTTTTTTTCCAGAAAGCTTTTTTGGCCGCTTGGATGAGGCGAAGTTTTTATGGCTGGCACGGCGCTATCGCAACAAGCTGCCGAGCCGGGCAGCGCTGGGAGCGCGGCCGCAGGTCCCGCTGGGGCAGCGGAGCGGAGCGCGGCGCAGCGCTGCCCTCTAGTGCCCGCGGGCCCGCGGGAGCGGCCCCGGCCCGGCCCGCACCCGGCGGCGCGGAACACAGCGGGGGCTGCGGCTCCACCGCGGCCTGCCGGGAAAAGTTCTGCCTGGGGGCAAAAAGGGCATTGCTCCGTGTTTGTGTGCGTCTGTCATTAGTTTTTAAATGGACAAACATTTTACAAAACGATAATAATTTTCTGCTTTAAGGTATGGTGTATTTTTGTGGTTTCTTTTTTTTTTTTTTTTTTTTTTTTTTTTTTTTTTTTTTTTTCCTTGAACTTACAACTCAAGGAATAAGAAGAAAAGCTGTAAGCCTGAAGTCCATTTTAGGTGTTCATGTGCTGTTGGGGTTTTAGTTTTATTACACTGAAAGAACATGTTACTGTTGCTCTAGCCATTCTGTGATTCTGTGATTCTGTAGATCGGAAAACGCTTGAACAGAACAAAATGCAGGGGGGGTTATTTAGAATCATATAATGCCCTGAGTTGGAAGGGACCCACGAGGATCATCGAGTCCAACTCCTGTCCCTGCATATGACAACCCCACAGTTCACACCATGTGTCTGAGGGTGCTGTCCAGTCTCTTCTTGAACACTGTCAGGCTTGGGGCTGTGACACCTCCCTGGGGAGCCTGTTCCAGTGTCCACCACCCTCTGGGTGAAGAACTTTTTTCTAATGTCCAACCTATACCTCCCCTGGCACATCGTCCTGCCATTCCCTTGGGTTCTGTCATTGATCGCCAGAGAGAATAATGATTAATTAACTAACAGTGCTGTAAGTGGGAGAGCAGGATGTGAAGTACAATTTTTGGTTAGGTATCTGATAATAGGCTGGATTATAAATGACATTAGCTGTAAATAAAGTGAAATACCATACAATATAGATACAGTAGATCTTGTGCAGCTCTATAGGTTCCATTTTCTTTCCGTGTCATTCTCTGTTGGTTAATGTTTCTGTAGTCTCTGTTTATTATTAATGGTATGTCTAAACATGTGGATGAAAAGTTCATCCCCAAACTCATCACAGCATAATTTACAAATCCTGTTTAAGCTGTCTGCTTTCTAGGTGTTGACTTCAGTTTCTAATTACACACAGTAATCATGATGGTGAAAAATGAATAGTGAAAGTAAAGATGTGATGAATGCAGTATGAAATACAATTTAAGTTATTTATCTCATATACTTCAAGAATGCATTTCATCATCGGAAGAGTTTCTGGAGGAATTAAGGTGACAAAACAGGAATTCCATGGAAAGAAACTTGAACGTACCAAAGAAAATTAATTCAAGACCATGTTATCCAGATCCATGTTTCAGATTGGGTGAAGCTTATTGTTTTCTTTATATCATAGATTCACTAACTTTGAAACACTGTGGGATATTAGTTTTAATGGCTCTCAGTTCCTTATCTGCTTTGTAAGTAAATTATTGGCCATTGGCATGAGCGGGTTACTTCTCTTTGCAGTGATATAAGCGATTAAGTGACTAGAGAGCCTTCCATTCACAGGCTGCACCCGAGATGTAAATACATGTCCTTATAAGGAGGAAAATATGTCAACCTATGTACAGTAACCCAGTAAGAAATATGAATTATCCATAAAGACCGTGACCTTTTCCAAGCCTAGCAATTTAAGTATATTTGGTTGAATATAAGATAGTTATAATCTTGAAAGATATCTTCTTTGTTCCCTGGCTTTATTTTCTGATATTTCATTTGTAGCCACTCTTGCTGATGTAGATGAAAATCTTATTATTTTCAATGTTCTTTTCTCAGATGCCCGCCTATATAACTACCAACTGCTGTGGTTTCTCTGGAGTAGACCAGCTGCGAACATGTAATGACCTCTAAAATCATGCTTTCAATGCCCTGTCAGTGTATATGTGGCACCAGCGTACAGCAGCCTTTGAACTGCATTTTGTTCTGTTTTACCTTTCAGCATTAGATACTTTATAACCACAACTGTAGCAACTTACTTGTCAAAATATCCAGCGTGTGCTGTACTTGCATGCAGTCGCCCTGATGCACCCGCTATGCCCAGAGCCCACTGCTAACCACAAGAGATGAGCAAAGTGAGAACCTATGTCTTTGTAAAGTCAGGGTCCAATCTATGCTTTCTGAGGGCTTAGGCAGAGCTTAAGCGACTCAAGGGTCTTCCCTTGTCTCCATGTCCCAAAACCATTTTGCACCCAATGCAGTGCTTCTGAACCTTCCCTGTGCGTGACTGCATGTAACGGCAGAGCAAGTTTTGGGGAATCTCCTATAGATGTTATCACCTTTGCTAGGCTACTGCTAAGGAAAAGAAATGTCAACTGATGTGGAGGAAGGGAGGTATAAATTCCAACCTCAGAAATAATAATTTTTTTAAAAGTGATGAAAACTGGGAAAACATTGTTACATCGTGCTTTTTTTAGAAAGAAAGGCATCAACTAAAACTTGGGACAGGGAAAGTGTATTGTATTTGCTTTTGGTGAGTATGTTATTGAACCTTCATATTAAGATAGATAAATTTATTTTGTAAGAGTAATTTTTTGTTGCAGAAGAAGGGTAGGCACGTAACAGATTTAGTGGAATCTGTGTTCTCTATTTAAATATATAAATTGAAAGTGGGTGCAAAGTGCTGTTCGCACACTAATAATTGCCTTTTGTCCAACTGCCAGCCAGACTCCGCTGCTGAACAAACGTCGAAGAAGGGGCTGATTGCTGTCTTCATCTCTGCTCTCAGTCCTTGACTACAGCATGTAGTTTTGTCTTGAAAAACGTGTTTTTGCTGCAGTGTAACTAATTGACACAAACCATCTTGAGATAAAGTCTCTGTAGGGAAACACTATGGGTTTTTCTCCAAAGGTGAAACATCTTGAGGATCGAATGACATCTCTGGTGTGGTTGACCTGCCCTAGTTTACCTCATGATGCTGCTAGAATGGTTTTTTTTTAATGCAGGTATGGCTTAAATGCTAGTTACCTTCCAAGGTCAAATTATAGCTTTTCCGACTAGGGGAGTAAAAGTTTACAGAAATGGTTCCACAAGAGCTGATCACACCACTGCCATTTAAAGTGGAGCATGGATACGTGTCTCGTTTTGGTTAGGCTGCTGAATGGTGATAAGCTAAATTTCATGCAGAAGCAACTGGTTTCCAGGGCTATGGACATGGGTCTTGCTTATTCCCATGGCCAATACAAATAACCTTTTCTCTCTGGTGTGTATGCCATAAACTTCAACTATAGATCTGCTAATTTACTTCTGTTATGTTCAAATCCAGTCACACAGAAATTCACCATAGATCCAAATTATAGAGAAAACTAAGCCCATCATCACACATTCGTTTTAAAAATAACAGTAAATAGTAATCAAGCTTGGAGTTACTCAAACAAAGGCTGCAGCAAGTATATCACTGATAAAAAACAAGCAGATATTCTGATTTTTCCGAAGCTGGTCATGTGAAAAAAAATTAGTAAAAATGGACAAACCACATCAAAGAGGAAAGAGGATGGAGAAAGTTCTGCAATAGCTTGGAATGTGTCAGGCTAGGAAAGAAACAGCTGTGAGAGGTCTAAAAGTTGCAAGTGATAGAAAGAAAGTGAGCAAGTAAAACCTCTTTCTTCCCATGTGGGCACAAGAGGGCATCAGCTAAAAAACTTTGAGATGTGGAAGATGAGGTCTGTGCATGCATCACAGGGATAAACTGTGGTACTTGTTGCCACAGGATCTGTCAGGTGCCAGGAGTTTCAGAGCTGGTGAGATGTGGCAGGTCAGCTTAGCTGGCAGCTTGCTCACCAGAAAGGTGAACCATTTGTTTTGCTGGAGCGTGGATAGTGAGTAGAGGAGGAGAATTTAAACAGCCTTAAAATGAAGCAAAAGCCGCCTTTCAACACATACCAAAGAAAAGCTATTGAATTTTGTGTCTGAGCAGTGAAACACGGAAGCTGTAGGGTTTGATTTCCAAAATATCTGTTGGGTTGCCAGGATATGTCAAACCTCTGAAACATTTTACTTAGGATTAGCCAGTTTTGTGGGCTTGGGGCAGAATTTTTCGATTTTTCATGGCAATTTCAGTACTGTTATGGACCTTTTCTAGCGGGTGGCAGCCACGATGAACTGCAGCTGGCTCTACCAGTGTGCAGCTCACCCTGCACCAGACCCCTTGGCTTCGCTTGCGCTGAGGAGCTGCTTCAAGGCACCATGCAAGAGTGGAAACTCCATTTTTTTAGCATCAAGTACAGTGCAAACAAGCACAGGGATCCAGCGTGTCTGCCAGCACAGCAGGACATCTAGTGAGGGGGTGAGAAGGACCTGGGCAAGGCAAGGGAGAGCAGATCTGGTTCTCTGCAGCTCACCGGAAGTGTGAAGTATGTTTCATGTCAGTGGCCTAGATTAACACAGTCGAATCGTATGAACTGATCTTGGGGCCGGTCCCTCCTTCAGTCACGGAAGCCAAACCCACTCTCTAAATGCCACCCCTTCCTCCTCAGCTCAGATTCAGGGAACCAGGCTCTGGTTTGCTCCCTGGATCTTCATATCCAGCCCTTTGGCTTGCACAAACGTTCCCAGAACTGTATGATGGCTCCACTGTATTCTTTGCTATTCTCCCTCTTTCTGTACACATGGAGGAGAGTGTGGATAGCGTGTACGGGATCGCCCTGCATCAGCCTGTGCCCTGGAAGGGGCACATAAAAGCAGACAAGCCATGCCACTTCAGGTTTGCATTGCTGTTACTTATCTGTTGCGGAATGGTGTGTTTTCTGTTTCCGGTGGCCGAATCACAGAATGGTTGGGGTTGGAAGGGGCCTCTGGAGATCACCTAGTCCAACCCACCTGCTAAAGCAGGTTCAGCTAGAGTAGATTGCACAGGAACGTGTCCAGGCATCAGAACTTTCAAATCAGAACTTTCCATTGTAAAGCCAGAAANTTAAGTGGAATCTCTTGTGTTCCAGCTTGATTCCATTACCCCTTGTCCAATCATTGTTCGCCACTGAGAAGAGCCTGGCTCCATCCTCATGACACTCCCCCTTTATATATTCATAAACATTAATGAGGTCACCCCTCAGTCTCCTCCAGACTAAAGAGACCCAGCTCCCTCAGCCTTTCCTCATGAGGGAGATGCTCTACTCCCTTAATCATCTTCTTTGCCCTGCGCTGGACTCTCTCCAGCAGTTCCCTGTCCTTCTTGAACTGAGGGGTTGGCCATCTGGCCAACAGATTGGCCATCGCCGGTCTTGCTCCTTCCGAGTCCCAGATCCTCTCTTATTGCCATTACTTTATATTTACTGTGAATTTCCTGCAGTGCTGTCTGAGGGCTGCACAGGCTCTGAACTCCCTCTGAGAGCCACGCAGTTTGACTGTTGCAACAGTTTCTGAAATAAAGCTCTGCACAGGCTGCAACTAGTGCACGCTGATACTAGTGTGGTTTTAATGCGGTTGAAATACATTGAAATGAGTAACTCCAGTGATACAGGAGTTTGACTCTCTGTTGAGTCTGGCTGATGCTTTATAAAGCAGTGCATAATTTGAATCATATGTACAGTGACCCTACTTTGCAATCTGTGTTGTGCTCCAAAGTTTTGATAAACAGTCCT
The DNA here is from genome assembly GCA_013399365.1 of Pampusana beccarii. NCBI lineage: Eukaryota > Metazoa > Chordata > Aves > Columbiformes > Columbidae > Pampusana > Pampusana beccarii. The sequence goes on along the minus strand of VWYH01002500.1, from coordinate 113,693 downwards.
GTTACTTTTTCTTTTACAAGTAACCAGTCCTATATACTATACCAAACTACTGTGATGTACACTTTGTTTATTATAAATAAACATGAAAGACATGATCCTAAACAAATACCAAAACCAAAAAATACCTGAAAGACTACAGTTAAAACAACAGTTTCTTTGTTTCTTTTTAAACACTTAAGAGCAGCATAGCTTTTTTTTTTTTTTTTTGGTAAATGTCTGGCAAGTTTTAGTAGAAAAGTGACTTGCTGAATTTGTCATTAATGGTCAGGCTGCACCACCTGCTCAAATAATATAATCCACTTCAAATATTGTGGTTCCTTGTTGCTTACCTGTCAGAATTTGATGGCCTGTTTGCAGAGCTAGAATCATAGAGTTGTTTAGGTTAGAAAAGACTTCTAGGGTCATAGAGTGCAACCGTTAATGTGACACTACCACGTCCACTGCCAAACCATGTCCCCAGAAGTTGGCTCTGCCTTGTTAAACTCTAGCTGTGTGACCTGGAGCTTTTGCAACTACAGTATCTGTAAATATACTTCTTAGACCATTTTTTCTGACTTTCTTTGCTACATATGTGGGAAGATTTGTAAAGTACAGTTTGATTGCTATTGGTAAATGGTGCCACTTACTTTTCCTTTATAGAGGACTGCGTTATACCACACTAGAAATGCTAACTAGTTTGCGTGTAGACAAAGGCACAGCAGACGATGAAATTAGGCTATTTCATCGGAGTCTAGATGAGGTAATGCGAGGAGCATACTTATCCTCACTACTGACTAGGCAAAAACTTTCATGGGGATTTAAAAACAACCTCAAATGTAACAGAAAAAACCCAAACCACTGAGGAAGTCTAATGGGAATCAGAGGGTCTTGACTCTGTTCATTCGTTTGCTTAATGGACACTCAGCCTGGTGCTGATGGAGGTGGTCTCTCAGGGCAGGGAGAACAACTGCTACGTCGTTTTGATTCCTGGGGTTGCTGGGTTTGATTTCTGCACTACCCTCTTCCTTCCCCTGCACGTATTGTGAGCAGCAATCCCTACAAAACTACTCTCCAGCTGTGCTCTTGAAAGACAGTTCCTTTCTGTCAAAACCCAAATTGCTCCTTACCACAAGGAGATGTGATAGAAATAGGAAGTTATTTTGCAGCAGCTGTGGTCTCCCAGTTAAATCCTAGAATTTATAAAATACACACTTATTTACCTGTGGGGTTCATTCTAAGAAACTGCTTTCCCACTAGTACCCTGCACAAAGAAAGCATGCCAGAGAGCAGACCCCATTGCTAGCAATAAAACAGCTGCAGCATTCCCAGCTAGATGGAGCGGCATTCAGTTCCCTCTCCTGTCTGAAGGGGCTCAGCCTCCCATCTCCCAGTTTATCGACAATTGGGCAGAGTGTCCTAGTTCTTTCTCTTAGAGGAAGTCTTTTGAAGTTTCTCCTTTTGCAAAAAATAATTAAATATTAATAAGGCAACAGAGGAAAAAAAACAGATACTGAAACTTGTTGTTGGGGGTACTTATCTGAGTAAGGGAATGCCTGTGTTTTCTCTGTGATTGTGAATGCTTAGTGCCCCATGTTCACTGAAATAGCTCCATATACACTACAGGAAGAATTAATTTTTAACTATCCCATTCTGTGTATTTGTCCTTCTCTGGTCGAAAAAAAGAAATAGTCAAGGAAAAAATAGTTGGCCATGCAAGATGGAAGATCTGTAGTAAGAGGGATCAGGCAGTTAATAAGAAGAGCATTCACTGCAGTGACAGAAGGTGCTGGTTGTTTGAATCTAGTCAGCTATAGCAACAACTTAAATCACATTTTCTCACCTCCTGTCAGAGTCTGAAACATTCCAGCTGTATTTTGTAGGAAAGAGCTGCCATAGGCACCTATGTATGGAAGAAAATTCCAGCTGGAGAAGTCCAGCAGCCTGAAATTGAGTGCCTAGGAGAGCTAGGCTTCAGGCCATGTTGCTCCCTCACTTATTTCCATTGCCGAGGCAAAGCTCCCACTCACTGCAGTAGTCTTGTGATTCCCATTTTATGCACTCGTTTTCGTGAGTGTTCTAGAGAAGATGCACGCCTGGGTCTCTAACAGAGTTTTCCTGGTTGCAGTAGGCAACCAGTGGAGTGTTGAGTCTTGCAGCACCTGAGCTCATTTATGAGTCTCCCATTTTGTCTCGTTATCTGTCATTAAAACATATATAGCACTCAGTGGGCAGTGAATATGTAGTATCACAGTTATGCAAAATACAGGCTTGCTTATTAGGGAAATTATTCTAACCATATGCTTGATCCATGTCAACTGAGGGACGGCAGAGGCGGAGAGGCAGCAAATGGTGCAAGCATGGTGGTGTCTCTGACCAGGAATGTGGAAGCCAAACTGGGAATGAGGAGAGGAGAGGAGAGGAGAGGAGAGGAGAGGAGAGGGCATCTCCTGTTATCCACAGAGGTGGCAGCAAGTGGCTGGGCTAGAGCATGTTGACCTTAAGGTAGTGTCTCTCTAATGTCCATGGTCAAAGCTGTACACAATAATAGTCTTGCTCTTCAACTTGGACAATCACATCTCAGTGCAGGGTACCTGAGAAGTCATGTGGTTGTTATGAATATCAGTCTCTGCCAGATTCTTTTGCGTAAATAATCTATTTTGCATCTTGCAGGGGTTGCTGCATACATGTCACTCCTCCTCATCACATACTCCCACATCAAGTAGACTTGAGAGTATCTTCATCATTCCGTACTGTTCGTTACAATTAATGCTCTTTATTTTGGAGATATTTCTCCCCATAAAATGCTATCACTGAGGACCTTCTGGAAAATATTTAAACAGATAGAAATTCAGGTTTATTTTTAAGAAATTGCAGTTCACATGGGTGGTTTGACACATTTCTCATTCCTGCCCAAGATTTCACGTTTCTTCTGTATGCACGCTATTCAGCTGTTCTGTCAATAGACTGAATTATTATGGTTGGGGTTTTTTTGGTCATAGTACCTTACGCTGTCCATGCTCTCAAAGCAAAATTTTGGCCAGGTGAGAAACTTACTTATTGGTGCTTAACACTTTCAAAATATCTTCTGCCCTGTGGCATGGAGGTTCACTTTCCCAGTAGCTTGCAGCTGTCCTCTCATTCCCGATTTGTCGAAGAGATGTCACGAGAATGACTTAATGGGAATAGATCTGTTCAGAGTCAGTGAGTGGAATGTTTTATAGGCTGGCCGGGGTCTTGCCACTGAGAGCACTCTTGAAATACAACATGATCACAGCTAAGAAAGTCATGGAAAAGCTCTAATTCAATTGCCTGAAATGCCTCATATTGAAAAAAAAAAAAAAAAGTTTGCTGTTTCTGAAAGAATCTTGTTGGAAATGGAAATGAACTGATGAACTGATTAGGGATAATTTTTTTTATTTTAAAATGGGCTAAATATCATAAGCTCTGCAAATTTTCCAGCAGCTTCTGCTGTACCTTTGTGAGTTCTGCCAAAACTTGGCAAATGAAGATAATCTAAAGCGTGATATATTATTTTTAGCTTTTACAAAGATAGGCTGCTTAAAACTTGGAATACCATGATAACAAAATAGTCTTAAACTTGTACAGAAACATTATAATGGAATACAGAAACAAGAGTTATTTCCCTATTTTATTTCATAATGGAGATAAATTAAGAAACTAATTAAAGTGTGGCTAACTTGGCCACAGTTTGGGAGTTTTTGAGGAACAAAGCCTTTTTTCAGTCATTTGAAAACTGACATAAAATATAGAAGGGTATTTTAAGCAAAAGTGCTCTGAGGTAATGAATTGAATCAAACGGGTCTCTTAATTTGCTCCTTTATTTTCATTATCTTTCAAAATTCATATTCTGGTTCAAGCAGAAATGGCCTTTGCAATTTTATACTCTCTGAGAATAGTGGAAAAAATGACCATAAATTGGAATTTGTACAATGATCTGTCAGTGAAATTTAGCTTTGTTCATAGATCTGGAATAAAAAATTATGCTACATGTAAGTCATATTAAGGCCTCTGTGGAGAATGAGATTGTACAAGTCTAAGATAATGCATAATTGATTTTATCGTGGAAATGTATACTATTGCTCTTCTTTGTATAAGATGAATGAATCTGACAGACAAAATACTGCATTTAAAAGACAAAAGAGAAATCATTGTCCTTTGATTTCCTCCCTGTCGTTATGATAAAATCTGAATTCTTTCTCCTTATTTTCTCCTACTGGAGCTGTAGTTAGGTTTCCTCATTTTCTCCCACTGAATTTAAGGTTATTTAGTAGGTGCGGTAGCACTTGTATTACCAGCAGCATTTCACCTTGAGAAACCCATCTGGAAGTCCTGCTTGAGCTGGGTAGGCAGGTAACAATGAAGCAGTGGCAAATTCTTGTATTCCTTTGAATAATAATTACACTAATTATGATTGTATTTAGAAGAAAATCGCAAAATGGTAATAAAGGTGTGCATTCCCTGTCGAGGAGAGGTGCACAGGAACAGCAGCAATGGGTACAACAACCTTGGCTCTTTTGGCTGCTCCCTGTTTCTCCAGCCCCAGCTCTCCCTTTCTGTGGCAGAGGTGCCTGAGCTCTCCTTGTGCTCCCAGCAAAAGGCAGAGAACTCTTTGTGAAAGCTGTGAGCCTGCCTTAGGTGATGGAAATCTGAGCTTTTCCAGGTTGTCAGTTCTGGGTAATTTACACCCTGTCAAGAGTTATGGAGAAAATGGCTGAGGCAGCTTCTGAACCACTGGTGAGAGTCCTGGAGAGCTGAGAAAATTTCGGAGACTGGGAAAAGCGCTGTTGTAGTTCAAATGTCAAAAAGGGTAGAAAATGGGACCTAGAAATGCGCCCTTGCATGAATTCAGATTCCAGTATAATACTGGAACAGTTAACTTGGAAAAGCCAACAGGAAGGGTAAGTTAACAAATGTGAATAATTCCAGTCAATGTGGTTTGATGGCAAGGAAGACTTGTCAAATATATCTGTTATCTTTCTTTGACAGGATTATAGATTGGTTGATGGAATCAACTGTGTGGATACAGAAGCAGTTTTATTTCTCCAAAGTATTTGACTTGGTATCACAACATGTTTTGATTAAAACCTACAGCTGTGTTAGGGGGAATAAACAACTGTCTCATTAACAAGTTTGACCATGTCTTTTCCTAGAGAGAATCTGCAGAGACTGGTTTTCAACTGAAAGCTGCTCAATACTTTTGGCAATGGTTTATATGAAAACATGGCTGCTGAAGTTTGAAGAAGGGACGTAGATGCTATGGAATTACGTGAATTCTTGTCTCAATACTTGCTGTTCAAAATTTTGTTTTAATTAATTTCGGTGCAATATAATGAATTGAGAACAAAGAATGAAGTTGTGTGAGGGAGGAGTGTGAGGCAGAAGCTGAGAGGAAACTGTGCCCTGCGGGGCCGGGCGGCCCTCGGAGTGCTGCGGTGTGCTGGTGGCACGTCCCAGCAGGCGGGAGGTGCTGGGGGGACATCCCAGAGTTGCCTCCGCGGCAGCAGAGGTGCAGAGCCCTGTGAGGGACATGTCAGGAGCAACCTCTGTTCCTGTGCAAGGGGAGGTGGAGGGGCCCCCACATCGCTGAACACAAATCCTTGAGCAGAGTGACAGGGTCTGAGGGGAGCACGCTTTTCTGCCTTGCAGGTAAAGGCACAGCAAGAACCTATGGCTGGAATAAAGTTAAATTAACCTGAGCTTTGGTGTGGCACTTGGGGATTTAGCTACAACCCTCAATCTAGAGCTTGCAAGGTGAACATCAGCCTAGGTAGAAATGGATGATACAGCAGGAAGAAGCAGAGAATAAGGCTGAGATTATCCACCACAGTCACTGCTCTTCGCTTCCAGCCTCACAGTACCTGTGACTTTCACGACAATGACAGTTTTCTTTCTGAAAGCACGTGTTAGATCTCTAAACACGCTCATCCAAGAGTTGTGTTTGCCTCTCAGGCAAGGTGTATGGCTTTTCTCAGAGGGACAGTGTTGCTACTCTACCTCCCAACCTAGGGAGAATTTTAAAATAAAAATAAACCTCACTGTGTTACTTAATGCGGTAATGCGAAGTCCAATCCAAAGCCCCTTGAAATCACTGCAAATTGATTGCTGTTTCAAAGGCTGCAGAAGAGCCCAGCAAAATATAAAATGGATTATGCTAAAGTTTATTGGAAAAACAATAATGAGATGTATACGATTATGTGCATTTGAGATACAGCATCTTAAAAGCATATTGTAAATCACTAGTAGCATGCTTTCAAATGTAAATATTCATAGGAATGCTTTTTAAAAAAAAACAGTTATACTTGACAGTGAAGGCTGGCAATGGAATGAAAAAAAATACACATTCATGTGTGCATGTGTAGGCTAAATAAATGTGTGTAAATATATTTATAAATATTATAATAAAAATCTTCCATGCCTTTCATCATGCTATATAAAAGAAGCAAAAGATAAAATGGACTGGCAGGTGACTGTAGTATTTAAATCAGCAGAAATAAGCAATTTGTTCTCAAAATTCAGGAGGCATAGAAGTCCGGCATGAAGTGAATATTTAAAAAATAGAGTTCATTTAACTTTGGTGAAATCATTTCCATTTATTTTGAGCCACAGAATACATTGCTGTGGATCCTGTGTAGTCAGCCTTTGCAGTCAATGGAGAGAACAGGCTTTCAGAGATGGCTCATCTGTCTGCCATAGAAACCCATCTGCATCGCTCTCGTAGGGTGCCTGCTTCTTTCTGTTGCCTACGGAGACCATGAATATGAATCATATGAATCCCATCCGCTGCATCTACAGCACCTATACGGTTGTGGCGGTTTGGCTTTTCACTAGTTCCAGCCTCTTTGGCAGCTCTCTGTTGCTGGTCCCTACCCTCTGCCTGCTCCAGCCCACAGCCCCGTCTCATCTCCAGGTCCACCACTGATAGGAGATGAGCTCGCCCACTGCAGACCTTGGCCCAGAGCTTTTTCACTGCAGCAATCTGGTTGTCTGCTTTTAGGTTTTCCTTGGGGGCACAGTCGCTTGTTTCTGAACAATCTGTCAGTTGTGTGTCAGGGGATCTAACAGCATCATCGCCAGTGGAGGAGTTACGGGTTATATCCTGGCAGTTCCCAGCCGTTGCACAGCACCTACTGGTACTGTGCAACTGCTGCCTGTTTTTCCTTTCTGTAGCAAAACCACAGGTCTGTTGAAGGCTAACAGGTCTTCAGTGAAGGACTCTACTTACAGGGGCTTCAGTGGTCATGCGAGAGGCTGCAGAGCATGCAGAGATGTGAGCATGGGGAGAGAGACAAGGAGGCAGGATACCAGGCAGCTTTTTGTTGGGTGTCATGCAGGCTGAAATACAAGATTTCATATTCCTGTGTAAAACACTGCCAATTTTTGGAATTTATTGTCATTTTGCATCCACGTTTTACAGCTTTTTCAGGTCAGGTAGAGACACACAGCTACAAGGAGCTAACGGCCTTGAGGGCAGAGCAGTTCCCTGGATAAAGGAGGTTCTGGTGGGATTTCTGAGCATTAGTGGGGGCCTCTCCTCTGCCAGATGGCACCAGAGCTTGCTGCACCAGGCAGTGCTGTTGGATTACTGTTACTGTAGCGGTGGCATCCACCGCTGTCCTGGTGTCTCCTCAGAATGATCGCTCTGGTACTGAGAACTTGGTCTTCTGGGACTCCCTGACTTCTGTCCAAACCCTTGGATGCCCTGGCCTGGCCCTTGGCAGCAATCAAAGACTCCTGAGGATGCGGAGGCCAAGGCCGAGGTCTTCTCTGGAGGGCTGAGCTCTGTGGTGTCATTCCTCTTGCCCTTCAGAGCCATGTTGAGACTCTGTTCTCCCAACAGCTTGTGCACGACTCCTTCGTATTTCCCCCTTGTTGCCTGTCCTGCCGTGTCCTTCTGCAGGGGCTGGGACAAGCCAGGCAGGCTCCTGACAAAGGCGTTATAACATTAATCAGACTTTATTCTTAGGCAAAATATGAGAAAGAATCACAAGCAAACCACGCCTCATATATCAGTATCTCCTTTCCTTGAAGCAAAACAAATGATGCAAGGTTGCGATAAAGACCATAAACAAGAGTACAAGCTTGCAAAGTGTTCATGAAATAGAACAGAAATGTTTGAGTTCCCCTAGGCAGATCCCCGAACTGTCATATTTAACGTCCGCTGTTAGATCAGTATGTTCGTTTACAGGCACCTAGGGAGAAGTGGAAAAATATTATATAGTATCGCATAAACACGGATTATATGATATGAATAGTAAGAGCAGGTAGAATATGCAGGATGCACTGTTCAAAGTCTATATACCAAGGCAGAATAATGAAGACGGAATCCGCTTTAATTTTTATATATTTTGCATCAATATTAGAAATGGTTTGTTTCAGTAAAATAAAGGTATTGAAATGTTCTGGATGTTGAAAGCACCCTTTGAAAATACACAGGGCTGTTTTGTCAGTACATTGTCAGTATATTGCATGGTGAGTTGCTCTTTGTGAATCTTTATAGCAACTTCTGTCCACTTAATGTATGGATATCAGAGCTCTCCATTTTTTCTGTGTGGTGCATTGTTAGGGCTTTTAGTAATTGACTTTTCCGTCAACTGTCCCCAACATTTATTTAAATATGTTTACCTTTGTATACTTGCACACCTTACTATAAAAATATTTATATTTTTCAGTTAATTAAGAAATTATGTCAACAGAGGTAGAAAGTTGTCACCAGAGAATGGGCTCCTGCAGCTACAGTGCCGTGGTTAATGTTGAGACATTTATTAAAAATAAATGTAAAAGCAAAATAGACAGGTCCTGAATGTGAGGCAGATATCCTGCAACAGTATTTGGTTTCAATGACCCCTGTGCCTGCTACACTAGGGCATTCATTATGCTGATACACACCCCCCCACACCTTTTTCTGTGCATTACTACAGCATTTTCACAAGCCTGCGTTGCACATGCAGCTCATGAATGAATCCGTGCATTTCAGTCGCCCCCTCACTCACTGCATCAAAATGTGAGCCACTCTCCATCTGGAGTAAGGAGTGGAATATCTTTCCTATCTGGCTGACAGCTGTGAAATGCATCCTTCTGTCTTTCCCGTTTAGCCTGGAATCTCCCCTTGGATTTCGGTCTGTCATACAATTACGCAGCACCACAGTTACACACCACATTACAGTGATGGCTGGTCGGTGACAGCTGCTATAGAAAGCCCTAATACAGATGGATCATTCTGCTCCATTCGCTCCGATGTCTTGGTTTTGCTTCCTTTGATTTGACCTTCATTTTCAAACAGAGAGTGGTTTCTCTTTTCTCTTCTCAGGGATATAGGAGCTTCCATACGGGATCAGACCAGACACCCTACTAATGTAATATCCTGTCTATATCAGGTTCTTTAAAAGAAAATGAAACTCCCATTTGGAAGGCTTGTAATTAAATGTGCCTTTGTGGGAGAATTTTCTGAAACTACTAACAGCTCTATTTAATTTTAGATAAAGAGAATATAAATTTTATATAAAGAAGACATAAATTTTATATAAAGGGGATACAAACTTGTAGGCCAATGCCACATATTCTTTATATTTTGCAATAAAGTAGCTATAGAAATACTTAATCAGATAAATGTGTAATGTTTCTTTCCAAAATGGTTTTGTCTTCTGCCTTTGCAACTCAATAAATGAGTCCCACCATATTTTGTATATTTCTTCAGTGCCTCTCTAACTTCTGAAAATTAGAAATTATCCTTGCTTGCCATTTTTCTTTTGAGGGAACTAAACTGCTCAAGCAGTATCAATATGTATAGATGGTTTATCTTTTAAAAACATAATTTTGTTATGAGCAGAGTTTCAGAAAATAATCTGTCTTCTTGTTAGAAAACGTAGTTGGTGCCAAGCACATGCTAAATACACCTCCTTCTGCTGTCTGCTTAATATCAGGTAAGATAAAAGACAGGAAAGAGTCCAACTGAGCACTGCTGTGCACGAACAAGCGATTTAATCAGAAAACCCACAGAGAAGCCAGGATTCACCCCTGTTGCCTCCACCTGTCTTGGAATGATGTTTGCTCTGCTGCTTTAATTATCTTTGTTCCTTCCCATAGAAATCTTCCGTGGACTGCACATTGCACCTAGATTTAACTCTTTGTAGCCAGCTGACCACTTCTCTCCTGACTTTCTTTTTTCTTGCTTCCCTCCTTCCCCCAGGTATTTTCTTGTCTGACATGCAGAGTAACAGCAGCTTTCCTTCAGTCGGTTTTTACTTTTGCATTTTGCTTGCTGAGCTCCATCCGTGCCCCCTGTTCCCCGTGAATGCATCGCTGAAGTGCTACCCTGTTATTCTCTCTATTCCATACTCTTCCCTCTTCACGCGCAGTACTGCAGCTGGTAGCATTTTGTGGTACAAATAAAATAACTGATTAACTGATTAGCTCTTTTCTCTCTTTGTGAAGCAGTTATATAAACTGATTCTATTTGTTGTCTATTTATGCATAAGCCTTTGCTGAGTAGTTGAGATACATATTTTCTAGTCTGTGGGTACTTCACAAACTGCTTGCTTTGATTATTAGCTTTTCAGTGTGTGATTAGTCATCTAAATCACAGGGTATCAGTATTGCCAACTTTAAACATTACAAAATCATGAGTCAGCCTCAAAAAATCATGGGATTGTTTAGAAATGATGTGGGTTTTTTCCTATTAAAAATACTTTTGCAGTTTGTTTTGTACTTGGCTTCTGAGCTTTTAGGTTTCATTTGCTTCACGTTCTCAAGATTGTCTTTGCAAATGTAGATTAGGAAACTTTTAACTAAAGGAATTTACATTTATTTTGACGTCTCCTGATTTAATGATCTGGATTCTCAAGAAGTAATTAGGGAAAGTAAAATAAAACCATAAGAGTTGACAGTGCTATACTATGCTGTCTGTTATCTTACTGAATGAAAATTTTGATGCAGAAAATGGGGAATACAAAAAAAGATGAATGGAGATAGCAATTTTCCATATTTATTTAAATTAAAACAGTTTAAAGCCTTCACACCGAAAAATGTTAGGCTCCAGTTTCACGATGATGTCCCTGCAGCCTTTGAGTGAAAAAAAAAAGTGCATATAGGAGGCTAATTCACTCATAAGAGCTATGAATCAAGTCACAGAAAAATCTGTGCCACCCTTAACAAACCGGTCATCAGCCTTTCATGTGAATGCAGCTATTTATGTGCAAATATAATCTTTGGAGCGATGGGCTGCCACCCTTGAACGGTTAAATCAGTCAAGCATCTTTATGCTTCAATGTTCCCAAAGAATTCTTCTAGATCAGGCGTGACCAACCTGTGACCCATGCGTTACCTGCCAGGACAGCTCACACCACCCTCTCCACATGGCCTCCTTCCGATGGTGATGTGGGATTCAACTGCATACCAGACATCCAGCTTGTTCCCAGCCACGTCTCTCACACCTGTGGTCCTCAAGGAAGAAATTACCTTCACTGCCACCGGAACTAGCTGTCTACCCCATGGCCCACCTTGATTTGAAGACACCAGACAGAGGGTTTCTGGGTTTCTAGCTTTGAGGGCACCAGGCGCAGGGTGTAGGGTGTCTAGGTTTCAGGTTTTGAAGGCACCCGCCAGAGGGCTTATGGATACGTAGCCACTTTTTTCATTTCTCGTGATCCTCACCCCTTATCCAAGCTGCTGATGCTGCTTCCATCACCAGCACCCCACCTGGGAAATAGTGAAGGAGAACAAAAGGGCAAAGTCTGTTCTGAACAAACCCTTTAAATATGACTGTCAGTTCTGAACTCCGTTAACCTTTCATCATTGCTCATTAAAAATCATAAGGGTCTCTTCTCTAGGATAAAGTATGTCTACACAAAGTCACCATTACAGCAAATAATCTAAGTAAAATTAATAGAAATTTGCATGAAAGCAAAGTAAATGTCATGTTTATCTCATCTTACATTCTTTAGAAGCAATAACAAGCGCAACTTAGTTAAAGGCACAAAGCCCAAGATGAACAGCTTAAATCCCATGGAAGACTTCATCTTCATCATTGCTGGCTACCCTGCACCAAATCCTTTGGCTCACACAGACATCTTCCTTATCAAATTCCCCTAATCCCAAGTCAGTGTTTGCTGTCAAAGCTAGTTTTCTCTTCACATTATTCATGCAGCTTCCTTTAGAAGACAGACCACTGAAGAATTTTAAAGAATGATTAATAGTCACCCTTGAAGTGCTTACCTGCTGTACTTCCTCGAGTCTATCTTGGAAATGAATGAACTGAACCTAATTTTTGAGTCAGGCGTCCTCCTTAACCCCTCTAAGGTTTGGATTTTTTCAACTTTTGCTTAGAAACTGGAATTATGAGAGAGTCATCGGATATTCTGAAAATACTGTACCACAGGATACCCAGCCAGCAACAAAACTCAAAGCAATCTACCCTAGTAATGGACAAGCCTTCATGATACCTATAGTTAAAAGTGTTCCAATACAGGCAGTCCAATTTAAGTCATATTGTGACAGACATGAGGAAAGGTGTTGGTGGTATATTTTGAACCATTTGGCATACCTGTGTCACAGACTTTTTTTGTCAAAACTGAAAATTCTGAAGATTTTCTCCTAGCCTGAATGACAGCCAGTGGAGTCTTCAGCACCTTCTGAATATTCTCCCTTCTCTGTTCTCTAGCAGGTCTTTTCTCTCTACCCCATCGACTTTTTGTTACTGGGGACATCAATAGTCCCTGTAGGTAATTCTAGCTAGAACTCATCACCTGAGACCTTCTGTTTAACCCCTGGTTCTGTCAGGCTCATCTGTACTTGGCAACAACAAGCTTTTGAAAGACCTGTATGTCCCTCTATTTCTGGCATTTGTATTAGATCAAGTTGTGGTCACCATTGTGCCATCACCACCAAGACATGCAGCTAAACATTTCCATGAGTTAAGCACTCACTAAGGTGGCAGCAGTCACAAACAAGCTTCTTTGAAGCTTGGGCAACTTTGAAGGTATCTTTCCTTTGGGCAAAAGCTGATATTTCAAGCGTTACAAGCAGGGAGGTACCTCCAGGTGGCTCAGTTGTTGGCAGTGGTGTTTAAAGGGCAGCAGATGATACATACATCCCTGTTGCACCTTTCCTTTCTTTACTTTTAAGTCATGAGGCTTTCAGGAAAGATGAAAGCCAGTACCAGGACTTGGGGCTGTGCTTGTGTGGCAAAGCCAGCACTGTTTTGGGACTGTGGTCAGGGCAACAAAGATGATGAAGGGAGTGGAGCATCTCCCTTATGAGGAAAGGCTGAGGGAGCTGGGTCTCTTTAGTTTGGAGAAGAGGAGACTAAGGGGTGACCTTATTAGTGTTTATAAATATGTAAAGGGGGAGTG
>VWYH01002500.1:0-96168 GCA_013399365.1 Pampusana beccarii | reverse complement strand
TTCCTTTTAGGGGGTGGGGGGCGAGTTTGGCTGAGGCAGTAGCGAAATCCACCTGCAGCTATTGTTTCTCGCAGCCCCCAGGTCAGAAAGTCCTGTGCAGCGCAATTACTTTCTTCAGGCCTCTCGCCAAGCCACTGTCCTTTTCTTTCTACCAGAGCATTTTGTTCTTTAAGTCCTTGATAACGGTGTTCAGGCAAATACTGTTCTTCGGACCGACTCTTACACCAAGGCAGACAGTCCCCAAAGCTGCTTGGGAGCCCCTCTTTGTTTTCGTTTATCCTGTATACCCAGTTCACAGGGATGAACAAGTTTTTTTATGGACTTTCCAAAACCAGCATTCGCAATAAGTCTCAAATTATAATCATGCATTTCAGATGCTATTTTAGATGAAGCCATCTATAGAAGGATAATTTCGGAGGAGGAGAATGAGCAGGTGAAAACAGTGAAGTTGCAATGAAATTGATAGACTTAATTATAGTATTTGCTGCTATGAAAGTTGTAATGCTGTCTAATCAGTTAAAAATGTGGGAAGACTGAAGAGTTACTGTTTTATCTATTTACACTTCTGGTTTTGGGGGTTTATTGAATAACATATCTAGGATACCAAGCAGAATGTAGAGGTGTGTATGGAAAAATATAAGCTAACTACATGTCTGGAAAAAACCCCACAACTGATAATGCTTTTCTGAAGCACCCGAAAGTATGAAAAATTCTGAAATTTTAGACTGTGCATTCACATTTTCCGTGATCTTTTTGTTTACTTGATCACCCCTTCTTGAAACAAACACCGCTAGTCTGTTGTAGTATCCTTCACCATAGTAAATTAGAAATTTTCTGTGTAAACTAGAAGTACAAAAGGTTATTATTCCTAGCTGTTACTGTAACAAATGTCGTCAGGAATGTACTGATACTGTGAAAGACTATTGGGTTAATTTGAATCACAGCCATATTAATTTTTACGGTCTAGCTGGTTTTGGTAATGATTGTTTTGCATCCCTTGGTAAAGCAAAGTTTGACCACTGAATTATTTGAACATTATGGTTTCTGCTTCTTTGCAGTTGCGGTGCTGGGCAAAGCAGCAGGGAGCAGAGCATTATGCCCCGGATCCCAGGAATGGTGTTGCATGTTTTATTTCTCCTTTTGCGTTTCCTACATTGTTGTAGCTCCTTAGAGAGTAGGGAAAACTTCTAGCCTCATTTGCATTAGTGGGCATCAAAAAATATAGTAAATATAGCTAGCGTTATTTTTAAAATGATAAATAAGCTAATTAGAACCTCTCCAGCCCACCCCCCAACACATTCAGAGAAAATGCATATGCCTACATTTGACTAACACTGTATGGACCAAAAACTATAACCATATGTACAGGACCATACATTATATGTTTCTTTTTTCCTTTATACCCTTGGAAAAGCCTATCCTCTGACTCCTAATTCACTAATTTAAATATTTATTAATTTAATAATAGATTTACTCGTTATAATGTCTATGCTGTAACCCAACAAAATGCTAAAGTATACACTTTGAAGTTAAGCATGTGATTAAACGGGGACAGAGTGCTGAAGCAGGGCTCCAGTCAGTGACTTGTGAATGGACATTAATCACAACAAAATACTAAACTGTAATGAACGTCTGTGCTCCAGCAAGACTTCATCATGCTGAGTCAAAGAGCAAACACACACAGCCCCTGGCATATTTATTGTGTTATTCTGAGACCAATGAATACTACTCTGTTACATGCGTCTTCCAGTTATATGTCATTTTTGTGAATCTTACTCTGTGTTGACATTATTGGGCAAACACCTCAAACAAAGTTTTCTTACATTGTTTTACCCCTGATGCCAGTTGTTAAATCTGTAATCACATTCAGACTTTCGGTTTTCAATGTTTTTAAATGTCTAATTTCCAGCAAAGAATGCCAAGTGTCTTTTCCTCATTTCAAATTGTTTGAATTCATTGATAGGAAGGATGACAAGAGCACAATACATGTCAGTGAGGAATCCAGCACTGTGAAGTGGACCAGCATACATGCTAATTTCTTTATGATCAAGAATAGACCATGTTCTATCCATGAACTTGAATAGGATACAGCATGAATTAATTATTTTTTTAATATAAGAGAATAGGAGGAAGGTCTTCAAAGATATTTTCATCAGTAACACAATGTAGAAAAAATTAAGTATGGCCTTGTATGATCATATAAATAATTTTGCTCTTCCTCATAGTCTCATTATTTTAGATATGAAAAAACATGAACAGCAAATAGCAGATCACCTTTGAAAGATAGGAAAAATTTACTTGCATGCCAAAAAATCAGTATGGCATTTAAAGGAGCATCCTTTTGTGAAGTTGAGTCAAAGGGAAATTCACATAGGTATTGAAGTAATAGTTTATTTTATTTAACACTTTTTTCCCCCCACATTTACATTGTTATAAATTTCCGCATTACCACACATAACAATAATGTTTTTGTTGTAGCTCATAGATCACAATTTCTCCTGTTGGTGTTGTAATGAGATCAGCAAAATGAATTACTGCTACTGCCGTAGTATAGTATAAAATAATCACAGGAAAATGAGAAAGGATTTGCAAATTGCAAGATTCTAGGGTGTTATTTTGAAAAATCATAGCATAGTTTGGGTTGGAAAGAACCTTCAAAGGACATCTAGTCCAAGCCCCTGCAACGTGCAGGGGCATCTTCAACTAGATCAGGTTGCTCAGAGCCATGTCCAACCTGGAATTGAATGGTTCCAGGGATGGGGCATCAAATACCTCTCTGGGCAACCTGGGCCATTGTTTTACCACCCTCATTGTAAAATTTTCCGTCCAAAGACTCCTAGAATTTGTTTGCATACTATTTTTTTCTGCTGTCTGTATTAACTGCAACAAACGCTTAACTTTTCATAACATTTACTCCAAGCACTTCAAACAGCAAAGTAGCTACAGTTACCTCATGGCTTCTGAGGTGTTTGAATGATAAAAACTGGTCTGAAATGCAGCAGTTTGAAATGCAGCAGCATGTTGCAGTAGTTGCACGGAATATTTGTGTAAATAAACAGGCTGCTCACACTTTGGAATCTTGGCTGGTATCAAACCAATAGTTTTGGTAGCTTTCTAATAGCTTTTTGGCTAAAGTAAGCAATCCGAATAGTGAGTAGCAAAGCCCCTTAGTAATTTGTCAGGACAGTGCGATTGGGACAGGCTCAAGCAACTTCGTTGCTAACTCTAGATTCTGGTTTGAAGACACAGAGTTGAGTCTTTGGAAAAAACCAAATTGCTGGTGCTTGCCAGTGATGAGGTAACATCAGTACTGACGTGTCTGAAGATGGGATGACCCATGAGGATAATTAAAAAGCTGAAACAGGATCTTATGTCAATGGAGATAGCTTGTCTACTGGTCAGGTGCTTATTCTTTAGTATTTTCAGTAGACTGGGCTTGTCAAGCAGACTGATTATATAGTTCAGCATTGTGTGACTTAACCTTTTGTTCTTGGGAAGTGACATTTACTTGAAAGCTACATGAAAGGAAGAATTAAAAATAAACATGCTGTAAACAACCTATTTTCAACTGGATAGCCCAGCCAGCAAGAAAAAAACAATCTCTCTAAAGCTACATTTATTTTAGCTTGTAGTTAAGAAGACACATACATAAAAGCTCTGTCATTCCACATATACGTTTACCAACAGTAAAATGTTCCCCTACCCTTCCACCAGTTCTTGTACTTGTTTCTCTGATGGCAAATAGAGTCCAAGGATGTATCACAAAAACCAGTAAAATATTTGTCCAGGTTTGAAAACTAATTGACTTTGTGCAGCCCCATTGCCCCTTTCAAGCCTTACAAAACCTCCAAAACATTTAGAGCTGAAGAAAAGGGTACTTGTTTCTTTGTAGGGGAGTACTTAGCATGCTGCTCTGGGATGTAGCTGTCAGGAGTCCGTATGCTCCTCTGATTAATTCCAAGTGTGGTGTTTTCCTTTGGTCTTCCTTGTTCTTGGGAGAGTGCTATAACCCTATAACCCTCTCTGGTACGCTAACATTGGGGACATTTTGCTAGGCTCTGTTAAACTAATTGTGTGTTGTATAAAATGCTTTAATTAGTGTTAGCAAAGAGGCTGGGACTTGCCTTTTTTTTTATTTTTTTTTTTTTTTTTTTTTATTTTTTTTTTTTTTTTTTTTTTTTTTTTTTTTTTTTTTTTTTTTTTTTTTATTTTTTTTTTTTTTTTTTTTTTTTTTTTTTTTTTTTGGCAAGTCTGCTGACCGCTAAATTATAGAGCTCTTTGTGATCTGAGTAATATTTTGCTGATTGTGCAAAACTGAGAAAATCTTATTCACAGAAGATGTATGTTATCTCACAACCTCTGATCGCTTTTAAAAGAGTCTAGCATCTCTATGTGGCAGATGTTTGACTTGCAGCTCAGTCTCATGTTCTATGTGAGGTGTACCTCTTGCCTGTTTCTTAAGAGGTGAGGCAGCGCTCTCATATCCAGTGCTGAGTTCAGGACTGTCCCCAAGAACATGTCAGGTCTCTGATGACTGCTGGCTTTGCACCGATGGCTTTGCACCGCTCCTGGGGATTCCCCAGGCTTCCCCTGGCTTCTTCCACAGCACTGCAGGAGCATCAGCTGCAGAGGAATAGGCGCCTTTGTGCGTGTTTTACATCTATCTTTTCATCTCTACAGACATCAAAACCACCCCTTATGTGTGTTCATCTTTGGGTCATCTAATGGTACGTAGACCCAAAGCTGATTAAAGATTAGAGCAACCTATGCAAACTACATAGTTTTAACAGTGTATTGTAGTATCATCAGCTCACAGATTAAAACTGCCCTGCTGCTCTTCCCATTTTATATTCTCAGAAGCTGACTGCACAAATTATGCAGTCTCCTTCATCAGAAATCCTCTCTAGAAGCATAACTGTTCAACTGGAATTGAAAAAATGATAACCTGCTTACTGAGACCTATCCTTGTTTTATCCCACCTTCAGTGAAATCTCCCCAAATGACTGGGGCTCACAATAAGCTATCATATTGTTCAATATTGAATGAAACATGGGTAATAAAGACAAATTTCTGTCATAAAGAGAAAGCTATTATTTCCATAAGAATGCCTGCTCGCTGGGGAAGGAGGTGTGGGTAGGCCCTTTGTGTTCTGAAATCTATATCCCCCCGTGCTATCAAACATTGCCAAGGGCATGAACAAGGCACAGGCATCCTTCTCTGTTTGTTCTCTTTGCATGAAAGATTTGTGTAACCTAAATCTGTGAAATAAGTATTCCTAAAAATAACCCTTCCTTCTCTGTTTTTCTGCTGTCACTTGCAGTCGTCCATCAGGAGTGAAATGTCCCAGTTCTGTGTATGCATGAATTCTGTTGCGTGCTGCTACTTCAGTTCATGTGTTGGGCCAAAGGATGACAAAATGGACTTGACTTGCACTGAACAACAAAGCAGCTTTTGGAAAAACTATGCCTGGTTCCCAGTTTTCGGGGCATCTTTCAGCTGGCCAGGTGAAATGGCTAGATGAAATTGCAGACGTGATTCATCTCTGCAGTTGTACCATGGAGGACAGAGCGTGCTACTTATGTCTAGAGTCTCAACCTCTCCAAAGTGACAAATGTATGAAAGCTACCTTTGAAGTGTGACACCAGATAGTTTTACCAGATAGATAGACTTTGGTCCTAATACAGTGGGGACTTCAGTTTCCCCCACTCCTAAAGGTTACTTCTGTTTCTTAGCTATTAATGAACTTGAAATTGGATACAGCAAATAGCTTCTAAAAGCAACCAAATGTTATAGTTAAACTACTAATAAATTATAAAGTATTAGGTGACTTCTTTACTAGTTCAAGTCATGATTTACCACTTCTGATACATGAGTAATTCTTTGATTCACAGTGAGAAAGGTCTGTGATTCCAGGACCATAAATGCAAGTAAACGGTTCAGATTTTTTTTTTTTTGTGGTAACTTTTGTACTTAAAACATCCTCTCTCACCTTAATAATAATTTTTGAACTGAATTTATTTGTATATCTATGACTCCTACACAGTAGAATAAAGCAGACCATTGGGACAGTTTTGTTGCCAAGTCCTAGTACAAAACCATAAACTTCAATTTTTAATGGAGATTAGTTTCTCTCTAACTAAGATGCAGGGAAGGGCTATTTCTCTGTTTTATGTGCTTAATGGATCTGTTTCTGCGGTGCAAATATGGGTATCAAAATCTTTAAGATCCCCGTGCTTCACATGTAAATCTTAAATACAGAGCAGCAAGGAGAAATAACACTTGGGATTCCCTGGCATTTACTTAGTTTATTTAATTATTATCTGAATAATCTGTGCTTTTGACTCACAAACTTTATTGACATTGTGCATTAAAAAGACTTCTTGTGCCAAGCAACAATAAGAACATATTCCACAATACTCTCCCAGACTACAACTGGAGGGAACAAGCCATGGCTGGCTTTGTTCAGCAATATGTGAGCGGGATGGAAGCAAGGAGGCATCTCAGCTCTCCTCCAAACAAACCTTTGAGGGGACAAATACTGCCCGGTGAGGCACCAGGGGTGGACTGCAGGCTGGTGCCACCAGGTCCAGAACTCTCCCCAGTGGCCAGGTGCCTCCATTTCTCCAGCACTGGGCTTGTTGTGCTCACTGGAAGCTGTTCCTCAGTCAGGAGGATTTTCTTTTCCTGCGGGTAGGTCTGCTCAATCCTCATCTGCCTGACAGGGTTTTCAGCCCGGAGCCCTGTGGAAAGAGCAGCTTGGCATGTAGGATCTAAGAGGACCCATGAGGAGGGCTAGGATTTCTACTCTGAAGAAATAACCAAGGAGATGAGGAATGGCTGTGGCAGGGACGGCGGGAGCGGTGTCTGCAGTGCTGACAGTCTGTCAGCCGACCCCGGCGAGCGATGGGTGCAGGGAGGTAGCCAGGACCCATCTGCTAGAGGGCTTAAAATTCCCCAGCCTGAAAGCATTCACTGTGATTTGCTGTAACCTTGCTCTATGCTCACTTTTATCTGCACAAACCATGCTGCCGTTGCAGCAAGGACCCTCACAGTACTGCAGTAACAAGAATAATACCAGGGTATCCTTTTCCCCTGGAGGATTGCTTTCTCACATTTATCTGTACCACTGTAGTACCATGTTCTTCAACTAGGAGACCTCACAGTCTAGGCATTGCAAGGTATTTATATACTTTGTATCTCAAAAGATAAAGGCAGGGGAAAAAATGAACTATTATTATCACGATTTGTATTTTAGAGAATGAAAATGAAGATGTTGTTCTGCTCTAATATATATAGCAAGTTCTAGCATTTTTATTTGCCCAAAACACAATCAGATGCTTAAAGATAAATAAATCATAACAACTCAGTAAAAAAATATTTTTCATAAGCAGCTTCTTTCACCAAATCACTCTCCACAGCTCACTCTTTAATTAAACAATTGCAACCCTAGGGTGACTTCTTTGTAACTTCTGAGCTGTCTTTTGCTCACTCCCGAAGCTGCTGTGCTTCTATAATACTTTTTGGGTTTTGCGGGTGGAGGTAAATATGCTCATTATTCAACTTCTGATTTGTTAGTAGAAATAGGAATGACATATGTCTGTTATAAATATATTTGAGGGAAGATGGGGGGACTGCTGCATTTTCATGTTATATCTTAGTGTGATATTTGACGGTATTAGCACATTAAATCTAATATATTAAAACTGTGTATGACAGAGTGAGGACTCACAGTCATCACCCTTGGATCCCTTGGATGCATTCCACCCATCCCCATTGACTTGCTGTATCTGGATGTCTTAACTGATCCCTTCCTTGATCCTCATGGATTTGCAGCTCAGGGGTGTAGACCAGGGGCTGGGTGAACCCCTGCAGTTGCTGTAGGATGTGGAGGCTGCAGACAAGCAGCAAACTCCTAGGACAGCTGCTCTAGTCAGCAAATAGGTGTGTGTGTCCCCACAGAAGCAAACACCCAACAGCTATTACCCGTTACGTCCTTTTTGTGACCTGTGAACCAGGCTCACTTTCCAGCCCCTAGTCACTAGCTGCCATGCTCCACCACTGTGGGGGCCTTTGTCAGCACCCCCTCAAGGGTTGTCTCTGGCCATTCCTTCTTCAGCCCAAGATGAGGCTTGGGCTCTTGTACCTGCAGAGTGTCTGTAGAGAATTGTGTCCAATCTTTGGACTACTAAGGGTCTTCTACAGTCATTTCTGACCCATGATCCACATGATCCACACCAGAGACAGGGTATCTTGTGTCTAGGTATTGCCATCAGGTAGGAGATACTACTGCTGCTCATGGTAGTAATGGACAGAAGAGATGTTTGTGATTTCTGGTTTACACCAATACACATTTCTCAGCTCAAATTGCGAGAGGGAGTGAATTTGTTTCTGTTGGTTGCTTTATGTGTGGGGCAATGACTGTACATCTGATGAATTGGTTAGGAATATTTCATCTGAAGGGAAGTTGAAAATACAATTGATCTTGTCCTGATGTTTATCCTCCTATTCATTTGCTTTAGAAAAAAGAAATTACGGCATCAACTGGAAAGTCTTGGTCTCTTCCTCCTAGTAATGTTACCCTGGGAAGGACAACATCATTATCTCTCAGACTCAGAGCACTTTGAGGGTATCATAACCTCTCAGATTCAGAGAACTTTCACATTGCTTGTTCCAGATTTTTGAAGGCCTAGTTTTGGACAGTGGTGCAACGGTACATTATTTGAACAACAAACTGATGTGTTCTCAATAGGCCTCTATTTATGATGTTGTGTTTATTCTGAGGCATCTTAAATAACTTGTGGATTCTCTTGTAAGTGCAGCCAATTACAGTAATTGGACCTGGAGGTCACAAACATATGGACCACTAATAGCAAAGTCTTGTTCTGTCAGTAAGGAGTGTACTCTTCTGAAAAGTGAAACATATAAAGGAGTTTTTGTGGTTGCTGATGTATTTTTCCCAAAAAGAATAAATACTGAAGAGGAAATCAGAAAGAAATAGGTTTTGTGGCTGCTGTGATGCTATTAAATAGGGAAGACACTGTCTTTAGGTATTATTTTGGATCACTTCAGAGCTCGATGTGCTGCAGACTTTCAGAGTACATAGTTGGGTTTTTTTTTCCCACAGGCTTGCCAAGTTACTCTATTTAGTCTGCATGTTATATTCTTATGAAAGCTATGTGGAGGGATTATACTTTAGATGATAACTTCTAAAAGATTCATGTATGTAAGTACTTGTTAATCATAGGACAATTATAATTAGTTCATGCTAATGCAGATTCAAGCTAACATTAAGCTGAAATGTATCACAGTGATAATCATGTTTTCTTTCCTGGGCCATCAAAAAAACGATCAAACTTGTGTTTCAGCTTAACTTGATTTGGTGACTTGGATAAAAGGAGTAATGAAGCTAAAGACAGTGAATGGAGCTGAGCTATTCTATGTGGGGCCCTCAT
The DNA here is from genome assembly GCA_013399365.1 of Pampusana beccarii. Classification (NCBI taxonomy): domain Eukaryota; kingdom Metazoa; phylum Chordata; class Aves; order Columbiformes; family Columbidae; genus Pampusana; species Pampusana beccarii. Next base: position 86,716 of record VWYH01002500.1, on the reverse strand, counting down.
AACACTGTACCTTTTCTTCTAGGCTTGCTTTCCCTTATTTAATTTTGATTCAAATATAAAAAATAGATTATGCAGTCAGTGAGTTCCTCATTACTCCAATGTCTGTCACATTTAGTTGAAAACTGTTTAAGAAACATTGCTTCTGTTGTTGCTGTCAATACTTCCTTTAATCGTGGAAAGGGTTTTAGAAAATTTCCATTTTTTGAGATGTAATTCGTCTGAAAGAACACATATTATTATGGGTGTTGTAGCATTTTCAGAATATTTCTGAGATTTGTCTTCCTTAACCCAACATTTCCTTTTCTCCAAAAAGAAAGGAGACAATATACATATTTAAATGTGATTTGAAACGACAGAGACATTGATACAGTATCAAAGTATTTGATATATGATTTATCTTTTTTTCAGTGTAACTTGTCCTTTCAACAAAACTTGTTTTATTTATATTCTTGGTATCTAATTGGGAATGGTGGACTAAGGTAGAGGATGATAAGAGAAGAAAATAATTTTACCGAAAACCCCACAAAGCAGATGAGTCATTAACAATTTCTGTTTTGACATTAACTTAGCATGAAGGTTCATCGGTGTATATGTGAAATTGGATGTTGGACAACAGCAATCTAGTAAAATCTTGAAGAAACTTAATCAGACAAGCCTGGGCCATCTCATCAGAATACAATCAGATAAACTGACAAGATGGGCTTCTTGCTCGAACCGCCGTGGGTGGGAGATGTTTTGGCACTGGCTGCCTTTGCAGCGGGGTGCAGCTCATCAGGAGCTACGGCAAAAGGTTGTTTCCTTGGGAGGGCAGAGGAGCTGACAGCTGGCACGGAATGATTGAAAGGTCTTGCAAAATCTCTACTATTTTCAGCAGTACCAGATACACCAAAAAAAAAGAGTCTTAATATTTCCTATTTGCGTGAGCTTTGCCATTATAACTGGGGTCTGCGTTGCTCCGGCAGGGAACACGTACAGGTTTGGGTAAGGCCTGGGAGGGCAAGTCCCTCTGGCCCTGCTGCTCTCTTCCTCCAGCCCCAGACATTTTAAGGACTGATTTTACAAGTAACTCTGAACTGTTGCTGCTGCCAGTGTGGGTTGTATCAGTAACAGCTTCAAGTGAGACACAGAAGAGACCCACTGGTAATCTTAGGTTGCTTTTGAGTTCTTACAGGAACTGAAATGATAACAGATATTTGTTGTGCATTCTGTAGATACCCTTTAAAAAGCATAACCAACTATAATTATGTTTGCGAGAGTGGAAGGAAGTTCAGATTTAGCTTCTTGTAGGTTGCACCAACTGCGTATTGTTAGGAAGCTGAAGGCAGTAGCTTGGTGTAGCATTTCAGCACCTGGCTGCATGAACCTGACTGTTCTGGAAGAAGGAATGTGGTAATGCTACAATGATAAACCTTTGATTTATGATGGTTTGTATCACCCAACAGCCTGTGAACAGGAACCCTTGTCTACTTTTCACGCCCTGTTGGAAGGCAGACACCTCTGCAGACCTGTTAGATAGTGAGCTGCTGCGAGCAGCCAAGTCCTCAGTGCAAATCCTTTCTGCTTAAGGAGGGAATTGGTTCCAAAGCAATAGGACTTTCTCCTTTTATCAGAGCCACTGGGACAGAGACATCTGAAATCCTCAGCTGTGAGTTCCCAAGCAGAAGGAACCAATAAGAAAAAGGAAACCCAAAACATAATATACCCCTGTAATAACAGGAGGCAACAAAAGACATCCAGAGAAGTGCGAGTGCAGGATTTCCAGTGTTTTGAGATCTGGTTGTTACAAACATTATCTCAAAACATCTCTGTAGTAGCTGACAAAGAAATCTTGTCTAAAACAAAAGCCCTGAGACAAACATAAGGAAAAGCAGATACAGCGATAGAATGAATATGATCCTTAGAGTGAAAACAATTAAAATTCCCGAGGTCTGTGTGAGTAGTAGGAAAGCAGCAATGCGTAGCACAGAGCAACGCAGATTGCAAGGTCTAGGAGGTGAATACCTTTTCAAAAGAAATCACACAGCCTTTGAAAGATGCAAAGATACGAACTCACTCATGGGATCACATCAAAATATCTAACCTCACTTCTCTCCGGTGCTGTACTGCTTCCACAGAAGATGCAAGGCACGCTTGATGGGATGACTCTGCCCAAGGACCATCTCTTTGAAACCATTGGTACACGAGTAAAGCTCAAATTCCTCAATATGTTTCCTCAAAAATTCTGTAAATTGATGTGCGCGTGCCAACTATGTGTTTGACACATTTTCTTTTGAATATTACCACATTCTTGCAATCAAAATGTTTGACATGTTTAATTGTAATAGTTTTCTGGGAAGGGAGGTTAGGAGGGCAGGAGCCACCTCAGAGGGAGCCCTCGGAAGTGGTTGAACATAAGCACAAGGGCCACAAACATGGCCTGTGTGACTGGCATGGCCAAAGGGGTATATTCTGACTTCCTAGTCTTCGGGATCACTGAATTTCTAGTATGTAAAAAGCAGAGGCAAATATCTCATCTTAGGACCTGAAAATCACTTAGGACAAAAAATCTCATCTTAGGACCTGAAATTCAAATTAAGGTTTCTTCCTTCTAGCAAGTTACAAACCACAGTATAAATCCTTGTTAACTTCTGCCTTGAATTGCACTTGCAGAGCACTTGGACTCCTGAGTCAGGTGTTCTGTAATTTTGGACCTGTGTAACATTCATTTTCAGTTGACTTACTTTTCAGCAGAAAAAAAGTGCAAATGGGCAAAGGAAAGTACATCCAGCTCACTTTGCTATGGCTGTCTTAACAGTCCAATTATAAGTGGAGTAGAAAGCAGAACATCTTTATCATTCAGTACCATAGAGGGGTCTGAATATCTTTGTGCAGCAGATCCTTTTAAATGAGTAGATATCTATTTCACAGAGGCATTTTTTCCATACTAGAATTATTTCGCTTCACATGTTTTCACTTCTCTGTAAGTTCTTTATTTTATTTTTTTTTTTAAACTGGTGTTAGAGGTTAGTACTTTCCAAACTTAAAATTATTTTTAGGAATTAATTCTAGTTCTTGTTAAACCACTTTAAAAAGTATTGCACGCTGAACACTCAGAGGACTCATCTTTTTATGAAATGAAGTTTCCAAGCAAACATAAAAATACGAGCTTTATTACTTTGTAAGCAGCTGTGTAAACCCTATGCTACTTTAAGAAACTCTCTTCATACCTATATTACATACTAGCTACAACTGAAAATTTGAACACTAATTATGGCAGAAATATATTTATATATCTCTAATCACAACAAGCTGTAGTAAAAATAAATGCAAGTAGGTCCTGATCAATCTCCACCAATATAAACTAGAAATTTTCACGGAATTCGAGGAAACTTTCAGCTTGGTACCGTGAGCAAAGCCTACATTCCTGCTACATGTGCCCACCTCTCTGTATACTGTGGGCCAGAGCTAATTTGGCTACTGCGAGGGAAGCACCTTGGTCTTAAGGACATACTGCCTGCTGTATTATTTATTCTGTTTCTGTATCTATGCGTCCAGTTTTAATTTAGTATCACAATGCCTTAGCTTCCAGCTGAGAGCTTACAAAACAGCTGAAGGTTAAATCATCGGTTTAATATAATTAAAAACTGTTTTTCTTCTGTTGATGAAAAAAGAATGTTCTAAAGCAATATTCTATTCTCTCCGTGTTTTTTTCCGTGTGCGAATCCTTCCAGTTGCTCCCATGGTTTGATTTCTACAGCAGAAATCACTCCAGGTCTGATTTGGGTTAAGATTCTCACTCAAATTGCAGGTGTAGCTATTGCAGGTGTAGGTAAAGTTTCAAACCGCAGAAAAGTAAATAAACAAATAAAATCTAAGGATTATCTGTGAAATTAAAGAAAAAGCTTTGAGACGTGAGGCATATTAAGGAGTGAACTGGGGATTACAGTGTGCGAATGAATGAAAGGAAAGCAGCAGGGGAAAGGAGGGACATGTAAGAGGGAAAGGTGACAATTTTACCAATGAATTCTCCTGTCATGTTCCCTGGGGAGGAGAGAAATGGAGTGGGGAGAAAGTGGGAGGAGAGCAATGTGAAGAGGCTCTTGGATACCATGGAGATGGGTACAGTGTAAAAACCTGTATACTGTAGATAAGTAAGTGGGAGGTTGATATCAAACTCCTACCAGCCAGAAACTGGCTTTGTGCAGGGTAAACACGTTAAAGGACTGTGGAGAAGGAAGCTTTGTTTTAGCCTTTGCCATGCTGTTTGCCTACTTAATGCTTAAGAGAGTGAAGGGAAGGGACAAATAAATGTTTTTCCAGACTGTGCTTTTCAGTATGACTGCTATCATATCTATAGCCAGCCTACAAGGAAGGAAGAAGTATGTTCTAGAGCTTTTTTTTCCCACATTGAAATTGTCTTGCTACTCCAGACCTGCTTTTTCTGTGTCTTCTTTTAATTTCTGTCTTAATTTGATTAACTGGGTGCTCATAATAAATTCATAATGCTTCTCCATGGTTCGTGAACGTGGGGAAGAAAATGTCACAGATTCACTAGGAACTGAATGTTACTTTATGTCTGAGTAAGACAGTGTTTTTTTAAAATTCAGTCTTTGTGTTATGCTGCTTTGAAAGACTGTCTCTGTTCATTTTAGGATTTCTTTGTTCTCTGCTTCTAATTTTTATGCTTTCAATGCCTATAAGACTGTGCTGTTATTTATATCTGTGGCCATAAGGAAAATGCTATAGTTTGTACATATAATGTTGTACTCCTAAGAATCATTGGAATTTTTAATTTTTAAAGATAATAAACACTGTAGAGTGATCAGTGGAGTTTTCAGAAGTTTGTTATTTCTGGTCTTGATCCTTCATAAAATACAATCTGCCTGCTGCCTGTGAATTGGGGTAAGACAAGCTGATACTTTGGTTCAAGTACTGCTTTGTTGCCTCCAATAGTCCTCCCCGAAGCAAACAGGCTAGTTTTGAGACAAGGGTGAAGGATTTCTGCTTAAGGAAGCCATTTACTTATCAAAAGCTTTTGTGTAGACCGAAAGAGATGAGAAATGATGGTACTTGGCTGGCCTAGCTGAGCATGCAGGAATTTGGAAGTACGAGATGTCCACACATGTACCCCAGTGTGATCCACCTCCTGGTGAGGGTGTTTCGGTAGGCAGGGAGCCCTCATGTCAGGTACCTTAACTTCAGCGTGGTGGGAGCTGCTTAAATGGGGTGGCAACAGAGTGAAGAAGACCAGCACACATCTTGAAAGTAGGTGGCTGTGAACCTGAAGCAGGTTTTCCTTCTTCCCTCAAATTTTGTGGACTTTCAAGAGTGGCTGTGGGTGGCCTATGAGGTCCTGTGTCATGCTGAGAGAAGGAAGCACTTTCTGGCAGCCTCCAGAAGCACCATCAATTACAGACCTAGACCAGGACGAAAGCCTGTGTGCGTGTGTGCGTGTATGCGTGAAAGACTCAGCCAGAAGGAATTTGAGAAAAATAAGCTACTTAGTAAGCCAAAAATGTTTACAACATGTACGTACAATAATGCAGTAAAGCCCCAGATGTGACCATCAGTTATATTTGCAAAAAGGCAGTTCCTTGCTAAGCTATTGGGGGGATCTGCTGAGACATATCTCTGGGGATCTGACTTGATTACCCTGTGCCTAACATCCGCTGCTTACACCCGATTTGTTTTCCCTTTTATCCACAAGCATAACTTTAAAATTATGCCAGAATAAATGATTTTTAAAAAATTATTATTATTTTTTTAATTGTAAGAGCTTCCATTTAAACACTTTGCTTCAGTAGTATTTAGAGGAGTTGAAGGGGGAACTATTCTTATCCCACACAGTTCTTGCTGATGCTTTTTGTCCAGGGCAGCTTTCTGACCACAGGCTGACTTTTCGGCTTATAACAGCAACAAAAGCACAGTTTCACAATGGCTCTGCCTCTGCATGTGTGCGCGCAGGAAGAAGCATGGTGAAACAAGTTTCTTAAGGCTTTGATTTGTTGTGCCGGAGGACACACAAGTGGAAGTGTTCATCCCTTTGGGGTTACTGGGGCATGTATTGGAAAAGTCCTGCAGGGATGGGTGAGAATGTAGGGTGCTGCTGCAGGGGCAGTACCTGCCTGACTCTTAGCGGTCCCATCCCTGGCTGTTAACCTTGGCCAAACAGCAATAGCAGGCTCTATGAAAAATAAAAATGTCTCAAGTCCCTAAAGTATTCTCCTCCCTGAATTTCAAAACCTTAATGCAAGCTGTGTTGGTGCTTGGGGTCTTCTTAGAGGTTAGACATTTCCAGACAGTGGTTGTGCCGGCCTCCTGTCAGTAGAAACTGTTTGGTTTTGATTTTGGTTTTAAATTTTCAGACTTTAAAGGGTGATAGCTAATTTGAGTGCAGTATGAGAGCACAAAGCTCGATCAGATGTGCAGTTGAGCAATCATTGGCTGTTCTTCGTATAGTTATCAAAATATTTGTGTACATTAACATCTCTTTCTTTGTTAAAACAGGTCCTGCCTGGCATACTGCAGAAGCATTGCTGTATTTTGCCTGATAGGAACACAGGTAAACTTTTTCTTAATGAGTTCATGTTGTAATATGATTTGGAGAAATGCTAAGACAAATTGGATAATATAGAGAACTCTTGTTTGCTACCTACCATCATTGTAGTTCTGTTCTACGGAGTGACAGCTTAGATGTTTTATTTAAATCACCTGCTTTCATGTGAAGTTTTTATGTATTCTGTTAACTTTCTGGAGCTATCACTGTTGTAGAGACTGCTATCAGGTCTTCTTATAAAGTTATTTCTATGAACTTCTGAAGTGTCTCTATTGTTATTTATAAAGCTAGGATTTTGCCAAGAAAAGGGGTTTAATACTGGAATCTGCAGTCTGGTCCTGTTGATTTGCAAAGGTGCTAAGCAGTAAGTCTTATGTGTAGCTCTGACTGCAGGTAAATGCTTGCTTTATGCTTATTCTTCAGAGTCTAGAGGAATAGACTAAAGAAGAAATATCACTATTGATGCCTTGCTATTGCATAGGAAGAGACTTAAAGTAATACATTTGTGGCCAGAACAAATTAATTGATGAGAACAATAACATGGACAAGAAGAAAATTATTATTTAAGTTTACATTCTTTTATTACAAGAAAAACAACTTCTTCTAAGTTTTAAAATTATTTTTATAATTCTATAAATTGAATGAAAACAACTGCATATGCAATTGTGAGCTATATAATATATCTTATTTTTGATATCTGATTAATAGAACACATGTGAACACTTGCAGCTCTTAAGGCTTCATTCTCCCTCCCTCGATAGCTACAACTACAATAAACTGGTTTGTTCTTTGGCTGGCTATTGCTTGTGTTTCAGGTACAGTTTGCACAAAGGGTTATTGCACTAAGAACTTGACAACTGTATTGAACTGTGGTGTGATTTGTGGTTACCTGCGACTGCTCGGATGAAAGTTAAAATCTCATTTCCGTTTTCATCTGTGAACACAGGAGCAGTGTATTATAGTAAGATAGTTAATAACACACCTTTTCCAGCAATAATTTGGAAGTTTTTCATCAATGAACAGATTGCAGACAGGCTTTGGCTTTTATACTTATTTCAAGTTTTCCTGAAAACTGGACTAAGAAAACACTGTATAATGGCCAGTAATGGCCAGTACAGTAAACACTGTAAAAGCCCAGTCTGTGTGCTCCTGGGCTAATATCCTGTCTGATTAACTTTTTTTTTTTTTAATTTTATTTGTAGAATAAGAATTTGATACAGTTTCCTTTGATGACCAAATGCTTCTTGACTTGCACAGAAGTGTATCAAGTAGGTGTCAAAGCCAGTGTTACCTGAAGTGATGGTTGGAACTGGGCAGTAAGACTGACCATTTATCTAAAGAGGGTGAAATATGCCTTTATTATCAATATCAAGAAACACATTTATCTAAAATACCAATCACCTTCAAAAGTGCTTCCGTTTGGACATAAAAGAAAGGAGTAGCCTACTGGGGTAAAGTTTGTTTTTGAAAATTTTGAACTAAGCTCTTTAAAGAGGAATCATATCGGGTTTTGGTACCTAACAACTGCTGTACAATTCAAGTATGCTTAGGTATGAAAACAACTGTAACTTGTATTGCTACCGTGTGACTGCTACAGCAAGTATTTTCATGCCTACCTATTATATAGTTGGGAGTTGCCAGCAGGTGCAAAATAAATGATGTCTGTGTGCCATTTCCCTCATTTCCCGCATTTATGGTGTTTAAATACTTGGCAGAGAGGAGGAGAAGAAGACTTCAGACAGGACACGGGTAATTTTTCAGCTCCTTTCTGGTGGAAAAGAACGACTGAATTTTTGAATTTGATTCATTGAGTCTATTAGGGATAGGTGAACCATTTTCTTGTTTGATTGTATCTGAATCAACTAGTCCAAGCTAAGAAGACATTAATTAAATTTGTGTAAATGTGGAGTGTGCTATTTGCATTCAGATGTATACATTGTATGTAATCTTGTCCAGCTCCATTCTCTTTAAGTGAGCCCAGATAAATGCCTGATAATGAGCTTTACATCTTTGTCTGTGTTCGGCTGCTGACATTTGGAGGAATTCAGCAATGTGCAGACTTTGGTGTTGTTCGTAATAAAAAGGAGAGAGGGATAAAGAGAGATAGATATGAGTGGGGAGGGGTGGGATGGGAGAAAAAAGAGAGGGGTAGGCATTAAATGAAATCTCCAAATCCATTAGGGAAGAACACAGATGCTGTGGGGAGTAGGGATGGGTGAGACAAGAGAGACACAGATGTAGTTTCCCCGCTTGTTCGTGTCCGTTCGGCAGTTCAGGAGTGGCCAGCTTGGGGGCCTTGGACTCCTTGCCCCAGAGTGCCCAGGACCAGCCCCTTTCCTGCTGTCAGCACAGAACCTAGCCCAACTTCAATTCTTAGGGAATATATGCAATTAGCTTTAAAAGTAGTATGGCCCTGGGTTGCCTGGACCCTAGAAAACGGTATGTCCTACTGTCCCTTCCTACACTGTGTAAGAATTTGAAGTGGCAACACTTACTCTGTCAGTATTGATGTTCTGTATTTGTAAGCTGGAGAAGAGACATATGCGTGGAAAGAAAGGTGCACGAGAGCGCTGATCACCGTCCCCTTGTGAGGCTGTGCTAGTACTTCTGCTATGAACTTTTATTTTCAGTGTTTATTCTTGGCTATAAAAACATTTCCTGCAGAGCCTTTCAAAAGAGAGGATAAAAAAAAGTCATTCAGCTGCTCCACAGCAATGCAGTTTGGAAGAAGACATATTTATCAAGATTAGGCGTTTCAAAGGTTAAAGAATGATTCACTTTTCAAACACATAAAACATCTACAAAATTTCAGTCTCTAAATAAAACACTGAATGCTGCAAGCTAGTTGCTCGCATTAAGCTTTTCTAATAGACAGTGATGTTTCATTTCTTAAGTGTTAATTTATTTGTGGTTTTCCATTAATCATAAATATATTTTGATTACGAAATTAAAAGTTTGTATGTCATGCACCGGCATAATGTATGTTCATTATCACATTAGCTGGTATTCGGAACCTGTATCTGTCACATACCCTGTACCTGAGGAAGCAATAGATCGCAGACCAGACGCCTTTATTCTGCACTTCCTTCTTTGATGCCACAGGAGTCCTATAAGAGCTGGTTTGATGTCCCTTCTCAGTTTCTTCCCGTCTCCCATAAGTTAACCAGCCAGCAACAACTAGGATGCATTAACAATTATAAAGCTAATTGGAAGAAAAGCAGTTACATGCTCTGTGCAGGTATTCCTAACAAGATCATAAGGGGAAACAGTGTGAAGGCACTGATGACCTGGTAGGGAGCAGCTTACTTATTTTCTTGAATTATAACCCTCTCTCTCTCCAGCTCCAGCTGGGAGAAATAACCCACACCTTTTGACGGACACCCACCGCCCTCTGTGTATACATGCAGCCAGCTCTAATTCCCTTTATAAATATTTTCTAGTACTGATCCATCCCCTGCCAGCGGGAACTCTTCAGCCAAGTCAGAAACCTCCACTCATCACTGCATGGTCACTTTTGTGAACCTCAGGCCGAGGCGAAGGCCCCACATCCTTCTCCCCGCTCTCCCCCGCTTAGCGAGGCCCTCAGTTATGATAATGCTTTGGAAAGCTGTCCCCACAGTATGAGCAGAACCCTCGCTTTCTACCCTCCAAAAGAAGATAGCCATCAAGTACAATGCGTTTTGGTATTCCTAAAAACAGAAGAAAATTGAGTGGTGGGAATGCAACTTTGAAAGAGAGAAGTCAGTGCTCCCTGATGTGGGTTGCTTTATATTTAAATGTATGTATTTTAAAAATTATTTTTGTTTCCAGTCTTTCTTGAAATAGAGCTCTTCAGGCAGTACATGTGGGTTGTTTAGCTGTAGATGCTTTCATACAAATAAAAAGAGGAAATATACTGGAAAGCTTATGCTTTTGTGTATACTATGTTTAAGCAGTCTTAGACCAGATAAGTGAATTATTTGGAGTTTGATTTTTGTTTATCCCAGAGTTCCCTGTATCATGATCTAGCACAGTAAATAATCCTCAAGGTGAACGCAAATACACTTGGTGCAGTAAAACATGAGTTATCAATGGGACTCACTAGCAGAAGCACTCTGTGTGATTTTTACCATTGCTGCAGCTGTTAAATGGACATTCTTGTGCCGCAGAGGTGCTGATCGCTGTGTGCTTTGTCTGCCGCTGTTGTGCTCTTGATACACAATTATTAGTTTCCTGTCATGCAAGGAAATTGCACAAGCAGCTTCTCTTCTATCCTTTTCCATCACAGATGTGAATTTAATATGTTGTGGACTGCAAATTTGGGCTCATTTTTTCCACTGAAGATCCCAAAGGAAGGAATGAATCAATAGGCACTAACAGCTTTTTGGGTTGATTCGTTCTCTGGTGCTTTAAGCTTGCGTTTCCTCTCTGATAGCGAAGGAGAATATAGATACAATAAAGAGCATCCGTACCTGTCTGGCTGACTTGATTCTGATAAATAGCTCTTTTAAACTTTAAACAATACTCTTTGAAAAAAAAGAAAGGCAAAAGGAAAGAAAAAAGATTTATGCTGTCTCAAGTTCCTCCGTCATCCATTTTCAGGTCAGCTCTTGTGTACTGATATTGAACTTGCACAAGATGTTAAATCCTTCATTATAATCATTCGCTTTTGTCCAGTGCATTGGCTAAAATTACGTTATAAAAAAGTGTGACCAGTGTTCTGCTCTCTGCAAAGAATGAATAATATGTGCTTGAGAGAGTGGTAATTGCTTTAGATACAAAAGCAGGAGTTTAATAATAACCATTCTCTTCACTGGGTAAAGTATCGGTAATGTCTCGTCCTTTACTTGTTTGCTTTTCTTCCTGTTGCTTGAAGAGCAAATATTGAAGAGGAGAAAAATCTAAGGTGGTATTAAGATGGTATTAAAAAGAATTCCTGCCTTAAACTTTACTAAATTGGATAAAGAAGTTACAGTTGCTTTTTTTTTTCCTTAACTATATCTACAATTGTGTTGCTTTAGTAGCTTTTAAAAGAAAAGGAGCGTGGATTGGTGCTCAAAACCAATGTGTTTTATAACCAGCAAATCTTGTACCAACTGTTAGTTTGTTGGTTTTTTTATAGAAGAGGAAGTCAGATTATCAGCTGGTGCAGTGCAAGAATATTCACTAGGGTTATGTATCATCCTCTTCAGAAGTTCTTTGCTTAAACTGAGATTGTCCTTTTATTTTCAAGATGTAGCTATAGATTTTTAGACAGTTCCTGCAGACTTCACCTGCTGTCTGCTTGCTGAGTTCAACATGAGCATTCTCATTCAGGTGTTCAGCTGCAGGCTGCCTGCTGGTACTTTCCAGCCCTGTTTCCATGGAAATGGGAATTAGAGGGGTGAAAATAAAGCAAGAGTAAGTATTTGCTTAATCTTCAAGTTAGTCCGAAAATTCTCATACCTTGGTATCAAGGTTGTTTTGCTTTTAGTTGGACTGGCATATGGTGCCAACTTTTGCAAAAAAATAAAAAAGCCCACCAAATAAAACCTGTCATTAGAGCTGTTATGAGCAATACCTGTTACTCTGATGCTGCGAAGGTGTCTGGGATCACCAGTAAAGGATGAGGAAGGGAGAACTGAACTGGACTGTGCAAGGATGAACTGATGAAAGGGTGTGAGGCAATACCCAGTGGCAGAGGTGATGAGCTGTGACAGAACTTCTTGTTAGACATAGCTTGCATTGCGAAAAATGTTGACAGTAATTAATTCAATAATGCCACATGAACCTGGAGGAGGAAAACATCCAGTTCACAGAAGATCTAATTTAAATGTTCTGGGCTGAAAGAGAAAGAAAGGATATAATCTAATGCATTCTGAACATGATGTAGGGGTCTCATGTTTCCTTAGGTATTCCTGATCTCCTGTTTCGTCCACGTTACTGACACTACCAGATCACCAAAACCAGGACTGTGGAGCAGTCGCCATACAGATGGGTGTATGGTGAGGTAAACTTTCTATTTCTTGCAAGCAGCATATTCTTATATACACTCTGCTGTCCCTTCCCCAGTGGCTGAACCCCAGCCACAGATTTGTGTTGGCCTCTTCTTGGGAAGATCGTGTTTGGGGTCTCTAGACCAAGCTGCTATTCCTCTTCTTTTGGCCAGTGACCAGTCAAATTAGCAAGGAGTCAGAAATGGGGAGGGAGCAGACCTGCGCCATGCCCCAAGGAGGATCAGCTATATCCACTTCTTTTCTGACACATGCTTGTGTGGCCTTTCCAGGCCTTTTATTCAGCTTCCCTGATCTCACCACTGAAAACTTTTCTTGATACATAACTTGAGCCTTCCTCGCTGCAGCTTAAACTCATAAACATGTATGGACAGTGGGTGCCTCTTGTGTCTCAGCTCCTTGCAGATACCTTTTAAATACCTGAAGACTCTTTATCCTCTTTTCCCTCCCTCTAGATTTTGTTATCTAGGTTAACGAATTCCACTTCTCCCCTCTTTCATGTATGTTGTGCTAGTGCACATGTTTTCAAAGTCACTTGTTGAAAAATGAACCTTTTCTCACCCCCAGATTTGTTTAGAAGAGAATGCAGGCTGCAGCAGTTCTCTAACATGACATAATCGTAGATTCATAGAATGGTTTGGGTTGCAAGGGACCTTAAAGGTCATCTAGTTCCAAGCCCCCTGCCGTGGGCAGAAACACCTTTCACTAGACCAGGTTGCTCAAAGCCCCATCCAGCCTGGCCTTGAACACTTCGGGGATGGGGCACCCACAGCTTCTCTCACTCATGACTGCTCTCCACTTGGACATCAAGCTCTTGAGCACCATTCTTTGAGTGTGACCAGCCAGGCAATTCCTTATCCACTGAGTAGTCCATCCATTCAATCCATGTCTCTTCAGTTTACAGACAAGGATGCCATGCAGGACAGTGTCAAATGCTTTGCACAGTCCAGGTAGATGACATCGGTTGCTCTTCCCTTATCCACCAACATTGTAACCACATTGTAGAAGACCACCAAATTTGTCAGGCGTGACTTGCTCTTAGTGAAGCCATGTTGCTGTCACCAATCACCTCCTTATTTTCCATGTGCCTTGGCATAGTTTCCAGGTGGATCTGCTCTGTTACCTTGCTGGGCACAGAGGTGAAACTGGCTGGGTTATAGTTCCCCTGGGCTTCCTTTTTTTCCCTTTTAAAAATGGGGGTTATGTTTCCCCTTTCCTAGTCAGTGGAAACTTCACCAGATTGCCACATCTTCACAAATAGGATGGGTAGAGGCTTCACAACTTCATCTGCCAGTTCCCTCAGGACCTGCAGATGCATCTCGTCAGGTCCCATGGATTTGTGCACCTTCATTTTCCTTAGATGGTCTGGAACCTGATCTTCTGCAGTGAGCAGTTCTTCATTTTCCCAATCTCTGCATTCTGCGACTTGGGCAGTGTGGCTAGGGCATTTGCCAGTGAAGACTAAGGCAAAAAAAATCATTGAGAACCTCAGCCTCTCTATATCCTGGGTAATCACATAACCATGTGACAGTTCCCTAAACATGGCGTCATCTTTGATTATCTAATGTCTCATATCCTGTTTTTTACACTGAAGAAACTCCCATATGCTGTAGTCTGTGACCTTTCTTCTTCCAGAAGACTTAGTTGACTTGGGTAAATATGTTAACACTGGCTATAGGCTTGAAAAAGAAGGGCTTGCTTGCTTTGCCTGCTTTTCTTTAGTACTAGTTCAGATCTGGAAAGGGGATCTGATAGTAGGAATTAATGTAATTTAAATAGGTAAAAACCAGGAGGTTTGAGTAAAGATATCAAAATATTTCATTTTATTATTCTTGACTGGGTGGGTTTTCACTTTTTGATTTCTGGATTCTTTTACACTAACCACAGCCCATGAGGTGAATTTAAGGCTATTACCCAAACTTTGGTTTTCATCGCTGTTTTCTCGAGCTTTTCTCATGTCTACAGAAGATCAGCAGCACAGGGAGCACAGCCATGAGGGACCGGGGCATTGGTTTCAGAATTTGCTTAAGGTGCAACTGGCACTGAAAGGCAGAGAACTTGCAGTGATGTTAAAAAGAAACCTGAAGGCAGTGGAAGATACTATCTTCTAAAGTTAGTTTGCATCCTATGGGTCATTTTAGATTTCTTAGTACTGCTAGATGTCTAGATAGAATAAGGAACTGTACGTTTTCAGTCTCAAACCAACCAGAAGACTGCCTTGTCTTACTTGATTTGTCCAGCACAATCCACTAAAATCTGGTCTCTGTGTGGTACAAAACTACAGGCAGTTTGAGGTAGACTCAGACTTCAAAAAGGCCAGGTCTATCATGATCACAGCACGATGCTGTGGTGCTCCAGTCTTTGCACAGTGTCCTAGCTGGCTGCTAGCATAGTACAAAGTCCTTTTTGGAGTTCAAGGTCCTCCACTACAACTAACTCCTCCCAAGAGATGTCTTTCTCCTCTCATGACTGTTATGAGAAGTTACAGCTGTGCTTCACCAGAACTATGTAGCCTTGAAAACAAACAATTGAGCAAGACATTTCAGTGATGTTGAGATGTCACGTTAAATGTTCCAAGATCAATAAAACGTGCTCCCCTGAAAGGAAAGTGCTGGCTAGCCCCTGTGCTTAAGGACTGGCTATAAACCGTTAGCTGTAAAATAACACATCAGTCTCACTCTCTTATGTGTGAGGGGATCAGGGGCTGAAGAAGGGGCTCTAACTCCGTGAAGCTTTGTTCCAGAGGCAGACGTGTGAGTGAGTATGTGTGTTTGCAGTCTCTGCCTGACATCGTGAGAGCCTTGGGGGCTGAAGGTGTGTAGGAAGGAAATTCTTTCCAGAGAAGAGCATCTCTTGCAAGAAGGCTTGCTTGACCTTTATTTCTGGAATGTTTTGTAAAGCATTCCCAACTCAGCTACTGAAGGAAGAGAGACGCGTACATCAGCAGCAGCAGCAGAAGCTGCAGGCAGCTCTGATAGCTGGTCACGTTACTAATGTGTATTGCTAAATGAAAGCAGTATGTAGTATGACTGATTTCTATATGTCAGAGTTTGGGATTTTTATTTTTCAGAGCTTTCATCTATTTGTGAAATAGCTGTGCAGGCAGTATATAAATCACATGGACTGAGAGTGTGTGTATGTGTGTGTACTATACAGAGGCACTGTCTTGGGGAGGAATATAGTTTTGAAGTCCACTGCCAAAATGTACAACTTGGCCAACATAGTGCAGCATGTGGGTAGAGTTAAAGAGCTTGTAATTGAGCAGAGAAATGGAAAGACAGACATTTCTACTCATACAGTGAGTAAGATAAAATGTTAGTGCTGTTTTCTAGCACAACTACCAGTCCATGGTGAGCAGCACAGGGAATTCATGCTGGGGGAGTCTTGGATTCATTGGTTTCACGTGGGTACAGTAGACCACACCAATGTTTCATTCCCACTAGAAGAATTTGGTTGTGAGCGAAAAGAAACTGTTCCCTCACCTTTTAAAAGTCTCAGGGACTTTTTTTCCACATTTCAGTAGTGTCTTGTCTCTCTCCAGCTACTTTGAGGCAACTTGGAAGTAAGGACAGATCTCTTGTTTGTTATGGTTTCATCGTACATAATTCGAATGTGTGAAGTATAAAAGTCATAGATATATTTGTTACAGATTTATTAACATGTTGATTATGTTCCTTTTTCCCTTAAATTACAATTGAACTGTTTAAGTAGATTGTTATCCTAAAACTATATCCTTTCATGATCTGGGAAGACTCCCAGTCCCGAGAGGAGCAAGCAATGGAGACAGCATTCGAACTGACCATTGGTCTTTTCTCCTAGATTCACTTCAGCTACATTGTAATCCTCAGTTTTGTAGAAGCTCTTCAAGGTTTTGAAGACTGAAGCGTTTTTTTTTTTTTCAGGGGATATGGGAATAATGGATTTTGTCACAAAAGTTCCCTTGCAAAAATAATGTAAGCTAGAAAAAATAAGGACTAGGATTCACATTGCTCACTTCTGAAAAGAAGTCTGTTCCAAGAAGCTCTCTTTTGCTTTCTTTTGTCCTTCTAGACCTCACCATTCTTCTACCACCCATTTTTACTAGAGGAGTGGGAGAGTATGAGGAATTGGGTTCTGTATCTAAGATACTCACAGTGTTAGGTAACTTTTATTTTCATAAGATGCCCAAACAATGTTTGCTCTAAGGCACGATGCTTAATTTGGAGTAGTCTGCCATATGCTTTGGACTTGCATTTAACTTCCTAGGATTGAATAACAGATTTTTTAAAATGTAGCATACAAGCCTCTCCACAATTAAAACCATGAGACCTCTCTTTTCTTCCAGATGTGGGTTTTCCAGAAAAGAACATCCCACTTTCACTAACGTACAGGTTGAGATTGTTCCAGATGTACCTTTTTTCTTTCAACTGACTTTATTAATGTACATTTTTTCTTCTCGTTCCTATTTCTTTTTGTTTGAGCTGCTGGGGTGAGAGTACTAAAACATGCATTTTTGTTATCAAAACATCTAGGCTGTACGTGTTTTCCATTTAAAGATAAACTACAGTGATATTCTCTATGCTTAAAATGTTGGGGGTTTGTTTGTTTTTGTTTGTTTGCTTTTTGTTTTGGTTTGTTTTTTTTTCTGTGCTAAAATGATTTTATTTGTAGTAATGCTGTATGACATGGTTCTCCTGTCTTTTGGGACACTATAACATAATAGGCACTGTAAGTAACAGCTGCTAATGCCTACAGTTGTGCACAACAGGCAGTAATTTAACCACTGTCTCCTTTCTGTCACAATGGGAAACATCAGGTACTTCTGCACCAGTAATGCATGTGATCCCCAAAGCTGTTAGTGGTGCTTATTGTAGAAGTATATTACCAGAGGCACTGCGGCACCCTCTGCACTTGAGATTAAACCATAGCAAATGCATCCACACATGTGGTTTAGTCACCTCCGTATGACTCTGCTTTGGGTAAGACACCAGCTGTATCTCCAGAGAACATCTCCCAAGCTGCCAGTCGAGAGGAATGATGCTGTTGAGCAGGGAAAAGCAGGGGAAGAGCTTAGGAACAGCAAAACCTGTCCTATTAGCTTATCCTTCTTGGGGCAAAGATCACTGAGGCAGGAAAGGTGTAGGGAAGGTGAAGATGTTTCACCAGAAAGGAAGGTGATATTTCAGTGTACCTCTATGAAAGTAATTCTACAAGATTAGATGCACGTAAATTATATTCATTTTATTAAAATATGTTGATTTGCTAGACTTAGGCAGTTAAATGCTTGAGTAAAGAAACATGAATTTGCAGCTGATCCAGGCTGCTGTCCCAGGATTCCCCAGGTCTTACGTGGACACAGCTTAAAATCAGGGAAGAAGTGAGAAGTAAGAGTACAGTGCCAGAGAAACTACGAGAAGCATAACTCACAACTGTGCTCGTCTGACAGCAAAACCCAGGGATGAATCATCTGAAGGTTTTCAGTGGTATATATAGGAAACCTAAAGTTACCAAAGAATAAGGAAGGCATGACAAAAAGCCATGGGGGCATTTGCAGTCTTTCCTGCCTTATATAACGACTTCTTGAATGTCCTTTATAAACCAAGGACTGATCCTCTGTACTGTACCATTAAAACTTCTTGTGAGCCAGGAGCCTCCATACTGAACCTGGGCAGAACAATGCTGGAGGCTTCAGCTGACAGAAGTTTAATTCATGAACCACCTTCACAAATATATTTGGAAATTGTGAGTCACAGAAATCAGCCCACAAGGCATAAGAAATTACATCATGCTTAAGCTGTAGGTGATTATAAATGTAAGGGATAAGATATCACATACACTTCATGGAAAGGGAAGTATAATTTGAAAATACTTGGGTATTTTTTGCTCCCTTGCTCATTTGGAGGGCAGTTGGAGGAAGCGACAAGGAATTGAAAAACCTGAAGAGGAAGGACCAGTGTGGTGTGGACTGTTACTGATGTGTCTTAAAGGAAGTCTCATTTCTTTTGTTGCCATAAAAACTTAGAAATCATGTACCATCATGAGCACCTCTGCACTAGGACTAGTGGTCCATGTTTTGTACACCTGAGTGTAAGTCTTGCTGATGTATTCTATTTGGACTAAAAATATATATATATTTATATATATATCATGATTGTTTAAAAAAGATCATTAGAATTTGTTGCCCACTGCTGAAATTTTCTAACTCTCTCCTGTTTCTATGGAAACTGTAATAGTAAGAAGACACAGTAAACAAATGCATGGTATTATAAGCCTCCTCTTTAGCAGGACATTCATTTTATTCATAACTGTCCAAATTAGTCTGGTGGCAAGTATTGTGCATTTGATAATCTGAACAGTAAGGTATCTATTTCATTTTCACTGAAGACTTATATTCTAGCTTTGAGGGCTTTTACTTTGGTCTTTAATTACTTCTCTAAACCAGTGGTGGGGTGGTATGTGTTAGTACATTACTGCTGCTAATACTTGCTTAGCTCAGAGGAGAGTAGTGAGTGCTTAAAAATGTTCATAAAGTGCATCAGAAATAGGAAAATATCAAAGTGCAGAAGGACACTTGTTACTAGCTAATGCAGAAAATAACTTCTTTTGTCTGTGATTCTTTTGAACATGCTCATGTGGCACGGTCTTCCAGGGGCATAGCTGGAAAGGCAGAGCCTGCTGTCTAAGAACAAAGAATACGCCTTTCGTGGAACAAATTACATCTCACAAAGTGGAGTGTTGTCTTCCAGTGCAATGCACAATTGCGGTCCTTGAAGTGTTTTGTGAAGCAACAAGAGCTCTGTATGTTCTGGACTGCCAAATGCTGCAAAGACAGCGAGGAGGTTGACCTCCACCTGCCCCTGCTCTGCCTGGCAGCACTGGCACATTGCAGACAGGTTGCAGGCAGGTTGCAGGCAGCAGCAAGCTGTGCATCCCCTGAGGAAGCATCCCCCTGCATCCCCCTGCATCCCCCCTCCCTCCCTGAGGAAGGACCCTGTGTCTTGCAGGCACATGCCCTGAACCAGGGAGCTTGAGTCGAGGAGGCAAACGTTGTACTCACTGATGGTTCAATGAAATCTCTACTCGATGACTGATCTCACCTTCTGGTTTAGAGATGAACTTTCCTTCTGTGAAACCAGTTTTGAGATTGCTTACTGCTGCTGAAAGGGGTAGTTAGGTTTTGCAAGACAAAAACGGTGGATAAATAGTTCAAGTGGCTCACTGAATGACGCACCTGTGCTGTACTTCTGGAGTGGTTTATGGGGAGTGAAAAAGTCAAAGCTCAAATAACCAAAGTTAGTTTGGGGGAAGCCTGTTTGGTGTTGGTGTGGTTACTGAGAATTTACTCTGAACACTTTCTCTGGGCTGCAGGGTGGCAATGAGGCAGTCACTTTTACTTCAGTTTGTAACATTAAATACACTTCAGCAACTTACAGAAAACTACCATACAATTAGCAAGATACTTTACATTTTCTTTGCTATGGACAATTTATGATGCTTATGTCATTGAAGGCCTGCTGCTTTAAGTATTTAACAAAATCAGTTGATAATGTTATTAAATGGTAGTTGTTTTTGAAAATGTTGTCGAGAAATTGATGGGGATGAGGGCACTAATGAAGGAAAGATATTGATCTGGAGAAACATAAACCATTGCTCAAAGCCTCGCTGTTCTTCTGTTGATGGTGGTGGGAGACATCAAAACCCTAATTTGTAGGTTTTTCTTTTTAGATTCTTTAGTGGTATTCTGATTATCATTGTTGCTACAGGGAATGAGATAATTGATCTGATTTGGAAACTTTTTGGATTTTGGATATAATGATGATGAACGGTGTTCCTCAAAGGCATAGAATGCTTTGATGTCCAATAAGAAGTAAGCTGTTGGATGGTGCTTAAGGTATCTGCTTCTGTCTGTGCAAACACAAGTGTCTTGGTATCATCCAAATGAGACAGCTTCTTTAGAAAGGCCATCGGATTTGACAGGGACTCTTCAGATACTTTCTGCCACTTTAGAGAGACTGGCTCTGTGTGGGAGCCTCCCGTGCTGAGACAAGCTTCTTCACAAACATGAACCCATGGTGCTAATGAGGCACATCAGCCTGCATAGGCAGAGAAGGTGGTTTTGATGGAGATGATAGCATTTTATTTTGCTTGGTGTTTTTTTTTGTTTGTTTTGTTTTTCATGAGAGGCAGATTGTAAGTATTCAATATGATTATGTTTCCATTTCTTTTATTAACTTGATAGAAAATAGATTGCATCATGCCTCATTTAATATATAAAGAGGACTTATAAGAAAGACAAATACGTTTTACCAAGGTCTCTCTTGATGGGGCAAGGGTTAATGGTTTTAAACTGAAAGAAGGCAGGTTCAGATTAGACATAAGGAAGAATTTTTTTTACGATGACAGTGGTGAGACTGGAAGTCAGAGAAGCTGTAGATGCCCCATCTCTGGAAGTGTCCAGTTTCAGGCTGGATGGGCCTTTGAGTGACCTGATCTACTGGAAGGTGTCCCTGCCCATGGCAGGGGTGTTGGACTAGGTGATCTTTTAAGATCCCTTCCAACCCGAACCATTCTGTGATTCCATAATTTTTTTGTTTTGGTTGGACTTCATGTTTTTGGAATTAAAATTCAAGAAAGGGTAAACTCTAGAGATAGATTTGATTGCTTGTCCTTTTAATTAGTGTGAGATCCACCTTCATAGTGAAAGGCAGGTTTCGGCCTTAAGGTGGACATCTTCAAAATCTCAGCCATGTAGCCATGAAGATACCACTCTGTTGGAAATCATTACAAGTAATAGTTCCTGGGCTGCATCTGCTCTTTTCTGCTAGAGCTGGTCTCTGACTTGTTTACTCAAGTAATTTGTGTGTGTGGAGTCATCTTCCTTCTTTGAAACTCTACCATTTAAATCCTTGTGGAAGACATCCTGTGACATTTAATTGTTTTTTATTTTGTTGAGTTGTAACTCAAGAGCATCACAGATCACAGAAATATTCTGTGATGTTTTGTGTTTCTTTTTCATTAGGGCCTTTCATAACTCAGCATAGACAATAACTCCAGTCTTGTCCTTTGTTGGTAGTTCTTTTCATCCTTTTTTTTTTTTTTTNTTTTTTTTTTTTTTTTTTTTTTTTTTAATATTTGACAGCTTTATCACTTTATTAGATATTTTGCCGAATTTCCATGCCTAATGTTTTGCACTTCCCTATAGAATTCTATGTGCTTATTATTGTCTCTCCGGTTTTGCTGCCTTTCTTTTTATCTTCTAATTTTGTTCTCTACAGGTTACCTGAATTTTTCTCTCTACTTCTTTTTAAAAAATATTTTAATAATGTAAGAAACACTTCCTAGGTTGATACTCACTATACTTACCCTTGAGTAATGTAGTCTTTTGGGCTAGTAGATTCTTGGCTATTTGACATTGTGTAATGCTCTGCTATTTATCTGAAAAAATCTTTCAGCATACCAGCAAGTTATTGACAATTTACTCTCAACAGTAAACTGCAGAGCATCCTTAACTGTCACTGACATCTTTGCTTGGCATTTTAGAAGACATATGTCTCCCTGCAAAACTGTATTGTTATTTAACTTAATTTTTTTGCTTTCTTGTTGGATCTTTTGACTCAGGTATAAATACTATACCATAAATATTTCTTCTCCCAATCAAGGAATCTTATGTTAGCCAAGGGTTAACCCTGAGCATTCTCGGAGAACCTGGGATAATTATCTTGTGGTACAAATACTTCAGTGTTTTGTTCCATTCTGTTTCCTCCTGGCATAGGATGGGATGAGAATTTCAAGAGTCAGCTCATTTAGCAGCAGAAACAAAGATATTGGGGCTGGTGGTTTTTTTTGTTTGATTGGTTGTGGTTTTTTGTGGGTGGGCAATTTAGTTAAGGGTGGAACTGTCTTTTCTATCTGCACCCTGGCCAGCCAGGGTGAAGGCAAGGCTGTCATCCCACCGTGCTGTTGCTCTTTAGACTGGGTTTCCAGACTCCCACAAGCAGCACATTTTCTCTAACACAGTTGATTCCTATTGCCAGGGATTTGTTTTTCGGAAATACGCTTTCTTTCCAAGTATCCTGAATGGACATTTTCAAAGTTCTTAAACGATAATAAGCCTCGTCCCTAATTTAGGCTCTCTGGCATGGTTGAGCAGTCTCTCTCTCTGTGTCCTCATGATCATGTTCTGTACTGTAACATTTCATATCTCCTTGTGGATGGTAACCGTTAACTTATAACGCAATCTGCCTATATGCACAATTTCTCATGACATTGATGACTAATTCTGTATATAGTTTAATGAAATAATTTTACAGTAATTTTGACTTCTTGAAGAATGCGATATATGCAAGAGTTCTACCTAATAGGATTTTTTTTTAATCCAGTACTAAACTGCATTTTTCATTGTAATTTTATCTATCTGATTTGATGGCCATGGGTTTTTCATGCACTTTTACATTTTAACTCATTCAAATACTCACAGAAGACCTCTAGGTCTGGAGGAGGATTTGAAGAGGTCATGTAGTCTCTTCTCCTTGTCCAACACAAGCTCTGCTTGTGCCTGCCGATAGCTCATTCCTGGTGGTTGTGCAGCCTATGACAGGTTCCACAACTCTCTGAAGCAATGTAGGTCTATGTTTGATTAGTCTTACGGCTAGACATTGCAAAATATTTGAGACTGAATATACCCTATAGCAACTTTAAACTCAACTATTGTAGTTCAGTCCACCACAGACATGGAGAACAGATGATTGCTGTCTCCTTTGGCAATGGCACTTTTTGCATCTGGAAACTATCACCCTTGATTCGAGATTTCTCTTTTCCAGGAAAAAAAAGTGTTGAAATAGTTTCTTGGCACTTGACCATTTTTTCTAAACCTCTTGGGAAAAGGTAAATCTTGCCCTGTACTATTTCTTTCAAAATCCCTTCCTCAAGCGCTTTATGAGTGCATTGAAATATCCTTTTTCACAGGTAAGGAAATACGATCAGAGTTCGTAGATCACAAGAGTGCCTGCCCTGTAGTAATTTCTTAAGCCCAAATTAAAACTTTTTAAATTAAATTTTTATTAAACATTTGACTCTGTTTCTGATATTAGTTGAAAGGCAGATAACATAAACCAACACAGTAACCCCACAGAATTAATCCTTCTTGAGCTATGTGAGGTGGAAACACACCCAGGAAGTCCTAGTTTAACAGCTCAGTTTTAAGAAGTCAATTATATATTCAGTTATGAATTTCCTTCCTTCCTTCCTTCCTTCCTTCCTTCCTTCCTTCCTTCCTTCCTTCCTTCCTTCCTTCCTTTCCTTTCCTTTCCTTTCCTTTCCTTTCCTTTCCTTTCCTTTCCTTTCCTTTCCTTTCCTTTCCTTTCCTTTCCTTTCTTTTCCTTTCCTTTCCTTTCCTTTCCTTTCCTCTCTTTCTTTCTCTCTCTTTCTCTCTCTCTCTCTCTCTTTCTTTCTCTCTCTCTTTTCTTTCTCTCTTTCTCTCTCCCCCAGCTCTCCATCTTTGGTAAAAGAAGCATTTTTTAAAAAAGTATTCTTGTTCCTGTTCCTTTGTATCTCCTGACCCATAGTATCTAGTTCACTCCATTGAAGTAATTTAGGACCAATTTGTGCAGAAGGGCAAGAAAAATATTTAGCCTATTCCATTAATTTCAGCCTTGGAATTTTTAACATGAAAACTTTGTTTATGTTATTGACTTCAGTATGCACAATACTGAAAGTACAACAGTCAATGAGTAAATTATAATAAAAAACTAGTTGACTGACTACAGTGACCCTTGACTATTTCTGCATTTAATATTGGCATATTTTTATAAAACAACTACCATCCCAGTGATAATACTTGTTTTCATTGCTTAAGTGTTTTTAATTGAATATGTTCACATTCAAATTACACACTGAGAAGTAAATCTGTAGGAGTTTAATGACTTTTTTCTTATGTTACACAAAATATACAAATCCAGTTAGGCATATTGCTGCAATGATGATTTTGAACATTAAGTATTTTGCAAATGGATTAAAGGGCATATATGCACATAGTAAAGGCTGCACAATTGCCTTCCATCTAAGTTTTTTCTCCTGCAGATTTCTTGATATTAAAACCTAATCAACTTTTTTACAGCCTGTGTGTCCTAGTTAGCTTTGAAATGAAGGAGCCTGAAGAAACTATAGCCAAATTATAACTTCTTGAGGTCTTTGGAAGCATTTACTTTGATTTTTATTTTTTTTATTTTTCAGTTCTCTGTTGAATTTTAGGTCTGACTATTGGTTTGCAATCTGAAAGTATCTTTATCTTCTGTCTGGGATGTTCACTAATGCTTCTGGGGACTCTATTAATGTAGTATTTTAGAGTTCAATGAGTTTGTCTTTGCTCAGGATCACCTCAAGTTGGTTAAAAAATGCAAAGGATATTTTCAAATACACCTGTGTAGATTAAAATGGTATGGGACTGGCTCCTGGGCTCTCTGTCATCACAGACAGGAAAGTTTCTGTAGGCCTGACTCCTTTCTCTATGAGAACCTAATACAGCAAAACACTCGAAAGTGTGTTCCCCCAAGAGCATATGGGAAAAATACAATTAGGCAGAACAAAGTATAATGGAAGATTTTAAATAAATTAAGAACAAAAAAAAAAATAGCAGAGGAGTAATCCTACTGTATTTGAAGAAAGGTACGGTACTGGTGATGAAAGCAATTACAGGGTTTTAATAGATATTTCTATTCTGTATTTAACTTTTCAGGTTGAAGTCCGTGTATTACACAAGTGAGTTAGACTCTCTGTGCCTGTGGTATCTATGAATAAACTTGGTGTCTGTAAAGCCAGGTCATTTATGTCTAGAGTCTGAAAAGATTTGTTTGAGAAAGTTTTCTGGTTCGTTGTTAATACTAGAATAATTCAACAATAACTGAGAAATCTCTACAGGTGTAAATGTCAGTATTATACTAGCATTCAAAGTAACAATCCAGATGACTCCAGAAGCAAATTAGTTTCATTTGGAACAAAAACAAAATTCTGTCTCATCTTTTTTGTTAGTAAGCAGTTGCAGGTTTAGATTCTGTAGTGGGTTTTCGCATGTTTTTAAGAAAGTAGGCCTTGCCAACAGATTTTTTCTTCAAGATTTCAGTTGATTTCAGCCAAACGTATAGAGTGCTGTAAACTGTTCGACTTGATGCACATGATTTTAAGACCATTGATGTTCTATAGCAGATCACAGACTTAATGGGCTGGACACCAGTTGAGAGACAGATGTCAAAAGGTTGTCATGGTGGCAGTGAAAAAGGGCTGGTTCAGGAATGGCCATGCAACATGTGGCACTAGGTTCAATCCTATTCAGCACTAAACTGGAGATAAATATGAAAAAAATCTTCTAAAGCTTGCATTTGGAACACCATGAATGGAGTGGACAGTTGTAATAAATCAGTCTCATTTGTGTCTAGTAAGCCGGGCAACTTCCAAAAAAATTATTTTGTTTTAGGAGAAGACGAAATGGTGCATTGGAACAAAGAAAAGAAGATCACAACACCAGAATAGCAAATAATATATTCTTGGAAGTTTCAACTTTTCCCGTTCTGTGGTGTTGGGCAAGGGACTCAAGACATTGTTTTAAGATAGTGCTGGGAGTTGAAGGGCTGACTTACTGATGTGGTGTTTAAATAGGGGAAGAGGATTTCAGAATTACAATGGTGTTCTTGAAATTGATATTAGTACATTGCAGTTTTCTTGCTTGCCTTTTTAAAGTGATCTTGGAAAAATGCGTGGGCATGCAGAAAAGAGAAAAAAAATACCCCTTAAGATCTGGGTAAAATGCATCACAGTGAGACTTGGGGCTTGATATTTGGCTTTTCAGAAACAGAGGTGTATTTTTGTTGAACCAGAAGAGCATCAATCCAGAGTGAAAGCATCATCTAATACAAGGTTCTTCAATGTGTGAAGAGTAGAACCAGAACCCAGACAGACTGCATATAATGTGAGGTTTTTTGATGGTGAGGATGGTTAGCCAGTGGGACGCACATTTCCCGTGGCAAATTCTTCATCTGTGAACAGCTCCTGCTCAGATCTGTTTTGCCTCATACCTATCATACACGAGGAATTTGGTGGTGACCCTTTCAGCTCAGAGAGGCCAGGCCGGTTGAGTCAGAGATGTATTTCCAGAATAAGCATGAGACATACGATATGATTTCTAGCCAGATGATAACTCTTTTGAATACCAGGCTCCTTAGCCTTTCTGATCTTAGTTTATGGGAATTTTCATGGTACGTGTCATTCAAATAGCTTGCTAATAAACTTTGGATAAATATAAACATGTGCTGCTTTATTTATTTACTTGCATAGCTGGGTGCATGCACTGATTGCCTTTAAGTCTGTAATTGTTCTTTGCCAATTTTGCTAAATATAGAACTAGATAGTAGCTGTAGTGAGGTAAGCACCAAATTTTAAAAATACTGAGTTCACTTTCCTTTGTTATTCCATCTACACTATTTTTTATTTCATTTTTATTATGTACAATTTTTCTGCAAATGCTTTGAGCATTGGTGTTTCAGCGGCCAATATGCAGATGCTGCTGCCAATAAGACTGTTACATAGAGCTGATATGTGCCTCTTTAAAAGGTTATGGTTTAGACAACCAAGGTGACTGGAGTTGTTGTGGAAAATGTAGATGTCTGTGGAGAAATGGAGACTAAAGTAGATAATTTAATGATTCTTTACAGCTCTTTGCAAAAAATTAGCTATATGTGAGTTGATGGTAATTAAAGGTTTCAGGAGCAGGATGAAAGGCTTTCTTCATCACACCCTGTTACCTGTACAATGCAGCCTGCATATTCTCCCGAAAATTACACTTGAATTACTATCTTATTCCCAGCTGTCTGTAACTTCAGAGCTTTTAACTTTTATCTTAATGTTATTGTGGATGGATCTTTCTGTCTCTAAAGTGATCATTAGTTATGCAGATGAACAAGCTGCAGAGCAATTTCATAGCAGTACCTGTGAATGAATCTGGATGTTAAGCGCAATACCGAATAACAGGATGTCAAGCTCTAAGAAGTACAGCCATCCACTAAAGCAATCTTACCCCACCTCCAGTGATCCTGTATCACAAAAATCTCAAAAACTTTTCTAATCTGGTTTTGCACACGAGTGAATACACAAGCAGTATCCTAAAGCATCTAGTTGCTGAATTCAAAGTCAAATTCTAAACGTATGCAAATGTTACACGTTTATGATACACATGATGAATGTGACATGCGTGGGATTAAGTGTTGAGGCATGTTTCTCAAAACACTGAAAGGTGTTTCCTGAGCAAAGTGGTGCAATATTTTTCCTGTTACATATGAAATTCTGTCATTGTTACGGTGGGACTTGTGTGGACCTTTAAATAGTATTCCTAGATAAAGAAGGACGCAGGTTGTTGCCAAGTTGATGAATTCAGGTCCGAAGTTATTTTTAAAAAGAAAGCTCTAATTTTTTTGGAAGTATTTTTACTACCTAAGTGCCTTAACTACACAAGAGAGTAATTAAGCAAAACAAACAAGCCAACAAACAAACCAAACAAAACTCACCAAAAAACCCCCAAACAAGTTATATAACAATATCAATGCATTTTAGTTGCATTTAGTCCTACTTCTAGGAAAACATCAACCCTGGTAAATCAGAAGCATGTAAATTAGTTTAAGAAGATGTGATAGCAAATCCATCTCTGTTAAATAAATCACTGCGTCACTAGAATTTGAAGTAATGGTTCTGCAAACGTTTCACAGGGACAATCCATGGAGCTGAGTAAAGGTATACTGATTTTAAGTGGGTTCCTGACAGGTTACAGGATTCTTATGCAAGAAAACTTTTCAGGATTGATTTACAAATCTTATTTACTTATTTTTTCTTCAGGGATGTGTGTGTGAGTGGTGGATATACACTTACTTTCACATTTGTGAGAAATAATTGGGAAATGAGGAGAATGTCTTCTTATTTTCTGTCAGAGGGGTGTTACTTTATGATTCCATGAGTCTATGATTCCATGATTACCTTTTATTGATGTAATTATATCTTCTAAGCTCAGCCACAAAAATCAAGCCTTGTCATAAAATTGTAGTTTTTCCAAGCACACTCACAGTAGAAAAACAGTAATTCCCACAGTTGGATGGATTGGAGAATAGGTACAAAATGCTCCTATGCTTTAAGGATTTTACATTACTCTTTCATAGCAATATTAAGACCAATTCTCCAATGAGTTCTTATATGCTGATGAGCCTGTTGTTTAAAAGTGAATCTACCTTTGTAGGCTGGAGGCATTGGCAAAGCAGGTTCCATGTATCATGCATTGCAAAAAGATCAATCCAAGACTAGTGCAAGCTAAGATTGTTGACAACCTCTTAACTGAATTTTATAATGGGAATGATAATGCGTGCTTCAGAGAGTGGAAATTTTAAACATTATTAAAAACTAAAAGCAATTACAGTGACTCAGAAAAAAATAAATACAATAATTGAAACTAGAAAAGACTATAATGAGATTATAATGGTACAATAATAATAAAAACAAATAATAAGCAAAAGAAGATTACGCTATCAGATATGTAAAGCTCCTGACAATAGCTGGTGGAGAGAGTGGGTAAGATGGATGAGGAACATTTTGGAAACCTGATGAGGCAGTAATTATCTGCGAGCGGTGCTGCAGAGACACTACAGCTGTAAGAAACTGCCCCCTTGGAGAACAGGTCCAAACCTTGCCAAAACTGAGCTCTCTCTGTACATGTTCCAGGAATGCAGCAAGGGGAGGGCAACTGGGGGGTGTGATCCACTTTTTGGAGGGGGGAAGCTGAAAGCAGAACACATCTTGATTTACTCATGTTCAGTCATAAATTAATTTCCCATAATACCAGTTCTGGCTTGTGATACTATCCTATTTCAGCAGCGATATTAGAATCTTAAAGTGAGAAATTATGTAAGAGAAAGATCAAAATATTGATTTTATTTGTACTGAGATAGCTCCCAAAGGTCTTTTGGAACTTTTGATTACTCTTATTAATGTTTCTAAAAACTTAGTAGCGACAGCACCTCAAACTTGGGCTCATGTTGCCGGCATTATACGTGCAGCTGCTTCCACAAGGGCACTGCCTGTCTTTGTCTTGTGTCCCAAGAGGGACTTTCATTGAGGTCAGAATGGGAAGAGCCAGTCCCAAGCTCGGCTGACAGATCCTTTATAGCAAGGCTTTTGATACTGTTTCTCACAGTATCCTTCTGGATAAAACATCCAGCACACAGCCAGACAAGTCCAGAATATGTTGAGTAAGCAATTGGCCAATGGGTTGGGCTCAAAATGTTATAGTAAATGGGCTTACATCAGCCTGGTGGCCAGTCAGCAGTGGGCTTCCCCAGGGCTCAATTTTAGCGCCAGTTCTCTTCAACATTTTTATAAATGATCAGGACACAGGAATCAAATGTACATTAAGTAAATATGCCAATGGTACTAAACTAGAAGGAGCTGTGGACTCCCTCGAGGGTAGAGATGCCTTAAAGAGAGATCTGGATAGACCAGAGAACTGGGCAATCACCTCACCAGCTATAGGAAATTTAACAAGAGCAAGTGCCAGATTCTCCATCTGGGATTGAATAATCCTGGTTATATTTACAAACTGGAGGACAAGAGGCTGGAGAGCAGCCCCCTGGAAAGAGATCTGGGGATCTGCGTTGATGGTGAGTTGAAATGAGGCAACAGTGGGCCCTGGCAGCCAAAAGGTCTGACCGACCATGTCCTGGGGTGCATCAGGCACAGCATAGCCAGCCGGCTGAGGGAGGTGTTTGTCCCACTTTACGCTGCACTGGTGCAGCCTCACCTCAGGCACTGTGTGCAGCTTTGAGTGCCTCAATATAAGAAGGACATCAAACTATTAGACCATGTCCAGAGAAGGGTGACCGACATGGTGAAAGGCCTCGAGGGCAAGGCTTCTGAGGAGCGTCTGAGTTGACTTGGTTTGTTCATCTTGGGGAAGAGAAGGCTGAGGGGTGACCTCGTGGCAGTCTACAGCTTCCGCAAGGGGGGCAGCAGAGGGAAAGGTGCTGATCTCCTCTCTTTGGTGACCAGTGATAGGACATGAGAAAATGGAATGAAGCTGCATCAGGGGAAGTTCAGATTGGATGTTAGGAAAAGGTTCTTTACTGAAAGGGTGGTCAGTCAATGGAACAGACTCCCCAGGGAAATACTCATGGCATCAAGCGTTTTAAAGTTCAAGGAACATCTGGATGATGCTCTTAGTCACATGGTTTAATTTTACGTAGTCCTGCAAGGAGCAGGGAGTTGGACTTTATGATCCTTATGAGTCCCTTCCAACTTGAGATATTATATGTTTCTATGATTCTACGATCCTGTACTCTCCCCCTGCTAAGTGCATGGAAACATCTGTGCAAGAATGTAGTGAAAGGGAGCAAAGAACCAATCTGGACTAACACTCACTCTTGTAACCTGTATTAATTCCTATTTGTGCAGCTGCAAGTCCCATTGTGAAGCCACAAAAGTCAAGTGATCAAATACTGAGATGGCAGAGCCGCATCTTGGTAGTCCAGCTGCCAGCACTCCGAGATCTGCAGAGTCAGGTTACGATAAAGATTTATTGCAAAGTAAACAGTTCATGTTTTTTTCAAGAGGTACTCACTACATTTCCAGAAGTTGTTTTTAGTCCTCATCTCACATTTTCCAGATTTAAGTCCAAATTAACGATGTTATTAACACTGAAAGGAGAGGTATTTTCTTCCTATCCAGGATTGCAAAACTTCATGATTTTTGTTTTTATAGGGGCAGTAGCTAGATATTTACGTCCCTCACAGCAGTTTGAGATGAGCTCTTCGTCTGAGAGTATGCACAGGTTCCACTGCCTCAGTATTTTTTAACACAGATTCGTGTGTTGATTTGTTTTTCAGATTGTTTCTCCGAGTTCTGGTTTTGTTCTTCCTTTTTCTTTCTTTTTCTCTAGCTCTTTCTCCTTTCTCCTTTTCCTTTTTTTCTTTTATCAAATTAGAAATGAGGGATATGTTTTCAACCAGAATGTAAATAAGGAACAAGGCTACATCTATACTGGTAAATGAAACCATCCTATGCACTGATCTTAATATTGTCCACAGATATAGAGATATTGTTATTTTGCAATCTGTACGTTTTATTATTTTACATATTGTTAAATTGTTAGAATAGGGGGTTTTGTCACTGCTTTTTTTTTTCACTTGGGGACAGAACTCTTAGGCATGGACAGGTGGTGGCTGAGGCTAAGGACAAGACCCATCAGCAGCTTTTTGGATGTAGCCACCCTATTTTGGAGGAAAGAGTTGTACAGAGAGTTGTCTAGACAGGTGATGCATGTTGGTCTCACAGTAAGAGAATATTCCTTGGTGCACTTGTCTTAGTGATGTTGTTGTGGCACAGACCTTTGTGAACGGAAGAGGTGATATCGAAGTAGGTGGATTATAGCCTGTGGCTCAAGACTGAATAGGAATGGGTTTGTCTATGGGTGGGATCCAGTGGTACTGAATGGGTGGGATGCTGTGGTACTAGAAGAGTAATGCTGAGTATCCTGAATTCCTGGTGATTATCAGGATTATCCCTTCTGTCTCCTTTCCAACCTGTCCCCACTTTTTTTCTCTCCATCCCAGTGCTATTCACTTCCTCAGTTAGTCTCTGTCTCTCCTCCTCAGGCTCCCTGCTCCTGGTTTGCTCCTTGCTGAGGAAGTCTGAGTCTCCACCTCTGAACTTCCCGTTGCAGCCAATGCTGGTGTTCCCTGGAAACCAGAAGTACTTTGGACTCAGTTTGTTAATAGTAAAAGTATACTTTTTTTTTTTTTAAGAAATATTTCTAACTACCAATCTGAGCCAACCAAAGCAAAGTAAGGCTTCGAAGGTTTGGATGAAGACAGTAAATTATATATTTTTCCTTGGTGCTTATGTTGCCCTAAAAAGACTATTTGACAAGTTGAATATCTGTGTAGAAAATGTAGTGCCTGGAAGAAAAGGTCACAACCTCTTGGTAATCATAAACAATAATAATACTACTACTAGTAAAAATAAAAAAATAATTATAATAAAAATGGGCATTGCTCATATGTGGGCATTCAGGTCTCTCAAGGCAAATCTTAAAACATAAGCAAGCTATGCACATGCTCTGAATTCTTTAGTTCTTCACTGTGATCACACACATATCAAGAGGTCTTCATTTTTGCCCCAATAAAAAGGCAAATTCTTTGACCTATTTTTTTTAAGAATAGAGGCCATATCATTTTAAAAGTCTTTTTATCAGTTGGCAACTTTGTTAATGCTGTCTTTTCTCTACTCATCTTCGGCCATTTTCCTGGCTCAACCACTTTTTGTGTATTCTTAGCAGAAGCTGCTCAAGTGCTTTCATCTTTCTGCCCAATACTTGATCACACACAGCGAACACTCCAGTGCCATCTTGGCACAGTGATGGTGCCTCTGCTAGAACTGGTGGGAACTTGGGATTTGAAAAGGGCGTGGGTACTGAATCACCCACATCTTGTATTCTGATGAAAAATAGTTACAGTGACTTAAAGCTTGCTCTCACTTAGAAGAATTTTGCTTAAATGTTAGAGTGACAGTAGTAATGTGCTGGCAGCATCCATGAGAATAGCTAAGGATGGACGAGCAGGACTGCGAAAGGGCTGGATTAGATCCTGCTGCTGCCCTGCCATGTCAGGGGTGTCCTGTGCCTCAGTGGTCACTGTTGTGTGTCCTCCAGAGGTTCCCAGTCCTGCCAGCTTGTTCCTCAGCATCTGTCATATGACCCTGATTAAAGCAGAAAAACACATTTTATAGTGAGGTGGTATGTAACTACCTCCATATTCTAAGGCAGTATTATTATGGTATTATTTCTCTGCTATCTGGGAATAGAAGGAAAAGGCCTTATTATTGTTATTCCAGTTAAGATCCCATACACATTCTGCATGACAGCACCTTATATTTGAATATCACAAGGTGAATGGAAATAATTAACTTTTAATCTGTCCTGTTGGGTCTGTGCCCAAAGCCCAATCCATGTAAGGAAAATACCAATTGCAAGTTTATTTCAGTGAAATCTGGAGGTCTGAGGAAGAAGGAATTTTCCTGTTCTTACTTTATTTTTGTCAACTAATACAAGTATCACTCATCATCTGAATTTTGTGGAGAATGGAGTCTCCATGTTATTGCAGCACGATTCTAGAAAAAGGAAAAAAGCAGAGGCAGCAAAAATTGTTAATTCCAGTGCTCACAATGCTCTGAAAGTTGAATAAAGGAGGCAGCCTGTAAGCAAGAGAGACTGAAGTTTTATTTGCAATCACATTAGAGCTGCAGCTACTGTTCCCCTTTGCACCGATTTGTTATATATGTACAGAGTTGGACTGGAGGAAACCTCTGCAAGGAGGTCTGGATGAATATCAGTGGCACAGAAGAAAACATTCTCCTTAATTAAAATGTGGCCCTATGCAAAGCAGGAGCCCCATGGAGAGCGAGAGAACAGTGAGGTTATAATTAGCATAGCTATATTCAGTTAAAGTGAACATCAGGCAAAGGAAAATTATATACAACTGACCAAACTCAGAGTCTTGAATATCAGGTTGTTAAATCAACTTTAGTGTCTGGGAAACTGATATTTGGATGTAGTTCAGGACAAGGAGCTACCAGAGAGAGTCCAGCAGTGGGCTACAAAGATGATCAGGGATCTGCAACATTTTTCTTATGAGGGAAGACTGAGAGAAGTGGGTCTGTTCAGTCTGGAGAAGGTTGAGAGAGGATCTTATCAATGCTTATAAATATCTCAAGGGTGGGTGTCAAGAGGATGGGAGCAGACTCTTTTCAGTGGTTCCCAACAACAGGATGAGGGGCAAAGGGCACAGACTGAAGCACAGGAAGTTCAATCTGAATATAAGGAGAAACTTCTTTACTTTGAGGGTGCCAGAACACTGGAACAGGCTGCCCAGAGAGGTTGTGGAGTCTCCTTCTCTGGAGACATTCAAAACCCTCCTGGACACATTCCTGTGCAATCTGCTCTGGTGAACCTGCTTTAGCAGATGGGTTGTACTGGACGATCTCCAGAGGTCCCTTCCAACCCCAGCCGTTCTGTGATTCTGTGATTCAGTTTCTCTCCCCACCCCCATCAGAGACCAATAGTCTACATTTTTTACCTAGAATATCTGTTCTGACTGCTGTTCCTGAAAGCAAAGAACTGCACTTCTACGATGTTCATGATTGCAAACTGTATTCCTGAAACATTACAAAATTCCCTTCTATCCGTACTACTTGAAGCAGTGCTTCCCTTACAGTATGTAGAAAGACTGTGTGGAAAAACCCACCTCTTAAGAGTAGTTCTCATCTCAGGTTTTCCACTTGCTCATGGAAATGTCAGATGAACAACTATCTCTTTCTCCTTCTTGTGTTCTGTGCAACGCTTTATCTGTTTGCTGGCTAACAGAGCACATTTTGTCCAATTTGTGTCCAGGCCATGAGAAACATGCTGTCTCTTTTCCTTAAAAATGGGTGATGGATTCCCCCCACCTTCTCCTTTTCTTGTCCAAGTTGAGTCACCTCCTGTGACATCTTGATCAGTGCTTGCTAGGAGATCCTAGCTGCTGCCTGTGCTGAATGGAGAAGTTTGGGTCACCGAGAATCCCCTTGCTGATGTGTGATGAATTCAGTCCAAGCAGAAATTAATTACTTCTGTCATCGCTCAATAACATAAGAGCTTTAGCAACCAGTGCACTGCTTTTGGCTGCCTGTTCCTTGAAGTAAAGCCTTGGGAACAAATACTTTTTCTAATAATTAATCAAAACATCCTTTTTTGTGTTCTTTAGTTTTATACAGACAAATAATGATTGTCTTGGATCTATAGCTTCAGTACAATATCATCATTAGCCACAGATCCGTTGTCCTTTAGTAAGGATACTGTGTTCATTTTTGGGCCCTTCATCGTAAGAAGGACATGGTAGTACTAGAGAGAGTTCAGAGGAGGGTGACGAAGCTGCTGAGGGGCCTGGAGCACAAGTCTGATGAGGAAGGGCTGAGGGGAGCTGGGGCTGTTTATCCTGGAGAAAAGGAGACTGAGGGGAGACCTTATCGCTGTCTACAACTGCCTGAAAGGAGGGCGTAGCATGGAGGGAGTTGGTCTCTTCTCCCAAGTAGCAAGCGATAGGACAAGAGGAAATGGCCTTAAGTTGCACCAGGGGAGGTTTAGACTGGCTATTAGGAAAAAATTCTTCATGGAAAGGGTTGTCAGGCATTGGAACAGGCTGCCCAGGGAAGTGGTGGAGTCACCATCCCTGGGGGTGTTTAAAAGGTATTTAGACAAGGTTCTTAGGGACATGGTTTAGTGCTAGAGTTGAGTTAGGTTATGGTTGGACTTGATGATCCTGAGGATCTCTTCCAACTGAAATGATTCTATGGCTCTATATGGCTTCTTCATCTCTCTTCTGGAAACCTAAATTAGTGCTAAAAGGGTAAGCAGGGTGTTTGCACTCGACACAGTGCATTACAAACAGGCACTTTAGTCAAGACAAGGCCCAGCGCACAGCCTAAAGGAAGCTGTTGATCACCAAGAATACTTTATTAGTAAAAAGAGATGAAACTTGTGAGGATACCACCTGGTCACTGTGCATTAGCTTCCTACAGTACAGAAGAAAGCTGATGTTCTGTTCGTTGCATGTCCTTCCAGCCTGGAAGCTCTTCAGTACATCACTAAGCAGTTGCAGTTTGCAGTGGGAGAAAACCCTGTCCTGAAATAAATCATCCCAGAACCACCCTTTGTAGCATCAAACTATCCTGAAAAGGCTAATGTCATTTTGCACAAACTCCCTACAGGCTGAAAATAATCAAGAGATTTTAACACATCCACACATGAGGTACCACCATCACATAACTTTTCTCAATAACAGTACTCTCAAAAGCCTTGCGTTTCAGATTATGCCCTTGCACATAGCATATCTTGTTCAGTGCACCAATTAGCCACAAGATAAACACTGTCAACTATTGTTCTTAGCTCGTATATCTATTCTGAGAGTTACTATTCCTGTTTTGGACCCAAGTGCACTTCTCAACATGTCCGTGCTCCCCCTGCACACATGAAGAGTTGATTAATAATAGGTTTTCATGTCTATCCATACGTCTTCTTTTCCTAGTAAGACCTCTTTTGTTGCCTATTTCTAGCTCATCAATAGATGGTTTAGGAAGTGCCGATAAATTTTTAAAGATTCATTCAGATCATAGCTTTATTGTGGATTAACTCTGCCCTGGAATAAGTTATGTAACATGATAGAAGCTTTATAATTGGTAAATAACATAAAAATACATTCAAGCACCTTCTACTAAACAAGGCAATTGTCAAAAAGACTTCCTTTTACCTCAGCAGTTCTTTGGTGTTCTAGCATCAAAGAAAATTTTTTGGAATCTACTATTGTACACAGCTGTTTGGTAGGAGGAAGTGGGGGTGTCTTCAGTGAAACACATAAGTTTTGCATGCAGAGACTACTATTTTTGTTGTGCATTAATATTCAGTTTTGTTAAAGTTAAAGTGAATCAAGAAGAAACAAGTGTTGTGGTGAACTAATTCTTGACAGTTATCAATTCACTGACTGATTTCATGACTAAATGTCCTCGTCTTAGCATACAGCCTGCAGAATTAATGACAATGTGTAACTCTTAGAGAAGAAAATGAAACCCCATATGATGCAAGGATTTATTTTTTTTCCTTTCCGCTATTATATTGTTATGCTTTATTATTCCTGAATCTCTCTATCATGAAATGTGAAATTAGATTTATTTGGATTTATCTACTTGGCATTCTTAAGCTTTGTGACACAGGAAATACAAGGTGAATGTAAATGTTATTTCTGTTCATTTAATACTTCAGTAACATAGTCCTCGGTGTACAGGAGAAGCAGGCTTACACAACAGAGTTCAGACAGAGTGAATAATAAAGTATGCTTTCACTTTAGAGATGAAATGAATAACCACAGTGTAATTTAGTAATAGCAACTGTCTTGCTCTTACCTGCATCATTCCTCTTTGCATTCCATCAGAGATTGTCTTTCTCTAAGGAATTGATTTGCCCACTTGATCACTGAATGGTGACCTTAAAATGCCACTGGAATCTGGGCATTATGGACGTAGTCCTAGAAATATTATGACTTGAGCATTTAAGCTGGCTTTCATAGTCTCTCTTCTTTGTCCTTTTTTTTTTTCTTTTCTTTTTTTATCCTCTCTCCTCCCAGAATTGCAAGCCGTTTGGTAAACATAGACTTGAAAGTTCATTTAAACTAGTAATGTTGTTAGGTTCTTATTTTTCCTCAAAGACTGAACAATTAAGGAGGAATGAAGCAGGAAAAGCGGGCTTTGCCATGGGTGCTTCTAGTTGTCCTGTGCTTAAGGGAAGGAACTTCTCTAAACTTCCTCTGTGTCTGAACAGAGTTCAACCATAATTACACAACCACATTCAAAGAGGTCCAAGAAAAACCCACTTGAAGGGCATGTGGTGAGGTAAAGTGATATTTGATGTAGTGTCCTTCCTTTTTGTTGGAGCGAGGTTATGACATGTTCCAAGCATCAGAATAAGCCCTGAGCTGCTGCCACCCTTCTTCCTGACCTCCAGTCATGGGCACATGAGGGTCACAAGGGAATAAGCACTACATGACCCCAAAGTTAGGAGAGGTGAAGGTTTGACTCGATTTACTAATTCAGCTCTGTGGACCTCTCACCTTATTCTGCTGTGTACCTCGTACCTACCGCAGGGAACGAGGGTCTGGGGGGAGAAAGAACTGGTGCAAGGGTGAGCAGAGGGGTCTGCGAGGATTTCTTCCTTGTTCATTTGCAATCAAAAGCCTTACAAATTGCTCAGTCTGAGGGCAGAGACCTCCTACCAGGGACTGGGGTATCTGCTCCAAGCCTGTGGAGGTGGACAAATGCTATTTCGTAAAAGGCAGGTAATTTCAGTGCAAAGTATAGGCAGATTTCAGTCTCTTCAGGGAAAGGTAAGCCAGAAGATTTTCAAAGCAAGAATGTGTTTTCTCACCTGAAACCATTCTGCAGGCCATCTGAAAGAACTACTGTGCCTAGGCATTTTAATTTTTTTTCATTGTTTGATTATTTATGATAATTCATAATGCAATAGCACTAGCAAGCCATACTAAGCAGTGAGGTCCCTTTTCACGGCACACAAGAATGACTATGCTGTGAAGAGTGAAGCTTCTCTTTTGCTGAAAGTTGTTGGAGCTCTCCCCCTCCCACTATTCTCTTTGGGCAGGATGCCAAGAGTGATGTCTGTGCCCATTGTAAATAACATTAGACCTGGTGAGCATTGCCTGAACCTGCTGCTTTCTCTTAGTAAAGGAAATAACATTTTACTGAAGTCCATTTCTCCTGGCTGCTTGGAAGAGAAGCCAGGTTTCTCATGCTTTGTGGTTACTCATGCTTCAATCTCTTCCGCAACTTATAGCTTCAGCTTGCTGTTTGTTTTGCACATTTTGCCACTCTCCCAGTGCCTTGTTAAACATTTTCTACCAGACAGATGAATAAACAGTTGATGTCTTCCTTTCCACATAGCTAGATATGACTCTAAATAAAATAGCTGATCTGAAAGGAAAATTGGGAACTAGAAAACAAGCCAGTCTTTCAACTAGGCAACAAACTGTGGTCATATACTTGAGGACAGGTTTTAACCCCAGTCTTGAACCACAATTAATCTGTATTTTTACATGCTTCTGCCACAGAATGGATGGGAAACATTAAATACAGCTTCTGAAAAAGATGTTTTCTGTTGGGTCACATGTACAGTCCACCCAGCTGTGACCTGAGGACACAAGACTCATCGTAGCTCCCGAGCAGGAGATGGAGTACTGGTTTATTGGTTGCTGGATTTATTTTTCTTTTTTTTTTCTTCCCACCTGCAATGGAATTGATAATGTATCCAGGACTCTAGTGAAGTAGCACAAATAAAAATTCAATGTTTTCCAAATGAAATAGTCTTTAATTGTTTTTCTCAGCAAGCACTTCTTCCACCTCCAGACTAATACACATTCTTCTGTGCTTCAACTAGCTACCCACTCACTCTCTCTCTTTAAAGAATAGGCTGTCCCAATTATCATTGAGAATTTTCGGTCCCTCATGAAATTCAGAGCAGGAAGCAATTAAATCAGGTGGTGATCAATGCAACATTATGGAAAATGACCTTTAGAAAGTGTATCTTACAAATTTGGATACTCTGTTTTATCAAATATATTAGTGTTTAGTTAGTTTACAGTTCTCTTTGGAAAAAAAAAAGTGACTTGTAGACAGCACTGATATATGTTAAAAAGTACAAAGATATATTTATCTATGTATTATGTGTCTTTAATTTGAAGTGCCATCTCTTGCATGTTAAGCAAGCATGAATTTTTTTTCTTCCCCATTTGGACAAGTTTAAATCAAACGTGAAGCTGGCTGAGGGTGTAGGACATTGGCTACAACATCATTCCTCAGACGAAAGCCACATTCTGACTTTTTCCCTCGCTAGTCAGGGTGTCATCTCCCATTACTTGCCTGTTTGTGACCCAGAGTGTCCCCGTGGGCAGTGGGAGCGGAGCTAAGGTGTCTGTGGGAGCTGCAGAGCACAGGGGGCGATGCCACAGTTGTGTCCCTGGCCTACTGCGGGGCTCCATGGGCTCTGCCGTGTGCGGGGACACAGCGGCTCCAGCGGCTTCTAGAGAGCCCTTTTCCAGAAATCGCTGGAGACTTAAGGCTCTGCCAAAAAGCGTGCGTCAACTAGGGCCAACATATAGACTAGGAAAGCTGCCAGACTCAAATGAGTTTTATGCTGTCATAGCGTGGCTTGACATGGTATAATTGTAAGGCAGCACACTGAGCCATTTGGTATGACTGCTGCCTGCGTTCGCTAGGAGTTGGTAAGTTGTAACTACCAGGAAACAAATAAGCCGTTGCAAATTTAGTTTTTAGTTTTCCAAATTTAGTTGCAAGGTGCAACCAAGATCCAAAGCAACCGTCTTTCCCTTGAGTTCAGATCACAAATCTATTTTTTTTCCTCCCTGTTCATGAGCATACAAGCACATATAGTCCTTAAAACCCTAAACTAGCTCAGACACAAGGCTTTTTGTGGATAATCCAGACCAGTTAAAGCTGTCCACTGGTGTGCCATTTGGAGGATATATCTAGAGTCTGCATCACACAGGGTGGGTAGCGAGTTCGGTCGGTAGGATTTGACTTCTGAGTGAGTGCATATATTGCCCCTTCTCTTCTACCACTAATATAAGTTGGGTGTATGCCATGGGGTGTAAGATCCAGTGTCTTCTGTATTTCTTAGATGTTAGCATGCTCTGAGGATCTAAATATCTTTTTCATATTATATTACATCGAGTTATGTGGTGCAACGTTATTTAGCACCATCAGCCAGAGGGGAAGAGATTACATGCTCTTCTGTTCATGCTGATCTCTGAATTCCTTTAGCATCATCACCCAATGTTTCTTCAGATAGGCCTCTCTCACAAATCTGTATCAGAAATACAAAAATATTTATGTCAAGAAACAGGACTACGAGTACATTTTAAGAGAGGTGACTTAAAGACGTTATTGCTATAGCAGTTCTGCTTTAATTTTGATTCCTTGCAGGAAAAGAATACAAATTTCATAAGATCAGAATTAACGAAGATGCACCAATTTCTTCCCTCTGTGGATTAAAGAAATTAATAAAAAACACTATGCCAAAATGTAGCATCCCTGTTCAACCGATTTGTATTTCCTGAGTACACATCCAGGAAGAAAATCTGACAGCAAAGCAGTAGTTAATACTCTTTCTTTCACAGTTATTGAATAACAAAAATTATCAGCAAAATGAACATCAGAGAGAGGTCAGATTTGAGAGCAACTAAGTGGAAATTAAAAACCAGAAGAGAGAACTTTCAATGGCTATTTACCTAAAGAGAAGTGTACTGTCTTCTGGATTGAAAATCACTTTTGTAAAATACAAAAGGAGAACATTGAAATACTATCCACTGATACTCAGCACAATATTGTAATTTCTTGAATATTTTAGGATTCTGCTCTGAGCTGTTGTCTCTAAGCAACACATCAGGCAGTGTTGCACTGTTCCATATGACTGTAAAATAGATAAATTCTTTTCACCTAAATAGTGAAGTTGCTAAAGCCTTTGAAGACACATATGTTCAATGGTGGACTAGTTGGTAAAAGCCAGAAGATAGATACCCGATTGTTTTGACTCCTCACTATGAGACTCAGCTGGGAATGCTGCTCATCAAAAACTCACATTGAAATGGGAATAAAAGGTAAGACTGAGAACTAGTATGCTTTTAATATCTTACAGCATCTAAAATTATCAATAATGTTTTTTAAAAAGGATTCTGTGTTCAGTAGAGCACGGTTTTAAGGACCTATCTTTATCCTTATTCAGAGATGTGAATTACTGAGTGCGTAACGAGATGAATTGAAGAAAAGTGTGGAGGGAATTTTACAGATGTCCTAGTCATGAGAAACTTTGCAAAAAGCTTGTGAAGCTGCCCACAGATTTGAAGCTGTGAGAAATCTGAAATGCCACGGATGACTATGACACTACTTAAAATTGCTGAGGTTAATGGGCTGCATGGTAGGTATTATGAAAGTCACATAACTGCACTGCTTTTACAGAACAGAGTTTTCCTCTTCTAATAATGTTAATTATGAAGCATATGTATTCTGAGACAACATAGTGGATGCTATTGTTCCGTTTGTGGAAACACTTGATGTTTATCAGTGCTGGTGAAGGACAACATACTGCATAATTCTGCTGTACTTCATTTTATATTGTATATAATACAACGCTACTTTGGATACACTTTTTTTTGCATGTCAGTAGAACATCGCAGTTTTCTTTTTCATATTAGAGCATACAGTAAAAAACTGTGCATACTTTTATTGTAGTCAAGAATGCAAAGTGCGCCTCATCCAATGCCTTCAGAATTTTAGAAAAACAGTAAAGGCTTTCTTCACCCTACTGAGAATTATGTCTGAAGAAAATCAGTCTGATTGGAAAGTTGTTTGGTTTGGTTTGGTGGGTTTTTTTGTCGGTTTTTGTTTGTTTACCCAACAGATCTCCTATCTTTTATCCTCTGGAGCACTAATTTGGACTGAATCAAGACATAAGCAAATTTACCAAATGTCATGAAAATAGCAGCATGGGCATAAGAGCTGGTAGATGGCCACAGCTATGGAGAGTAGAGTTCTACATTCAAAACAGTCCTAACTCCTACTTGTTCCCTTCTTTTTGCTCTGGGAAATGTAGATGAGAGCCTTTCAGTTTTGTCTTGGATCTGCAAATGTGTATTTCTTAATAAAGGCTACTGAAAATTTGTATTTGTCAGTTTTGGGGCACCATTCTTCTTGTTGTGAGCAAATGGAGCAAGGAGACAAAGACCTCTTTCAGTGATATATGTCACAAAGCATTTTGTACAGAGCTTTAAGATTTCATCAAATATTTGTTCCCTCTCTGCAGAGAGACATTACTCTAAGTTTTGAATTATTCCTGAAATTTTACTGGTGTCCCGTCACCCCCATACAACTGTTCCTGATTGATACCGTAAAATCGGCTAATTGAAGACATTTCTAAAACCAGGGTCTAAGGTTTTAAAAGCAAGCATCCCATTTAATGATTGACATGAATCACTCAGGCACCTCAGAGAATCGCTCTGCCTAGTGAGGGCCCCGAACAATTCCCAGGCACTGGTTGTATCCACACAGCTCATACATATTCATCACATTTCCGATAAATTCTTTGCATATGCATTACATTCCTTTGTATTTCAGCTTGTAACCAAAACCAAAACAGCATGAACTGCTCCCTACACTGGTCTCTCCACCTTATCTTCTGAGAGCAAGGGTATTGTATCCTAACCTTCTTCTGCTTATTTTAACAGATGCCACTCTTGTGAATTACTGCCTAATAAGTGCCTAAAACCTAACATCTCTGAACCTTATTGTTATTAATTTAGTAAGTGTCTAAAATCTATGACCCTTATTCTTATTAACTTATTTTGTTACTAATTGCTGATTTTAGGTACCCTGATTGTGTGGGATGTCCCACCACCCCCACCCCATAACCCACTTTTAACTGGCTGAAATATTTGGAATTGGGAAGGATTTTTCATCTACTGTTATGACAGCAAAATTTAGAATGTAATAGTGATTGGCTATACCTTGTTATTTCAGGAGCTGAAGATCCCTTTTCCTGTAATGTGTACATCCTACCAGATTCTAGGGGGGTCAAAGTTTAAGTAATGTACAAATTCTACAAGTTTTGTCACTTGACCTGCATTTAGACATTTCTGAAATATTACAAATAAAACATTCTGTGCCTCTACCTTCCAAGCAAGGAAGCATTGATTTGGAGGCAAGTGTTTGAAGATGTGCTCTCCTGTTCATCTCTCTGAGGTACTAAATTACAGAAATTCCTATCATGTTCTGCTCCCTTATGCCCATCCCTAACAAATTGGTTTATAGAAC
The DNA here is from genome assembly GCA_013399365.1 of Pampusana beccarii. Classification (NCBI taxonomy): domain Eukaryota; kingdom Metazoa; phylum Chordata; class Aves; order Columbiformes; family Columbidae; genus Pampusana; species Pampusana beccarii. Next base: position 42,733 of record VWYH01002500.1, on the reverse strand, counting down.
ACTTAAATTAATGATATTACAACAATAAAATTCACATCTACTGCTCAGTTCCTTATTCAGTTGCTGTCTGTCCTATGAGTACTTCCAGACTGGATAAAGGATAAAATTATCTCCCAACACTGGTGTGACAAAAAAGGGCACGTTAATTACCTGTGTTAACAGATTGGTTTAAAGACAAACCTCACATAAGGTGGTAGACATAGAAAAAGTGAAAATAATAGTTCCAGAAAAAAAACATGGAAGCTGTTGATGTTTAGTATGCCTAAAGCACTGAACTTGGGGAAGAGCCCCATTGGATTCTCCATATGCTTGTTCTCAGTGAATGTGTGGCTTTCGCTTCCTTTGAATGACCTGTCTGCAAAGGAAAAAAAACATTCAAAATGCAGCTTTTGTTTCCTGACCTGAGGAATGTCTCTGAGCCTTTTACACATACACCTTTTGAAAATGTCCCATTGACCCTTGTGATATGGCAAGTATGAGTGAAGGCTACTGCTGCTGTCAGTGCTCTTTTGGATAAAAGAGAGCTAAGAGTCTGACAAGTGCAGGCTTAGTTTCCTATTCATTATTATTGTAAGTAGGCACGCTCTGTAATGGAGCTTTATAGGGAAAAGAAGTTCCCTTCCCAAATTCCATTAGCCCTGAGTGTTTGCATCACTGCTACAGTTGGACTGAGGCACCACCCTGCCTGCCCTGTGGCTGCTGTGACCAACATTAGAATAGAATAGAATAGAATAGAATAGAATAGAATAGAATAGAAGTAGAGTAGAATAGAATATTTCAATTGGAAGGGGTTTGCAAGGATCATCTAGTCAATTTTCTGACCAATTCAGGGCTGACCAAAGTTAAAGCATATTTTTAAGGGCAAAGGATGTTATTAAGGGCCTGTGTACACTCAGCTTGTATACTTACCTCTTGAACTCCTCAAAGCCAAACAAGTTATGACTACAATTCTTCTTTGAAGGTATGAAAGGGCAATTATAAAAATGTGGGAATAACAAAGCATTTATGAGAACTCTGTGCTGTAAAGTGTGTGATTGAAATGGTTGTTTGTAACCTTTATTTTCCCTTCCTGTTGGCTAGACTGCACATGTTGTCACGGCGGCTCAAATTCAGAGATTGCGCCGTGCACTGAATACTTCCCAGTCACGCTGGAGTCATCACAGTGTTGAACCCTGACAGTTTTATGAGATTGTCCAAATTCAAGAAAGCAATGCTAGGCCCAGATGTGTTTAATCTGTATACTGATGCTTAGGGAAAATCCCATCAAACAAGGTAGTCCTGCTGTCTTGAGCTAAGCAGGAGAAACCATTAATGTTCAGTGTGAGAATTCAGAAATGAGTGGTGTTATGAAATGTAGAAGCATACCTATTCATTTAGTAGGTTTTGAATGCTAGGAAGTTAAATGTCAGGAAAAGCTTAAGTTCTTACTGTTATCAGCACACTAAGTATAATATAATATGCCATTAATTTGCCTTGTTCATTGGGTTTTCAAAGTTTCTATCTTAAGAACCAGTGATATGAGACTTATTTTCTGTGCTACCTTTCGTGGAACCCGTAGTCCAAGGAGCCAAAGGACTCTGGGTCATAAGAAAATCACCAAGCTCCTTTAGTAACTAGAAAGTCTGTCATTTTCTTATGTATTTATCTCACAAATCTCTGTCTCAGTCCTGTACCAAATTCTTCCAAAGCCAGCCAGGAGGCAGGAATGGGGTCTCCCGATTGGCACTTGGTTCCCTGGCATACATTTGGATCGAGAGGCTTTGACTACAGGATTTAACTCTCTAGTTCTTGGAAATATATGGCCTCTCCAAGCATCCATCTCCTCTCTTATGAAATAACAATAAAAAGAATACATTCACAAAGATATTTTAGGGGTTAAGTAATTAATGTTTCAAGCAGCTGAATGCAGAGGCACTTTGTGTGATTAAATACTGCTTTAATTAATTAGTTTAGGAATTTGATAATGTTCTTTGTAGGGTCCTACTGTTGTTCATTTAGAAGAATGCTATTTGGTTGGTCTTCCCAATGGAGTATAAGGGACAGTGTGCCCAGAACACAACCACATCTCTTGTCTCTCTCCCTCCAAAAGAGATAGAACTCATTGGCTATTAGAGAAGTTAAGTTTCTTTGTATGTAAAAATGTTAGAGGAAATCAGAAGGACTGTGTACATGACCATCCATGGTTTAACAGCAACTGCCTATTTTCCTAGCGTTCCTCTTGATCCTTGGGACTAATAGACCACATACCTGTCTTAAAGTGTATACCTGCTATGATTCTTGGTATACAGTATCCTGAAATAAAGTTTGTGGGAATTCTACCAGGTCTTCCTAACTGGTTCTTTGTAGCCAGCTTGCATCCGATTTGGGCCACTTGGGAGATGTCAAAGGGACACAGCAAGAGTCAGGCCCAATACCTAAATCTCTGTCTAACTGCAGAAATAAAAATAGTTGTATGTGGTTGTGCAAGTTTATGCAAGAATTGTGATAACCTACACAATAATGACTTCGTTTTCCAAGCTTCTTTTCCTGCTGAATGTTGCAGAGAAACCACTCTTTAGACTGTGATGAGTATAATGGCTAGTAATCATGCCAAGAGCAAGAATGGATCACTGTCCTTTTACGTTTCAGGAGTACAGAGAACTCTTTGGTAAACCTATCTGTTCTTCCATGAATGAAAGATAGAATTGCAGTCTTTTTTATGACAAGCTCAAATAATCCATGTTCACACCAAGCTTAGATTTCATAGGCAGCACCCTTCAGTTACAGGGGCAAATGTACATTTGGATAGGAAAGGCAGAAAGTGAAATATAATTTTTGGTGAGAAAATCCTGACAGCCCTGGTTTTTCTACACCTTAAAGAGAAAAGGGAAGAGAGGTTATTTCTTGATACAGTACAGATGTGTGCCTTCTTCCAAACTGGTGAGCTTTTGTCACGTTATTGCTTTGTGCCTTGTGGCCACTGCACTTACAAATGCCTCAAGTATTTGAGGAATTTTAGCCACAGGGATAGATCCTTAATGCCTGAAAATCACTAATGTCCAGTTGTAGGTGGGTAGTCACCTCTGAGCCTGAAATTTAGCCTATTGACCTATGCAAATGCAAAAACTCTGCCTTATTTTAACTTTTCTCCACTTTGCATTGGTTCACTTGCCCTCATCTTCAGTTGTTAGCTCTCTGCCTGGTGGCTAGCACGATGGAGCCTGATTCCAGATTGTGGCTTCTAGATACTATGGAAACAGAAATAAATATTTTTACCGTTTTTCGTATTTCATATTATGTAAGTGCACTCGTAACAATGCATAGCACAGGGAATGCAGTAATTGAATGTGCTGTGCAGAGCTTACTCTTTGTTGCTTAGCAATTAAATGTATTCACATAGCAGCGGCACTGACAAAAAATGCTAATAAAAGGTGACAAGTTATATCTCCAGCAAAAATTACACAATTAAGAAAAAAATCTCTGACAAGATGCAGGAGCAGCAGCAAATGGTACATACTGATAGATCTTGTCCCTCCTGAAGGCAAGATCTTCAGGTACTGGCCACTAGAGGGGCTGAGATGATGGGAATAGAAGGTATCCACATTTATAGCATGGGCTACAGACACACAGTTGTGCAAACATCATGGTAAGGCTTTTTGTTGTTGTTGTTGTTGTTCCTTTATTATTTGTACATATTTTTCTCTGTGACATGTCTAGAAACCTGTTCTGTTTTCTTTGTTTCATTTTTCTCCTTGGTGTTCAGGTTTGCAGATTTTTCACAGCGTTTCTTTCAATCGAATTTCTGACTTTCCTAGCAGATCCTTGTGTCACAGTTTAAGATTTTATTTATATAACATGATGCAACCTATCCTGTTAACGTAAATAGATTTCTCTGTAAAACTGGTTCTTTAAGAATACCAGACTGCTTCATTTTTTTTATTAATTCAGAGCAAACATGAAGCAGAGGAACTGCATTGTAGGCTGCAGTTCTCAAAAAAGCCCAGCATTTAAAGACTCCTTTCTTTCTGGGATTTCTATGTTTAACCTTTCGCTCCTTCTCTCTCGTCTTTAGTCCTCTTCCAAAATCCCTGTCACTTGTGTTGTGCTCAGGGAGTGCACCGCTTCTTGGACTGGTTAATACTTATTAAAACACTTTGCTGTAGATAAACATAGTCGTCAGGCTTATTTTAGAGCTTTTTCTGAACCGGCTTGACACATTGTTGCATGGAATTCTTTTCACTATGTTAAGAGAATCATTTATAGGCTGTAAGTAATTTCTCTTAAATTGTTTATTAACGTCTGTGGTATTTAGCAAATATTTCCCGTTATGTGCAGGATTTCAATACTTTTTCTTCTAGCAGTTCTTTTTGGTTTTTGTTGTTTTTAGGGGGTTTTTTAGAGCATTCCCTCATTAGATTTCTGCTCACCAAAGTGCTGATTCTGCACTTGACAGTCTGCCTGCATAGTGAATTGCAGGATCTGGGCCTGATTTTGATCTATTTATATTATAGTCCATTTCATTTTAACTCAATGCAAGAACTCATTTGGCCATACTTGCTTTCAGTGTTACCTCAAGTTGTGCCAAATCATCATCATTTGGAGTTTGGTGGGCTTTGCTGAAACTCCTGCATTTTTGGTCAAGTGCTATTGAAAAATACTGCTATTTATCAAAGAAAAGTAGCCAAACTCTCAGCTTGGTTCAACAATCCCAGTTCCCTGTCCTGTGCCTTAGCAAATAAGATGGACCCTGAATCAGTGAAGATCAGATTGTATTCTGGGTAAATAAAACAAATGAAACTTCTTTTAATTCATGTACTATACCTCTTAAGAAATAAAAATGAAAACATACAGTAAAAATAATGATGACAAATCGGAACATTACTTGTCTTCTCTTCCCTGGCTTCTTTGTGAGTGCATTGATAGAGCAGTAATTGAGATAAATCTGCACACAGAGTAATGCTGTCATATGATGCAATGACAAAAGGCTGTTCAAATAGATTTTTTGAGCTACTCCACTTTATGTTCACTTCCTCTGTTATGTTTTTTTCCTAAAAGTAGCATTTTAGTGTGAGTTAAGCAAGCAGAAATTATCCCATACAGATTAAACTGGGCAAAATAGAAAAGGAGTTGAAGAGCAACAGATCATTGTGCTAAAATATCTTGTGATCTTTTTAATGAGGTGGTTTACAACTTGTTCAGAACATTGAATAAAACATCTGGAAAAGGAGAAATTTGAAACCACTGGGATGATATAAAACCAAATTTCCCTGATTTCTCTCTTCCCTCTTCCTCCAACTCCAGTAAATGTTATCATGGCAAAATAAGCTTTGAGACAGTCAGTTTGATTAGTGAAATACTTTTCTCGAAAGGCTGCATTTTGAAAGCTATTTCCAAATGAACCTGTGCTGTCTGAAAACTAACAGAAATATTTCTTGCCCTAGAGATATTTTTTAGACATATTTATGTAATCCTTCATTCCCATGTTACCTGCAATGACATGCAAACATGGTGTATGCATGTGTGTATATACATATGTATGTGCATGTATATAATGGAATGTGGAAAAGCAAGTCCATTATAGAAATGTCTACTTAAATGTCTGCCTGCAAATGCATGCGGTATGTTCTTTTTTAAGTAGCCTCCTCCTGGTAGTGCCTTCTCTCAGATTCTCACCATATAGTGTTCTGTAAATACCCTGTGAGAATGACTAGCAGGGAGGATGATCTTGCATAACAGGCAGCTGACTAATTTGGACCAGGAACACTGATCTACCATAACTGAAATAGTCTCAGGCTTGTTCTGATTCTGACATTTGAAGTTTTGGGATTACGCTCATGGATACTTCTGTAGTCTGGTCTCCGGAAGTCACTGTTCATATATTCTACCATTTTCAGGTAGAGCAAGAAAAGGATAAACCCTTCAGAATATCACGGAAAGGGTAAGATTCTGTGTGTCACGTGTGTTCCTGACACACAGAGAAGGCCATGTTAAATTTTTGTAAATTACCTCTACCTTGTACCACTTCTTTAGATATATACCATAATAGACCATGTTCTCTATCTTTGTGAGCATGCTACCTTGTCCTCCACACTTTATTCACCTTTATGAGCACCGCACCTTGACCTAAGCTGTTCTTCTCTTTGATTGAATTAGAATAATTCAGGTTCTCATAAAGAGACCGCCTCCAAAAACTGATTGTAATCATGAAAGCCCGTGGTCCATCTCTTACCTGTATCTTCTTCAGTTTTGGACCACCCAAGTAAGGCTCGGACTGTGAGGTACGTTTCAGAGGTGCAGTAATGGTGCCACCTCCGTGGCCGCCGAGCCCACTGGTTTTTGAGTAGTTGATTTACATCAGTGCTGGGCACCGCAAAGCCAGATCACTGCAAAGAGGCAGGACTTGCTCAAGAGCTGCTCTGTTCTGGGTCTTACGCCAAGGGATGAAGCTGAGCTTGCAAGGTGGAAGTGTCTTTGAGCATAAGTGATTGCTAATCAGTAGAGCTGCTTGGAGGTCAGCTCCAGTGTTTTCGTTTGATTGATACCCAACTCTTACCATGGGTGTTTATACAGATTCAGTGCAATTGAGTAATATCTACACGTATTTGCAACACATGCTAGAGTCCACTGGGCTCTTTCTTTGCCACCACTGAGCTTACTCTTCACCCATGCCCTTGCACTTCTGTTAGAAGAGACCTTAAAAAACTTCAAATGCGCTGTTTTACATGTGCTTCGTAAATACATATACATCTTATATTCTTTGCTACCGTGAAAATATGACTCATCACTGCAACTAATTTTGTTTTGAATAACAGAAAACTGGATCTGAATTCCTAAAGTAGGAAGAAGTCAGGGAAGAAATGACTGTGTAGTTTGCTACTTTTGTTTTAAGCAATGAATCCTTTAAAAACAAAAAAAGCTTGATGAAATATATGCCCATTAAAAAAAGACCCCAAACCTAGAATTGCAAAATTTGTTGCCCCTGCTTTTGTTTATTTAGCTTTGTATTCTTGTTGCAAAAACACATATTGAATGGGAAAAAACACAGGAAAACAATAGGTTAAGAAATGAGTAGCCAGCTGGGCAATTAAACTTTGTAGAAAAAGGAACATTCATTTTTTCTTCTTTTTTTCCCCAAATATGTCTGTCTTATATTAATCATCTCAGCAGTTTTAATCTTAAATTCATTCATATTAGCTGCTTATACCTAACTTGGAGAATGGTTTATTGTGAAAAAGGTAAACTCGTCTGAGTCAAAATTTTTCTTCCTCACTAACAAGCACCGGAAGAAAGTGATGGGTAAAATTTAGAACAGTATTGTATAATAAATGAGTAATCTGAGAAAATGTAATGCATAGACAACAGTGTCTCCTTGCTGTACTGTTGCTCAGATACACAGCTTGTCTGAATCTAAATATATTGATTTATAAAAAGTGCAGATTTGGTGATACATATCCTGTGAGCCTGAAAAACAGTGAACGGGAAAAATAATATTGATATAATTAGTTGCCTATTGAATAAGCACTTACAGTACAGTAAGCTACAGTGGAGTTAAGCTTTTAAAATTACATTGCGATACATGTTTTGGGCTGTGACTGGGAGAAAAGGGAGTTCAGAGACATCTACTCGAAGGCTTTTTTCCTTCCTGATTAGTGCAGGAGAGGAGCTCTTGTGTGAGAGCAGCCTGGCACAGAGCCCACAGCCCAGCAGTGGAGAGGATGAAGTTAGCCTTGTATATCATAATTTTTGAAGTGTGTGATGTGGCGCTCTTAGCGTTGTCAGCCTCCTTAGCAGTATTAGTATGTTGCTGGAGATATTTGTTAATTGATTGATAGAAAATAACAGCTTCTTCTTTGTTCAGTAAAGAAAGTCTTTGCAGCAGAAAGGATTATAAACATCCTCTTTGATAATCTCAGCATTTAAAAAATTTGTTTAACTTTGTATTAACTGATGCTCTGTTTGTTACCGAATATAGCTGTGTTTATCGAGATACTAGTGAGAAATACTTTGGCTGCCTGTTTCTTGTGGGACACTGGTGGTAAGGAGTTCATGAACCCTTTGCCTTTGGGGCCAGAATGAGAGTAGCCTTTGATCTGTGGCATTTTATGGGTGCTGCAAATTCAGTCTGGCAGGCTTTGTTTGTGTTGGAGACCATTCGGATGAAGAGGTAGGTTTTGGGGAATGCTTGGTTTTGTTTTCGGCTGCTCAGACTTTGCAGAAGGTGAGGTGGCTGAGGCTCGCTCCCTCCCACTGGAAATCCCTGCCGAGGGGGCAGCGGCTTGGGTGCTGTTGGAGTGTGTGCTGACCTGTGGATAAATGAAAGGAGGACATCGGGGTTGCAGTTATGCCATTTTAACAGCCGAGGGAATGCTTGCCCTCTAGATGGTGCTGTCCACTTGTGATCCGACAGGGTTGGTACAAGCACGGATGAACTGCTGGAGCAGCCCTGCAGGCAGCAGCGCCGGCACAAGCCCGGCAGCGGGGAACAATTGCAAACTCCGCACTGCCCGTCCGGCAGATGTGGGTGGGGTACAATGGGCAGCTTTCCCTCTTTATATCAAAGACGCTTATCCTTGCTTCCATCCCTGGCTATTGTCTCGCAGGCTTTCTCTGCTCCCTCTTCTTGTTCGCCGCTTGCAGCTCACTTTGTCTCATATCTTCCAGGCCCGCAAAAGTTGCCATTTCCTCAGCATCTTCATTATCTCCTTAAATCTGTTTGCCAGCTGTGTTCTATTTGGTAATGGCTTTTTTATAGCTGTGTTTTCTTTACACTGTGTACTCAATTTCTATGATTGTGAATCTGCACTATATTTGTCTGTGCTTTAGGTAAAATGAGGGCATGTCTTCTATGTGCGTTTAGCTTTGCTTGGAATGGTTTCTAAAACCTAATTCATAGCTTTACAGGTCATTTGATCCCTAACTTGGATTAATTTAATCTGAACAAGGTCTGTATTTGTCTTAAATGTTGTCCTATTATAAATTATCCTGTTTATGGGTTAATGTACTCTGCTATATCTGATAATGCTGCAGCTGAACCCATATATGAAGCCATATGTAGTGTTGACTTGTCAGTTCCCGAGAAGCTGGGCTGTGAATTTTCATTGTACATTATATGTGTTCCCAAACAGAAGAAAATGTGTTTCTGTGCCAGCCAGCTTATAACATATTTTAAGTAGCATGATGTGACATACTTAATAGTTAGTATACAGAGGTCACTTTATTTTTTTGGCGTTTCTCCCAGGAAGGAAGACAGGAGCACAAGTAAGTAAGCAAGAGTAATAGAGAACAGCTTAAAAGTCAGAGTAGCACTTTACCAATAAAGATCAGCCTTTTGGTGTACTCTCTTCCCACAGTTACCCAGCTTTTATAAGCTTCCACTAAATCGCAATTCTATTTTTGCTGAAACCTGGACACAAGTGAATTTAGTAAGATTTCAACAGAAGGAGAACATTTTCCACATTCTCATTTATGCTGAAAAATTTTGAGCAGAGAATTGTTCAATACTATTAATACCACTTTCTGTGACTCACATAGATATTGATGACTTCTGTTGAAAGCATAAAGTAGTTGCCCTGTGACATGTTTGTCCTTGAAGACTGGAGATGTCACACAGTGGATTAAACTCTTTTAAACTAACAGCTGAGTTCTTTGAACTTCTAGGAAGTAGCTTCCTCTGTCTTTAATGTACCTAAAGGCAAATTATGCATGAAAAAGTCACCACTGCTGATTTGTTGTTTCATGTGCCATTTAATGCATTGGCCAAAGTGTGTTATTCTGAAAATGAGGGCTTAGAGGAAAAGCTTTGGTTTTTGACTGGGTTAAGACAGTAATGGTATGACAGACAGTATTCTTAGTTCTTACAGGTTGGAAATCTGATCTGAATATACCAACTAAAAACTCAGTATCAAGTGAAATTTGCATTTCTGATTTTGGGAAAGCTCCATCTGTGATTTTTGGGGGTGTTGTCTGAGTACCTCGAATCATAGAATAATTTCGGTTGGAAAAGACCCTCAAGGTAATCGAGTCCAACACTGTCACTAAACCATGTCCCTAAGAATCTCATCGACCTGTTTTTTAAACACCGTCAGGGATGGTGATTTGACCACTTCCCTGGGCAGCCTGTTCCAATGCCTGACACCCCTTTCTGTGAAGAAATGGTTCCTAATATCCAATCTAAACTTGGGGCTGGCAATGCTCAAAGAGATTATGTGCAATGGAGTGCTGAGGGGACTATACATCTTGCCTCAGAGGCAAGACTAAGCCTCCGACAGCATTGTTTCTTTACAAACTATAGCTGCGGTTCAGTGTAATTGCTGCTGAAGGTTTCACATATTCTATCTGCTTGTCCTGCTCCCAGTGAACACTCTGCCCTTCCTGAAAAAGGAGGAAAAAGTTCTAAGTGAAACTTTCCCGAAAGACCTCATGGAGAGTATGAAGAGCAATACTAAGAATGTTCACCTAAGGGGATTGTCAGCAAAATCAGATACAGAGAAAACAAAGTGAAATAGCTGAACTGATAAAGAGTGCATTGATCTGCCTCTGTTAGGTATGTCACCTTGTGATTAAATGCAATTAGCTGTAAGGAGGTATTGAGGTGAAGAGAGGAAGAATGGGTTACTTAGATGTAGGAGGAGTGGCCATCATGGCTCAGGCAGGTTTTAAAAATAACAGGCAATAACAGGGAGCAAAATCACCTGATGTGGGGAGGATCTTAAGTAGAAAGTTACCTACAGTAAAAGAATAAAAGTAAAAAATGATTTTTTAGCAGCTGTTGAGGACCCAGCCACTGGACACAGTTTTATAAAACAGTTTTATGACATACCGACTAACGGTGAATTCAGGAAACATTGTAAGCTCTAGCCATTTTGACATTTATGTAAGAATACTGAAAGGAAGAATCATGCTGATTACTGTAAGATAAAACAAAACAAACCAAAAAATAGTTTTACTTATAGCTACTTCTTATTACAACAGATGGGGAATTTAATCAGGGAAGATGAACTTTTAATTTTTTTAGAAGTGGGAAGATTTACAATAATACTAAGTGCATTAAGCTGAATTTGGCTTGCTAAATCTCCAGCTAGTGCTTCTTGTCTGGCATCTGGGGTTCGGCTGTTTTCTGGGGTTCGGCTTTGCACTGGCCGAGAGCAGAGGGCTGTTCCACACACGCTGCTGAACCCGGGGTCTAACGCAGCCTTTCCACTGCAAGGTTTCTACTGCACTACTTCTCCTTATACACAGATGTGTAATAATGTGCCTCAGCCAAGAGCCTAAACTTAAAAAGATAAATGCAACACAGCTAAAAGGCTTATAAAGTGAAGAGATGGAGGTTTTTTTGTCTGAATAATTTTGGTGCATTTGGTGAATTTTAATGCTCATGGAAATGAAAGATTTTATTGGAGGCAAAGCAAGTGTAGGCAGTAACCATAGTGACTTCTACACATTTCAGCTTTGCCAGTGTGCTTCAGTTCTAGTCTGCAAAATCCTAGTTATCAAAAATTTGTAGGTTCTTATTGGGCAATCGCGATGAAGGGTTGATGCAGGGAGGGTTTTGTCCTTTGCATAGAAGACTAGAATCACAGGAACACAACAGTCTTTTGCCAAGTTTCTCACTGAGGTCAAATCTAAATTATGAAAGCATCAAAGGTTGCCACTGTGGATATTAATGTTGTTGCTGATGCTTTTCCTTTGCACACTGGCAGGGTTAAAAAATTGACCAGTGATACCTGCATTTTTGTCATGTCATTCTCTGGCCCTCAGCCGCACTTAAAGAAGAGCTAGTTGACCAATGTGTAGAAATATGCTTTTCTGAGCTATTGTAGGGGATTTTACTTCTTATTCCTTACCACTGTTGATGAGTAGTCTTGCACACATTGTCTTTCTGAAAGAAACATTAAACTTGATAGAAATAATCTACTGAAATAATATTTCCGCTATTTCGTTTATGTCAGAAATACTTTCACTGGTTTTAGTAGTCATGCTAAACAGTCCTTTCACTGCACATTTTAACTGCCACAGCTTATGCTAGAAGCCTCTGGATTTAATCAAGCTAAAAGAAATGGATTAAAAGTTCTAGTACATGTCAGTTTGGGAACTTTCTTTTGGGGTGGGAGCAGGATTCTCTGAAAAAAAGGATGTAGGCTGATAGAGGAGGACAAGATGTGACTGCTATTGTATGAATTTATTGTATATTTGGATATTGAATATTGAAATATTGAGTATTGTGTATCATTTCATTAAAGTATTCTGGGATTTCTTTTATTACAAATATGCAGTTTCCCTGTCCCATGTTGTGAATATTTATTTTCTCTACAAAAAAGGAAGCATTAAATATAATTTAATTTAGTTTCTAAAATAAGAGGCGGAGTTGCTGATAAAATAGGACGCATAAAGATTGTGATAAGTCAAAATTCATTATTGATTATTTTGATGTGTTTAAATACCTGCAGCTGTTTACCACTATTACTTTACGTTAACCTGCAAGATTGAAGATAATTTGCATGAAATTTATTTTTAATGCATATTGTGGGATCCAGTGTACCCTGTTTCCTCCCACTACCACTGTACCATGTCTTTACATCTAGCTCAGACTTGGCGCTGTGGAATAGTAATTTAAGTACTGTAGGTTTTTCTACCTTTGAAAAATCACCAGTGATATGTTGATACTTTAAAGTTTGACAAACCCAGTATATTGTCAAGCTCTTGCACATATTCAATATGAAATAGGGACAGAAGAAAAGCCCTTCAAGACGTCTTTGTAAAACAGATAGTAAGAAGTGGTCCTTGCTCTGAAGACAATCTGAATTTATTTAAACAGAATAAGAAGTCTTTGTTTTCCTGATCCTATTTCAAGTCAATGTGCCAAGGCATGGGTGTCTGTCTGAACTCAGTTTCCTTGACATTTAGTGTATTATTTTGAGATGCCCAAAAACATCAACAAAAAATACTGAGCTCTATTTTTTTTCCCCTAAGAGCTAAATCATTCCATCTCACTTAACTAATGTATTGATTGACTTTATCGAGTCCGTAACAGTTCTGAGTTTATGAGCTGTGATGCCTGGAAATGGATTAGTGCGGGTGCCTATGAGATATGGCCAGAAGACGAGAGTTTTGTCTCATGGCAACATTTGAGGTTACAGAACTCGACTTGGTTTCACCTTCCGACCAAAGTTTGTCACTCAGATCACCGTGTATCTGCCAGAACAAGGACCTGAACATGATGTCAAAACCCACAACGTTTTGACTCTAAAAGACCCAAACTCTGGGACTCCAGCTGTTGCAGCGGAGCAAACGTTTCGTGTTGGGCTTACATCGTAGTCATGCTGGAGATGCAAAGCACAGATTATGTGAACCAGACTTTTGTTTACACACCAGACAATCAAGATAATGTTGTTATTATTAGCGAAGAGCCATGAAATGTTAACAAAAACTTGTGGGCTGTCTGTTTCTCCTGGCTATGACTTGGAGATGGTGTTTTCACCTGGAGCCCCACATGTGGGGTGTCTCCTTTGCGCTCACTGGCCCCTGAGGAAGCCTTTGAGCTGCCTGCACCTGCTGACACGTCTCTCTCTTCCACAAATCTCGTTTATCTGTTTTTGCTATTCCCTGATTTTTTCTCCTCAGTTTCTTACACAAAGCCAAATCTCAAAGTCCCACTCTTTGTATTCCCTGGGCTAAAGCTTCAGATCCTTCTTTCTTCTTCAAGCAGAAGTTCAGGTTGTAAATGAAGAATTCATTTTTTTCTGGGTTGGGGTTTTTTTTTTTTTTTACTTTTTTTTTTTTCCTAAACCCAAAACTAATTAAGCTCAATATAGAGGCAAGCAGAGAAAATCTTACTGACCATTATTTCCAGGAATTCAGACTTAACAATTTAGTTGGGGTATTTTTGGCTTCAGACTGTATGACTGGGTAAGGCTCAACCAGGAGTTTGAATCTAGTAGTTTCAGTACTTACAAATATCTTATTATTTTTAGTACCTGTGGCTAAGTATAAACGGTAGCAAGCTTTTTACAGTATGGATCTCACACGCGTATAAAGGACGTTTTGCCCATGTTTGAATTCCCTTATACATTTGAGCAAACTGTTCTTGGTAATTTACAGCGTTCTGTGCAAACATGTTTACATCATGCATTTAAGACCTAAACCCAAGGCTTTTCAGTCTTTGCCATTGCTATCTTCACATTTCATTTTTGTCATTCATGGTCAATGAAGTCAAATACGAAGATGGAGATTCCAGCTTCAGAAAACATGCATCTGTTTCCCCTCTTGCACACAGCTGACAAGGGCATGTCATAAGCCTGTAGTCCTCTCCTGAAGTTTTTATCTGAAATGCTGCTACTGATCGCATTTACAGACTGACAACACAATTGTACTACTTGAAGACACACTAGGTTCTTCAGCTTATCAAGGGAGAACAGATTTGTGGGTTTGAGATTTAGGCAGAACTTGATCACCCTTTGGCCATCTTGAAGTCCTACCTCTTTGCTATGGTTTTTTTCCATAGTTTCTAGAGTGATTTCTTAGAGCAGCATCTTCAGTTTTGTCATAATATCTACTGGTCATATTTCAAAGATGCCAGGAATGTGTAAAATCCAAAACCAGATAGGAAAAGATTGTCTCACAACATTTTTTATTCTATTTGAACTTAGAAAATCAGGGAAGCAGAAGGCAAAGCCAGGAACACAGGATTGCAAGTGAAAGAACTGTTTGTCATGGGACATAGGTCAGAAAACAAAAAGGTAGAAAGATAAAAGCTAGTCATTTGTCACAAGTCACCGGTACCTGTTTTTACTCAAGACAAGAAAGGGTCAGAAAGTCTACACTGACATTCTCAGACCAGTGGTTTCTGAGGCAGTGTTACCTGAGAAAAACATTTGCAGCTTTGGTAAAAATAATGCTCCTTTTATAAAGTTTGTTATAATTTAACAGTGCAAAGTTGAGACACTTCTCAACTACTGTAAACGTACACATCTCCACAGGGAGAGTAGGTGTTTACTGTTTATTTTTGTTTTCCAATAAGCTTTTTGAGATGCCAAGTTCTTGGGTACATTCTGAAAATGCAACTGCAGTGAAAAGGGCTGGCCGCTCTGAAAACGAATAAATAAAGGGTAGGCTATTAAGAGACTCTAAATTAAGTCTTCTGGAAATGCTGGTAAGAATAAAAAAGTGAACTTTTATAAAAAGTGTTATTGTCTTTAAAAGAAGGCATCAATGGAAAATGCTTTTTTAATGTTATTGTTGGTATACAGTCTTTCAGGATTGTCTTTCTCATCGTTGTTATTATTGCCATTCTTCAGCACTTGCATTGAAGGGTAGCCAGCAGTTTTTGCAGTCTTGCATCTAAATGAGAGAGGAATTGTTGTTCACAAAGCTATTGTGCTCACAATTGCATCTTCCACCTTGGTTATATCAGAATATAAAGAATTTCTGACATCTTTTTATGTGTCAGAGGTTTATGACCATAGCATAGCTTTGCTGGTCAATATTAGGACTATTTCATAGGAAGCAAAGTATTTACATAAATTACCTGCCTGCCAATGGGAATGTTTTGCACAACAGCTATAATTTATAGCAAATTCTGATGTGAAATTGCCTAAGAATTAGATTTATAGGCTATGAGGAGGAAGCCTGCCAACCACCTAACTTTTGGTTCTTTCTACCAGGCATCCTACAGTATCGAGGTCTATGGCAGAAGAGGGTATTTAGTTACTACTTATATTAAGCAATATTTTGCACAAACCTTTGGGCCATATATGTTTCAACACAGCTCTCTCAAAGCAGTGAGGAGTTCCACGCATTAGTAAAATGCATAGTTTCAAAGGCAGAATGACATCAGACAGAACTTTTTATCCATTTCTGCCCATCTGCCGAACAATAGTGATTTATTTAGGAGGCTGACTAGATGGAAACCGTGGTCATCCCTTATCGATCAATACCTGAGCTAACTAGGCTTTAAAAAACAAAGAAAATCCACCCCCTCAAAAAAATTAAATGTTTCTGATCTCAATTATTTAAATATTGATATGGAAATGAAAATTATGTGTTTTCCCATCAGAACAAGTCACTTTTTATTTGCTAGATTTTTTTACACCTGTATTCTTAATGAAGTGTGAAATTAAAATGAACATTCATGTTTTCTTTGGAGTACCAGCACTGCAGATGGTAGTACAGATATAAGCCTATGAACGAGTCTTTCTCTGATTGTTTTAGCCGTTAAGTAATAATTTATTGTGATTATTTTTCTTAAGAATTTATTTAGAAATTATATCGACAATAGATATTGCTAGCTTTTTGTTGGGTAATGGGATTTTGACAAGTAATTAAAAACTGCAGATAATTCTTCATCATTATTATATTATGACAAATTACATTTGGCCTGATGAGGCTGAAATCCCCCTTTGGAGTTTTCTGTGGTCTTGTTGAAAAGCAATAGTGATGAATCTCAGAGGGATTTAAGGAAGAATTTTTGCTTATGTACAGCAAAGTGATACATGTTGTGGTGATGTCCATCCACTCTGTTCTATCAGGTTCAAGAGATTTTATATACGAGTAGATCTGGCTTAAAGAAGGAGGATGCACTTCTTAGCCCTTAGCATTTCTGATGCTGGCTGCAAAGATTATAAAGGATAGCAGACTAAAATCTCCCTGTCCAAGACCCTTGCCTAATTTTCCTGTTAGTTTGCTGAAGAAACGAGTGAAGATGCGAGTTCTTATAAGGCTTTTTGTTGTCTTAGTGTGCATGAACCATGTTAATCAACACATACATGACTAAAGGAAACATCCCACAATATGCACTAACTGTATTCCTACTCTGTTTCTTGAAAAGGATGGCATGTCAGAATTAACTTTTTATTTGTATTCATTGTTGGTTGCTTGCATTTAAAGTAAGGCATTGCTATATTTTTATCCTAATTTTTGTTGGTTTTCTCTTTCCCCAGTAACTATTATAAGCTGCAGTGACATTTGCTGGAGATGGCAGGGTTTCTTGCTACTAGAACCAGTACACAAAGCAAATTTAACTGAAGCAGTTCCTTCCATCTCTACTTTAAAGAGAATTTCTACTAAAATATCAGTAGGTGTTTTAGAAGGTAACATCTTGCTGTCTCCACCCCTTCAGAAAGAAGTTTTCAGTAATCCATTGGTGTTTTATGACTTGGGTTTCAATTCTAATTAGTGGAAGGCCTAGACACTTTAAAGCAGATTCAGTCTGCTTATTCTCTGCCCAGGAATGTGCAGATTTATGGACTAGCCCTAATGCCTGGTGAGATTTACTTTCCAAGTATGCTAGAAAGAATAAGCCAAATAAAAAGTCTAGTGGGCATTTTAAAGCGCGTCTAAAGACATTTGGACTTATTTTTAGGATTTCATGGTCTGTTTGTTTGTTCGTTTGTTGTTTTTTTTTTTATGATCCCAAATGTAAAACAAAGACATTAAGAGGACTAGAATATTCTGTCGTATGGTCTGTAGTTTTGTCAGATGTCCACTGCTTGCTTAACATTAGGTGTTGTGGTTTATGACAGTCTCCCCTCGGCGCCAAATTCTTCTCTTTAGTGACTGATGACAGAACCCAAGGGAATGGCAGGAAGATGTGCCAGGGGAGGTTTAGCTTGGACATTAGGAAAAGGTTCTTCACCCAGAGGGTGCTGGACACTGGAACAGGCTCCCCAGAGAGGTGTCACAGCCCCACGCCTGACAGTGTTCAAGAAGAGACTGGACAGCACCCTCAGACACATGGTGTGAACTGTGGGGTTGTCATATGCAGGGACAGCAGTTGGACTCAATGATCCTTGTGGGTCCTTTGCAACTCAGGACATTCTATGATCCTCTGAAATACCACAGCTTTCCTTTCACTAGAGCAACTCATACTTTCAGTATAATCCTTTAGGCCATTCTTGAGACAGGAGTATGTTTGAGGGGTTTTCTCACAGTAAAACCCTACACAAATGGTAACTGTTTGGGAATGATAGTCCATTCTCTTTAGCACTATCTCTTATAAAGCGTAGAGACCTTTAATCAAAGACCAGAACCATCAGGGCATCTTCCACTGGACTGTGTTTAACATCCTCCTCTGCATGGGAAAGCTGTGCTTGCTCTAATCTCATTACTGTGTGCTTGGTAAACTCAAAACTAGGCTAAGGAAGAGTGGTGACATCCTTTGGCTCAGATGCTGAAAAAGATATTGTTTTAAGAAAACACATAAGAAAACTCATGCTTTCCTACTGTGCCCTGGAACAGCCTTAAAAGTTTTTGTACATTACCAAGAAAATCTGACATTTGGCGTCTCCCAAAGCAGGACTGAATTTGATGGAGCAGTGATGAATATTCTTTTTAGCTATTTTCTGCCTTTTTTTTTCCTCATTCAAATTTCATCATCTTTCATCTAGCCAAGAGAGAAACTTCTGGACCATCAATCTCAGTTACACTCACACATGCTTCCACTTTCTAACTGTTTCTTGTGTTATCTTTGTCTTTTGTCATGGAAACACATGGAAAATATTTATGCCATCTGGACACATAGAGTATATGCTTTTCTACTTCCACCTGGTACTGAAATGAAGGGGTTGTGATCCCCAGAGCCAAAACTGCATTTCTGTCTTTGCCTAGACAGCATATCTAAGGAGATCAGCTAGTGTTATCTGGAAGATGGGCACAGGAGGGAGGGAGGGAGAAGGAAAACACCTGCTCATCTCTAAATGGCTGTTTAGGGCTCTGGTGTTCTCCATTGTTTTCTGTCTCTAAGGAAGTTCTTTATGATGCTTTTAGGAAACCCACTGACTTCTCTGCTCTGACAGCATAGCTGCATCTTGGAGCCATGGGTGCTGTGCTCACATTTTGCTTTCACCTCATCTAGACCTGACGTGAGCCACTGTGGCAGAGGCCAACTCTGAAAGAGTTGCTTTTGTTATTAACATTTGCACTGGTTGCCTTGGGGACCTTCCCTATGTGTGATACAGATGTCCAGTAAAGGGTGGGCCCAGCCACAAAGATACTATGAGTTAAATGCAAGGTGTAACAAGGGCTGCCTACAGTGGAGGGGCTGGATTTTAAGAAGTGTTGTGATGGAACTACCTCAGTGGAAATGTGTATAAAGTCCTCTCCATTTTTGCACTTTTAAGCTTTAAAGTTTTCTACCCTGAAACCCCAGCTTGACTGCCGTTCTGGCGAGCGTTCTCCAAATGCTAGTGTGGAGGGATCCTAATGTTATTCCTTTCGGTCTGTGTATTAAGAAGTTGTTTAGATGTAGCTCAGTCTGTTCAACACGGGAGTATGTAAACCAAGATTGTGGAGATCCTGTTAAAAAATACCCTGAGGTCTTTTTTTTTTTTTTGAAACTGGGGACCTTCTTTTGAAGTTCTTACCAACTCCTACAAAGGAAAATATTAAATGCAAAGTTCTTAAGCAATTTGCTTTAGCCAGTGGGCACAACTGAGTCCTTTGGGGAAAGGATGGGGAAGCAAGTGAACCCTATATCACCTTTAACTCTCCTCAAATCTCTATGTGTTAAAGCAGGCAGATGGAAACTAATTTCAGCTTACTGTATCGTAACATTTCCCAAATATGTATATTTAAAGAAATTATTTTTCTTAAGAAAACACTGATCTGAGAAATGAAATCCATGCAGCTAGAGCATGAAGCAAACCAGTCTAGCAGACTGGATTTCAAACAGTCTGAGGATATTTTGTTACAGAGTTCATATTCCAAGCTACTGTGACAAGCAGTTGCTAATTCTAAAAATATTCAGTAAGAGTGTGCTAATTTGTGTGCATCATTGAAGCTCTGGTCCTTTTTGCTGTCAATATATATTTCGCATTTACAAAGAAAGAGGATATACAGTCTTTATTGTTTTTTGAAAAGAAACTGACAGCTACACTTCTTAACTGAGAGTGATTTTGTTCATACCTGCCAGTATCCTTGTGAGTACAGAAGGCATTTGAAAAGGTGCCACTGCTATGTGGTTATGTTTTATTTGCCTTCACCATCTCTCTAGGATTTTTTTCTTTTCAGTTTTAGGTGTTTTTATTTAATGAGCTTCACCAGACAGGTTTAATGCTTCTCTTCATTTTCAACCTTTTAGATGATTATGCAGGATTCATGATATCACATCAGCAGAAGATGCTGTAGATTGATGGGACCCCATCAACCACCCTGCCCACTCAGTATTATAAAGATTTGTGTCGTCAGTGGTCGTGACGTTTGGTAGGAAGTTGCCCATTTATGGATACTAGAGCAAATGATATCATCACAATAGGTGGCTCCTGTCTAAATAGGATCATTTGTGAAATGAGATTACAGGCATTTATCTGGGAAACAGGAGACAGAGGCACCTGCTTTATGTAATTGATATCCTGGGGAATTATTGTGTACAATAATCAAGAAAAATCTTCATTTCTAATTCTATTATACGAGAAAGAAACCCTCCTTTTTTTTGTGCCTGCTTAAAACAAACCCCACTTCCACATGGAATACGCTCCAGACCATGTTTTCTATTATGCTTGAATATATGGGACATGCATTGCAATCCTATGCTTGCCACACTGCTGCAGTATACTTGTTTTGCAGAGCTCTGTAGCAGGCTAGTCAAAGCTGTGACTAACCAGACCCTTGGATACATACTCTAATCTCTGGCCTTTATTTTTACAATGAATTTGATTTGTTCCTTGGTCGTACATTTTTTCTGATTTGTGAGAAGCTTCATGCTCTGTGTTTGGATGCTGACTGCAATACAGCAATAGTCTTTCATACGGTAAGTCAAAGATGACTCATTTCTTACTCTTGTGCCTTGAATTTATACTTTCTGCAACACTATCTCATCAGGTAGAAAATTATGTGTTAATTAACATTGAAGTAGTTAATTTTCAACAGATGCTCTTCCTTCCCTCCCCCCAGTACTTTGCACCATGTATTTTTCTTCTCATGAAAGCAATAGGTTTGAACTGTCATTAAGTAAAATGCTTTTGCTCTGTAATTTTTAATAATATTGCCAACATAGATTGTCCTATTATTTAATTTCAACAATAAGAAAGAAAATAGATCACACACACAGATTTGGCATTTAACATGTGATGCTAGAATACGATAAGTTCAGTTCAATATTAACCTTTATTACAGCAAACACGATTGGAAAAGCAAGAATCTTTTTGGGGATTTATACTTCAGATAAAGTAGAAGGGTTTTGGTTTTCATTTGAGTATTAATACAGGCAAATACATTCAGTTACAAGAGCCTTTATTTTATGTAGAAGCAGAGGAGAGAAAATGCCTTACAAAAACACAGTTTTCTTTGTAATGCAGCGTGCAGAAGAAGATTCAGTAGTACCCCTTATCAAGTGCACTACATGAGATAAGAGCAAAAAACCCCACATATTTGCTGCACAGTGATAGGAGCCGTTACATTATAGAAATGTTGCTAACGAAAATGCTATAGAACAGAAATATTCTTTAAAGAGCTTTAAAAAAGTGCTGTGATCACACACATAGTATGCACTCTTGCAGATAGCTGACATCAGTTGTACAGTAAGGGTTAAGATTTGATCTAAGAATTTTTTAGGGAAACCTGCCTTTAAGCAGAGGTCTGGAGGATCACTGGGTTACTGGGTCTCCCTTAGCAAGATTCATTCAATCCTGATTTTAGAATTGACAACTTTGCAGCAAGTGAGCAGCGTTCAGGTGGCTTGAAATGTTCGGGGATGGGAAGAATTCTCTATATTTATTTTTCTTCCCTCCCAATGTCTTAAACTTTTCAACAGTAGAGATTTGGATTTGTTTTGTTTTGTTTTGTTTTTCTCCATGAGTATTAGCCCTTCTAGTTTTGGAAATGTCTATTAAAAAAAATGGTATTTGCCAGTATAGGTTTCTGATGTTCAAGTGAAAAAGCTCAATCTTTAAAAGTTTATGGAGGAACAAAGCCAAAAAGGGGAAAAAAAATAAGTGAGGTCTATATGAAATGAGAACAAAGGTACAGGCTGGCTGTCATCAATTCACAAGTTGTAATTACTGTTGCTTTTTCACTTCTGTGGAGAAGTTTGAAGGTTTGATTTCTGTAATACCAATGTGATTATTTTACAGGCATGCATTATTATCAGCTCTTGCATTTGCTCATAATTGGTTTGTGGATCCATATCTGTCACGTTTCTCTGTCATTTGAGACAGCCTACATCCTTCTGTTTAGCAACAAGTGAGCTACATGATCACATAGTGCCCAGTGCGGTACATTTTAAAAGTATCTTCTGAAAAGTGAAAACAGTTAAACAATATTTACTAAGTGTTTAAAATCTGTGTGTTTAGCAAAGCTGGTTCCTGCTGGCATCCTTTTTTGAATGAAACACACTATTTTAAAATGTTGGAGGGCAGGTGAAGGTACTTCAGCACATGAGTATGTTAAACAGCATCACTCTGCCTGACATTATCCTTTGCTTTTGAAAAAAAAAAAAAGCAACAAAACAAAACAAACCAGAATAAAGGCTATTTTGTTCTAATAACTGCTTAATTAGACCTGCTAAATATGTTTCAGGGAACTTATTTCACTGTAAATGCCTCTTAATGTGTTCTAGAAAAGTGAAGACATTTCCACCCTTTATGCCTGTTAAGAAAAAGCTGAAGGAAAGTGGTATATACTGAATGTAGAGGCCAAATTACCTGCTCTGTAATTCAGGCATGCAACTGTTATGTAGCTTAGCTGATCAAATTTCAAACATCGAGCAGTTTGCAGGGTGCATCTTTTAAAGAATAAACGTAAATTATTATGTAATCATTGCTTTTTGTAGATGCTTACTATTTTTAAATTTTATTTTCAAAAAAAAAGCGTTAATACTTTTCTATCAGTTTTGCATCTCTCTTATAGTTTCCCGCTAGAGGAAAGCAGATTTGGCAACAGCTTTTCAAAAATAATAAAGTAATTTAAAATTAATAGGAAAGATAATCAACATAATTGGAATAGTAAGTATGCTGAAGGGCATATAAATAAAAGCATTCCATCCATAATGTTTAAAGCAATATATACAGTTCTTAAATGAATCTAACAAATATAGTGAAGGATGAATGACTATAGCACAGAGCATACAATGTTCCACTTTTACTTTATCTAATAAGTTTTAAAATTATATATCCAGGAGTCATACGACTCTGTAACATAGATTACATCATATTAGTTATGCTCCATAAATTTTCCTCATTATTTGTTGCATTCTATTGTTGCCAATATGTTACAAATCTCAGCCGTATTTTTCTGAAAACTTTTTGGTCTTTATATATGGAATTCTGTTCCTTAGATACTTAATTTTATGTTCTTGGCTTCATTATTGCAGTAAGTTTATATAGTTAAATCATTTGTTTCTGTTTTTGAGGATGAGCTGGAGCACACCAGGGAAAATAATGAATAACTGGACTTCTGTACATCCAAGTTTTGTGAGTGTAGTATAAATGAGATCAGATAGAGGTCTCTGATGTGAATATAAAGGGAGTTAAGTGTGCACACAAAGGAAAGGATATGGAATATACACTTGCATGTTTCCTAGTTGCTATCAAAAATAAAATCCTAATAAATTGTTCTATAGTAGCAAAGAAAATTAGCTGGCTTTTTACGTTCATTCTAAAAGGAAGTTCTGTTCACTGATAAGAGTTCAGTATAACACAGGTTCTGTGAGTGCCAGCTTCATTTTCTTTGAATACCACAGGCAATACATTTTTTCTTTTTATACGTACTTCGAAAAAATCTGCCCAAGGTCAGTGTAAAGGGCTGGAGTATCTACAAAACCACACATCCTTGCCTGACGAACCCATAGCTAAATCAAATTGAATTGCTTTTAGTTTCTCATTGTGTAATATAAAACATTAATACCTGCAACAATGAAAGATTTGCGTGGATTGGTCCAATACGAATTATATCTGTCATATAATTTAATTGTCTTTGACAGATGCGCTTGCAAAATTGATGTTAAAGCCTGAAAAATCATACAGGACAGTATGAATGCCAGCAAAGCATACAGAAAGCAGCAAAGTAGTTCTGCTTAGCAAGCTATTAATTCCTCTTGGCAGTACATTACCAAGGTACAAATAGGGTAACAAGTCTGTTACTGTCAGACAACCCGCATAGTAGAGCATTTAGTGATATATGGAGAAAACCACATAGTAGTTCATAGATTTCTTTTCTGAAGGAAAGTGAAACTGCATCACAGTCACCATTAGCATCTTAAGAGAAACAGCGTGCAATTAATAAATGTTACTGCAGTGTTTATGGTAGAAATAATTACTTGCAGTATCAAAGTCAAGGATTTAAAGGTGACCATTGCTCATGAAAAGAAAGCGAGAAAGAGATCCAAAGCAGAAAAACACTTAAGGATCGTGTATTTCCATGCAATTTCTGAGAAAGGCATTGGTTTTTGTCAGGTTCAAGTTTTAGCTGATCTCTACAGTAATGTGTTGTGAAAACAATCATGTGTTGTCTGTCCTCCCAGTTCTTACCGCTCTGTCTTGATACGACAGCAACAACATCCTTTATAAATTTCTGTTCATTTTCTAGGTGACTTGCCATTGTCAAATCCTTGGTATCTATGGCTTGAACACGCTTCTGCTGAAGCTGATGGCCAAACACTTACTGGCTTAACTGGGATCATGATAAGGGCAACCCACCTTTTAATAATACAGGCCGGAAAATATCAGGCTGCTTTTTCATTTGTCAGATCCAGGCAGTGTTCCTGCGGGCAGAAATCTCTCAGCAGTTTGTGAAGAGGAAGCGCTCTCCAGACCTTGTGTGCTTTACCTGCCGAGAGAGGAGGGGCAAGGGCAGGCCAGGCACGTCAAGATAAATATTGCTGTAGCACAGAGCAGACAACGGCATTGCTGGCGAGCGTGTGGCCCGGGGCAGCCAGCACACAGGCTGTGCAGCTGGGCAGCACTATACCTCTCTATGTGTAGCACCATCCCTATGTGTAGCACCATGTCTGGCTGTGTAGCACTGCACCCCTGCTGCCAAGACCCCAGTGGAGTCCTGGGCTTTGAATGCAGAGGATCAAAAAGGAAAACAGGTGTGGGTGATCAGATGTTAATTCAGCACACAGCCATGGTAACTCCCTCGCTGTGGCTTCCTATCTACATGGTGACGAGGAAACCCAAACGGAGGTAGTTCATCTCCTATAGAAATTTTTCTGTGAGGTTGGAGGGGGCAGTGATCTTGACACTGCTTTGAGCAATGTCAGATGTTCAGATGTTCTTGGTTTTGAGGGAATCAGGCTTTCCATGGCAAGTGCTTGTTCTTAGAAAGCCCTTCTTTGTGCTGGCTCACTCCTTGTAGAGACGAGGCCTGGGTTAAACACCTCAAGCCTCATGTCCCCCACCGTTCACATCAGCTGCATGGCTAGGAGAGGGCACAGAATTTGGGGGCTATTCTGTACATTTCTCCTGAGGTGATTTTTTAATCCAGATTTTCTTCATGAATTTTTAGTGCTATAAATTTTATCATTATGTCTTTAAGTGGAGTTTTGTCATTGCGACAGTCATTCTTGCATCTGTTTTATTTTCCTTCCCCCTGCTGAACTGCTGGTAGAGTAACAGGCAAGAACTAAAAGAAATTAAAGGCATATTTTTTCTGTTCACTCGATGTGTTTGACAGCATTTCGTATCTATTCAGCCTCACTGTTTCCTCAGTGCAGTCATTTGGCTTCTTCCCATTTGTGCAGGCTTAGCAGCAGCTGAAAGGAGAAAACATCTTAAACCAAGAGGAATAATACTGTAGTGTCATAAAGATTGGCAGGATAAGTAGCTGAATCTCATAGGGACTCTTGCTTTTATTGATTATGTGGAGTCAATGGTATTTTTGTTATAAATATGTAGTCTTTATACATCTTGATAGATTTAGTAAAAGATTAAATTATACCTTACAATTAGACGATTAATTTGCGCTATTGCTCTGAACTGCCTCCTAAGCATTTATCTCCCCCACATTTTAACCGAAGTTGTGGCACCATTTCATTATTCTGTTAGTAGATCCATCTGAAGAGGTCCACATCCTGCCCACGGACACTCGCTCCTTCCCACTCCCTGCCCGAAGTACACCCAGGTGTGCTGACTTGGCGCTTTCTGTGGCCACACTCCAAACCACAGCTTTGATGACACTGGCTTTTTCAAAAACACGCAGATACAAGCTGAACAGGCCTTTTTTTTTTTTTTTTTCCCTCTCCTGCTATTTTCTTGTGTGTGTATAGTTCCATTTTCTTTGAATGCAGCGTTTCACAGTTCGGTTTTAAAGCACACCAGATAACTTGTTGATTAGCATGGCTTTTGAGGTTGATACGGGAAAAGATCTGGACCTAGGAGCAAGACTAAGTTCCAGTAAGAGCCTCTTAAATCAGATCTACAGCCAAAGTAATATTAACAAGCTTAGTTTACCTGATCTAAATGTTGGATTCCTAAAATAGATTGAATTATTAACAAGGGGAGAAGTATCTGCAAGATTTTTGCAACCAGTGTTGATACAGTGTTTCTCTTCAATATTACAACATTGCTGCAGAACAGGATGGCTGGGTTATCAGTATAATTTCCATTGTAGGAGCATCTATCAAGCAAATGAAGGATGAGGACTTAATGGAACTAAGCACTGTCTGAGTAAGACCTTGTTTTTATAGCAGGAAGCCAAGATTAACCCCTGTCCTTAGTGTTCACACTGCAGCTGTCAAAATGTGTTCAGTTCGGCAATGAAACAGATAAAATCCAAATATGAGACAGCGAGTTAGAAATACCAGCAAGCTTACTTAGGTGTAACTTTTTTTTTTAATGTAATATGTGGTGGAGAAATTGGATGGCATAGGACACTTTCCAGCAACAGTATGTAGCCGCATTATGTAGTCTTCTGGATGTTCCTGAGCTTTCCTGCACAGGCACCACAAGAAGGCAGTTCCATGGCCATGCCCTAAAATCCTGTAGATTTTGGTGCAGTTCAGACCTTCGTGGAGCTTCATGGAATAAAATTTGCATGGTTCTTACTATGTTCATGTCAATTTCAGCATTGTGTCTTATAGTGCAATGTTGCCTTATAAAGAAAGCGGTAGTGGGAACAGTTTGGGTGCACTCTAGATGAAAATGAGTACGAGCTTCCCCTTGGTTTTAGAGGGCTCTGGGATAAGACCCTGTGGGAAAGGGAAATGCTTTCTGATATGGGAAATTCCTTTTTCCAGGACATATCATCTCAGCCTTTTGTGTTTGGTCTCCCTAGAAGCTAGTTTTAGTACTACTTTGATGGATGCCTCATATGCCTGTTGTGCTGCAAGTGCCTGCTTCTTATCATTCTCCTGATTCCCAGACAGGACAAAGCTGTCTAGACACTAACTGCTTTATATTAAACCGCTCAGTGTCTGATCAGAGCATGGGAGTTTATGGGTATGCTTGTGCTTCAGTAAGCAAGAACAGATATGTGTTTATCATCGAATCATAGAATGTCCTGAGTTGGAAGGGACCCACAGGGATCATTGAGTCCAACTGCTGTCCCTGCATATGACAACCCCACAGTTCACACCATGTGTCTGAGGGTGCTGTCCAGTCTCTTCTTGAACACTGTCAGGCTTGGGGCTGTGACACCTCCCTGGGGAGCCTGGTCCAGTGTCCAGCACCCTCTGGGTGAAGAACCTTTTCCTAATGTCCAACCCAAACCTCCACTGGCACATCTTCCTGCCATTCCCTTGGGTTCTGTCATTGGTCGCTAAAGAGAAGAGTTCGGCACCTGCCCCTCCTCCCCTTGTGAGGAAGCTGTAGACTGTGACGAGGTCTTCTCTTAGTCTTCTCTTCTCCAGGCTGAACAAACCAAGTGACTTTAGCTGCTCCTCATACGGCTTCCTTTCTAAACCCTTCACCAACTTCATGGCCCTCCTCTGGGCACTCTCTAGTAGCTTTATCGTAATGTAATCTTTAGATTTACTTCTAATTTCTCTTGTTCTCCTAGGATCTCATGTCTCCTGTACCTGGTCTCATAGAGGAATGGTGTCATGTGTGAGCAGAGGCAGGCGTGTGTTCATACACGCACACACACGCTCAAACACGCACACTTGGACAAGAGGCAGACAGAGCAGTGTGCGTCTCCTCGAGATGCTGCTGGATCACATGGGCCACAAAAGCCAGGAAGGATGCTAAAAACCGCCTGGTGCCTCCCCTCACTCAGCTCGCTGCCCTTCTCCTGGGCCGCACACACAGCACCCTCAGTGCCCAAGCCTGGCAGCAGAGCCCATGCAGTGGACTCAGATTCTGGTCCTAACTCTTTCAAGTGTGGGTACACGATTCTCAGATAAGCCCTTTCATGAACCGTTCACATTTTAAACAATTGAATCAGTAAAAGGTGGATTTTGGATTAGTAATCATTGTATAGTGATGGGATTCTGAAGTGAATAAGATTGTTGATAAGTAAATTTGAAATTTCCACTTTTAATTTATACATGGATAATTAACAGCCTCCCCCAAACTCTCAAGCAGAACTGCAATTTAACCAGTTCATAAATACTTCAGTCTTCACTGTTTCATGCACGTGTAGTGTTTATTCTGATCTTTGCAAAAGAGGCCCCTGTGGGACCAATACGTGATTTTTCAGAAAAGTGACAAAAGAGTCATACTGGCTTTTTACCAGATTAATCTCTCTGATTCAGGGATTTTTATTTGGTTTTTATGCTCATGCCATTCACAGCAGATAATAGAATGATAAATTACTCAGATATTTGAGAAAAAAATTGGGATATATACGTTATTCCTGATTAAAAAAAAGAGCAAGGTGAGTTTGTCAGGCACAGTTTTGGAGGATGGAGTTGTGACTGTGCTGAAAATATTTTTGGTTGTTACAGGTCACTCAGTTTCTTTACAAGTCATTCCTCTGGAAGTATGGATGATAATACCTTACAAAGGTAGCAAAAAGCTGTCTTCTTAAACATAAAAGTTCAGGAGCTGCTCACTGTATATTTGAGAAGCACTACTGACATAAATTGATAGAAATTACATATTATGGTGTCCGTAAATGTTTCTGCCTATTCTGAGGAAGGGAAATTATCCTCACAGAAGGGCACACAATTCCATTGATTCTCTTCTGTCAATTTGCTTGGACCCTGAAGAAGTCCAGTGAAAGAGCCTCTGCATGCAAAAATCATTGAAGGCACCTAGGAAACCTGGCCACTAATGCGCTCACTTTCAAATCTCTTCTTCAACTGTTTCGTCCATTTCTTTAGATTTGAAACCTAAAATTATAGCAGGAGGCAAGGGCAGACTTAAAGACCTAATAAAGAATGCAGATTTTCATTAGCTTCCAAAAATTAATGTTTTGAAATTGAAAATACATGGAAGATACTGCCACTGGTGAGATTCGGTCTAAGACTATCATAAGGAAGTACTAGAAAGTGCAACTCTTTAACGCATTCTGCACTTACATGTATTTTAGTTTTGAAGCACTGAGAAAACCATCTAGCCTGAAAGGTTCCGTGTGTGGCCTGCTGCATTGGGCATGAGAGTGAAAGACGGGAAATCATATCCACGAGTAGCACAGAGACCTGGAAATCAACTCAGATATTTCAAACTGCATTTGAAAAGAGTACTGCTATAATATTAATATTAATTTAATAGCACAATTTCTATTTCACCAATTTCAGTTCCAAGTTCTATTAGCAGTTAAATATCACGAGATCAACCATTATAATTTTTTTCTTTAGTAGTGCCAGTTTTCTGAATACAATATGAACATTTTTCTCCCTGTCCTCCAAGGGTGAAATAATGTATTTTTGCTTTCTAGAATTTTCATTCATGTTAAATGCTTATAACATTTAAGTTTAACTGTAAGCTTTCAAATGGGTTAGTTTGAAACTAGAAGAGGCTGCACTTGAATTTCCAGGTAGAGTGCCATTAAGAATTCAATCTGGAGTAGTCACTTGGTTATGACAAGATGTGATTTCCACGGGATTGCAGGCTGGGGGATTGCATAGCTCCTGGTCATGTGGATATGGCACCTGCGCCCCTGCTCCAAGGGAATTCAGACAAAGCTGACATGCTTAAAATTTTTTCAGAGCCATTGAAATCTGTGAACAGATCAAAACAGTATTGGATATTGAATAATAGAGATTCCTCTGAACAAAACATTTTAAATTATTTTTTTTAACGTGTAAATTTAAGTGGTCTTATTCGTGCAGCTGTGATGTGTCATGAACAGCAAAATAACAATTGAGAACAGGATTCCTAGCTACTGCTTCTGACACAGAAGGGGACACTGTGATTACCGTGCTAGCAGCTGTTCTCTTCAAATGAAGGACACTCTTATGGAGAAGTTGTATAGAGTATGAGAGGAATGAAATAAAGATGTGCACAAGTAAATGGAAGTAGGGATCTACCAAACCTTCCCTAAGCATGCAAAATCTATACATTCAAATGTCTGACTAAGTGTTCTATAGGTTGGTTTCAAAATGAGGTTTGTGTGATTTTTATTTGCTTTTTAGCAAAAGATTATAGATCCTCTCAGTCAAATCATTGGCATATTTAATAGCAGGAAAAATCAGATGTAAGAGTACTCTGAAGTCCACTGAGAAGACATAAACATGTTTCTTTCTGCTCAACACATTGCCACCTAAAGCTACAGCCTTTGCCCTTACTGACCTGTGAAAGGCATCTCTTAAAATTCGTATTCATGGAGTTTGGGGGTAAACAAAGAAACCAGGAAAATTTGATAGCTGTTCATTCACTCAAAACCAGGTTACACAAAATATTAATGAGAATGATCATAGAAAGTTTTAAAACACATGCTCTGAAACGCACACATTTCATGCATCAGGAGGGACCTGGACAAATCAGAATTATAACAATCTTGCATCAGCTGGAGACTTTTCTGGAGACCTTTTAATAGCTTTCTTTTTTCTCTATTAAAATAAGTATTTTTTTTTAAAAAAGTGATGTTGCACTGGTAATGGCAACATTAAATGAAGAAAAGAGTTTAGTATATTGCAAGAATAAAAGATATTGGACAGATGTATTGTGGTAATAAGAGTAGCATATGCTGTTGAGGGAGGAAAAAGAAACAAGGAAACTGCCCAAAAAGTAAGCATAAGTCTGAATTGAGAGTGGAAGGATCTTTATTTTCAGCAAGAAAACATGGTTCATGTAGATGAATAAGAATGTGTTTATATATTATCTTCTTCTAAAACCTGAGATCTGGCTTGGTGGAGGGGTTAGTGATTTAGCATTTATGTCAAGCAGATTATCTTTTGAATCTCTAAAGTATTAGCTTAAATGATTCCAAGTTTACATCGCTGTAACTGAGGCTTAGTCTGGAGACCTAATTTAATTTCCCTATGTGTTACCTTAGACTAGATGGATTATTTGCACAAGTCGGCCCCTTTCCCACCTACTCTGCTCATGGTATTCTTTCACTTGCCACTGATGTACTACAGGGGTTAAATGTGCCTCCTCCAATACTGAAATTAGTTGTCTAGGTAGAATGTTGGACTGTTTCCCTACATGGCTATCAAAATCTTGCTAGGCAACCTTGAGCAGGGGAGGGCTTTCACTGTTTTCAGTCTGCAGAAATAACAAGGAGCAGTGTATTTTCCACCAAGCTACTTAACAATTTTTTGAAATGGTGTTATAAAAGACAGATAACCATTCATCTGCTAACCTCTTCTGTAATTCTTAGCTATAATTACAAACCTCTACGATTGTGATGTGTGTTTGTATTCATGACTTAAAGCAGTGCTTTTTAGCTAATTAACAAAATAGCTGATGTGATGCTGTACTGAATTTCTAGAGCAGTGTATATTCCTGACTTCGGTGCCTGTGGTGGGCTGAGCTTGGGCAGCTGCCAGTTGCCCACCCAGCTGCTCTCTCACTCCCTCTCCTCGGCAGGACTGGGTAGAAAATAAGGTGAAGAAGCTTGTGGGATGAGCTAAAGACAGAGAGGTCATTTACCAGTTGTCAGCACGGGTAAAACAGACGCAACTTTTGGAAAATTTGTTTAATTCATTGCCCATTAAAAATAGTTTTGAAGAGTGAGAAACAAAGACAAATGGAAACAACAGCTTCCCCCTGGCCTCCTCCTTCTTTCCAGGCTCAACTTCACTCCTTCATTCCCAACTCCTCTGCCTCCCCCGCCCCGGGCCGTGCAGGCGGATGGGAAATAGGGGCTGTGGTCAGTCCATAACAGCCCCGCTCTGCTGCTGCTGCCTCCTCACACATCTCCCCTGCCCGTGTGGGCCTTCCACGGCCTGCAGTCCTTCAGGATGAACTTGCTTCCTCATGGGGCCTTCATAGGCTGCAGGGTGGATATCTGCTTCCCCGCGGGCTGCAGGGGAATCTCTGCTGTGGTGCCTGCACCACCTCCTCTGCCTTCTCTCACCTTGGTGCTTGCAGAGCTGTTCTCCCCCCTGTTTTCTCCCCTTTCTTAAATACGTTTTCCCCAAGGCCCCACCGCCTCAGCTGGGGGCTCAGCTGTGCCCTGCGGTGGGTGTTTGGGGCCGCTGGAACCGGCTGTGTCCAGCACGGGGAGCCCCGGCCTCTCCTCACAGAGACCCCTGCAACGCCTGGGCACCCACACCCAGTGCAGCACTTTCTTCTTTAAAACAAAAAGTTCTTACTGTATCTGATTATCACAGAGTGGAGCAGCAATTTTAAAAGCCTTAGGTAATACGGATGGTGTGTAGGTGATGATGTGTAGGCAAAGCAAATGGAAGATTCAGTAATGTAAGCTTTTTTCTGCGGTGCGTCCTGCCTTTTTCTCATGGGAGGGGAAGAGTGTAGGGCAGACCTGGATGAAAAATGAAACCCTGATCTGAAATTTCGAAGTTGTCCTGAATTCCTTCTGTTTAAAACCTAGCTCATTTAATTCTGATTTTTAAAAGTGTCATAGAAAATTTGCAGGTGAGAAAACAAAGTTTTTAGTGAAATATTCCAAAATATCTAAATTTTGATAAATGTCATAATGTTTGAGTTCATAGAAAGGAGTATAAGTATTATTCACCTGTAGGTTTTTTTGGTGAAAAATCCTCAAGTTTGACAGTGCAGATCAACTATTTCCAAAACATTTCAATATGAGGAAAACTATACTTGTAGAAGCAATAAGGTTCATGCCTTTTTTGGTCCATCTTTGACATGGTTGTACAGCACCCAGCATGGTAGAAATGAGGGCAAACGGGCATCAGAGCAGCCTGTGTGGCTCCCTGTGCTCCCCTCCGCCTACAAAGCGGGGGTGAGAGCCTGTCCTTAGTGCCAGAACCAGGACCAGCCCTGGCTGATCACAGCTGACGTCTTCCAGATTGAGAAGTGTCTGGGCAGCGGGCAGCCAGTCTGGCTGTGCTCAGGGCGCTGCACAGCATCTTGTCCTCAGGAGCTTCCCTTGGAAGGGAGCACCAGGCAGCGCATCTTCTGGGAGGTTTGACTCTGTGCTCAGATGCGAGTTGCTCCACCATGCGTTAATGCAGATTGTCTTCCAGATCACTTTGACTGCAACTTGATAGCAGTTCTGAGTTACAGAGAACAAAACAGTTCACGTTGTCAAAGAAGTGCTGCAGCAATGGCAGGACCGTGCAGTTGCAGGTTTTTCAGATTTCTGATCGCTGTGGCACCTCTGTAAGTCCCCAGCAGCCTACATGTAGCCTAATGTATCCTACGGACACATGAGAATGAACATCATGCCTATTTAAACTATGATTTCTATGAAACCAAGCCCAGAGCAAGTATCTAAGAAAACTGTATATTTTCCAAAAGAAAGAGACCAAGAAAAATTGTGATTGTGATACCTTGGGACTATCCTAACGACAGTAACGTGAACAACACATGCAAATGGCATAGATAGTCTGTACATTTTGTAATGCAGCTAAACTATCTGAATAGACTCACACAGGACATAATCTTTTTTAGCAGGCAGATAGATGTGCCTTCAAAGTAGCCATCACCGTGCTGTTCACAGTGATTCATTGTGCTGTGGCACTGAAATGCAAGGTGGAGAAGTGAAATGTATTGTGCCTGTTTTCAGTTCATGCCTTTCCTTTGTAGGTGTGTTGATTTATCTCTATAGCGTTCTTTTGACTGTTGCTGCTAACTGGGTAATCAGCATACAAATTCTTCTAAGAAATCTCTGTGATTTTGCTGCAGAACTTTCATGCAGTTGCAGTGGGGTTGACCACTGTTCCTTAGTGCAAATTTTTATTAGATTATTTTATATACCTTTCCATGAATCATAGCTTTATTGTTTACTGCAGTGAAGAGATAATAATGAGGAACATAAGAGATGGAGGTCTGCACTATAGTGCAATGATGGCAGGAGATTAACACATTAGCTTTGCAGAGCTGTGGTCTACGCTGAAGAACCTCTGCCTTGAGCAATTCAGCCTGTGGAATAGCAGCACTGATTAAGAGACAAACATTTATTTATCTATCTGTTTATTTACTTATCTTATTCATCAGCTTCAGGCTTGGTCAAAAGCCTCAAATTACCACAGATTGCCTTTCATTTTTTTGACTTAATCGTATTCATTTAGCCAGAATGCTGCAAAAGAAGTAGAAAAATGTTAAGAAAAGTAACTCCTGAAGGTAGACTAATAGCTTGTATACAGACAATTAAACTTACAAGGAGATACACATGGTGCAGACTTACTCTTGCCAAAGTTTCACAGGCAGGCATTTCCAGATTCTAGACAAAAATGTTTGCACCATGCTGTGTCAATCTGTCTGCGTCTGAGGCCGACTGTCTCTTGGATGCATGGTTATTCTTTAATATCAGAAGCTTTAACCAGGCAGAATTTCTGTGCAACATATTGTGCATCACTGTGCCTTGCTCAAAGTGCTTAGGGCTGAATGCAACTCTGGCAGGAAAATTAATATGTCCCTTTTCTCTTTATTTTATTTTAATTAAAGAAAGTAGTAAAGTTGTTCAAAGCAGCTTGCGTTCAATATACAAAATGCAAAAAACAAACACTTAAATACGCTCACAATCAATAAGATATATGCCAAAGTGGTAACATAACTAAAGGAAGAATATTGCACTATAGCGTCCTGGATGGATTTAGGAAGCATAATGTAAATATGTTTATAAATACAAAATCATCCCTCATTCTAAGTAAGATGCACTGCCTGCGAATTTTAGGAAAACACACAAGTTTGGGTTGTTTATCCAAACTGACTGTGTGAGGTCTTTGCCATTGCTCGGTTGCTGAGAATATATGTACATATGTCTGTGTGTGTATGCATATATATACATATATAGGAACAAACTAATATGAACCTGTTGCACACTACAGCTACCTGCCTCAGTTTTCATCTGAGCACACCTCTGAGGAAAGATCATTATCCTTATTTTAAGAATTAAACAGAGGCTCTGTAGCTTCCCTCATGTCCCTTAGAAGCCTTTGGCAAATCATTAAATTAAACCCATTATTCACCAGTCTCACAGTACAGCCATAACCACTGTCCTGAATGATGGACACACTGCCATAGTCTTCAGTCTTTCATAAAAGTTATTCACAATTTTTTCCCCACGTCTGATAACTGTGTGTGACAAAACTCTATGGCAGCCGGCGTGGCCAATGTGTTTTCTCCAGTAACTGTGCTAAAACTTTGTAAATCCTGTGCTGACTCAGACAGCCTTGGCTGCCCAGAAAATTTGAATCTCTGGAAATTTTGGGTCTGTGTGCCTCTGCAGGGACAGAAGATCAGGCAGAAATCTTTGATCTTGCTGTTCCTAGAGCTGAGATTAGAAAAGTTCAGCTGTGATCCCTCAGTGATATGTCTAACAAAGCCCTGGGATAAACAACTGATCACTGATGTTTGCTACATAGACCTGAACCGTTTAGGTCTGGGGATAGATTTGCCTCTTAGATGAGCTAGTGAGAGTGTATGGAACGGTCTTTTCTGGTTTGTTCAGTGTGAAAGTCATCTTCACACATGCATGTATGCATGGCACATGAAGTCATTGCGGGGAACTCAATGTGTATTACTGATGTCAAAATTGTGCTGAAGTTCCATCACTGCACATGGCAGGTGTGTGTTTCTGATATGACAGATCTAATACCAAAGAATACAACTATAAATTGTGATAGAATAAAACATTTAGTCAGTGTTTGGATAGACTCCTATAAAGTACCACATTTAGTAAAAGTAAGTGTCAAGCATGCTTCATGGATAATAAAGACTTTATTGGGTAAGCTGTAGCTAATTTTCTCCTGAGATATGTCAACACCATTCCATTTAATTTAATCTGGAATTGCAGTAATATATGATCACGGTGTACACATCAGCAACCATGTATCAGATGTTTTGGTGCACTCTTCCTTTCTGAGTGTTATTTCTTAGTGTCCCTTCAGTCTGACTTTAATCAGTAAGTAGCACAACTAGTGGAAAATGTTAATCATTCCTCTTTCTCATTCCCTTGTTTGGGAAACAGGTAAGCAGTACAGGAAAGGGGAGAAGAGACTTCGGAGTATTTTATCCTTTCCTCATTTTACGTCACTGTGTGTAAGTTATCAGGAGACAAAGTTGTGATCACAGTGAAGGATGTGAAGCCGGAATATTTGAGATCACACAGCTTCTTTGTCTTGTCTTTTAGTTGTAACAAAGAAGAGTTTAAGAGATTCCCTAAAGGAGCAGTCTAGCATTATGTCCTTCAGAAAAAAGTGGTTTTGTTGGTATCTCTTATTCCTTGAGTAAATGTTACTTGTGTGAGAAATGGCTTTAACATCTGTAAGACTGATTAGGTGGGCAAGAGTGGCACATATAAACAGGGGCGTAGGATGCTGTCAGGGTTACAGGGCCACTGCATTAGTCCTCATAAGAACACATATAAATCACAACTTTTTTTATTTCTTATCCTCCTTAGAAAAAATTAGCAATGTTAACTATTTTTCATCATCTTCTGCATCTCTTTTTTTTTTTTTCCTTTTGCCTGTGTACCCATGAATTTTAACTTTTTATAGAGATCCTATGCAGGCAGCAATGGAGCCCATCCATTCACATTTATCTGAATTCACGTCTTTTCACAAATGCTAAAAAGCACGGCTGGACACAAAAGAGCCATAATCACTTTTATTCCTGTATCAATTTTGGCGATTGACAGGAAGACGCCATGCTTTATTTTTTAAAGGATTGCGCTCGTTCTTAAATGTATATTGATGCACGTCTATAGAGAGCTAGGGAATCAGCCTGCATCCTCTGGCAGAGCTCTCACACCTGGATATTTATTATGAAGATCAGAACTGGTAAAAGAAGATATGTAATATTTAGTCTCCAGTGTGTCCTCTGAATATTTTTTCTAATATGGGTGCTTTGTACAGAACATGCTTATGTGTTGCATGCACACCAAAAAGCCCTAAAATAACTCTTTTCACTTTAACATAAACCTTTTCATTCCTATCCCACTCCCTGATACATCCTTTTAGAGACCTTAACTCTCGTCTGCAGCTGGGAAGTCTCATAGTTTCAATCCATTTCCTTAATTGTCTTCCTGACTAAGCAGCCTTAAAGCAGCTGATTGCTGTGGGAGGGTTAGACATGGCCACGGCATCGTGGCATTCAATGCCACCAGGAAAAGGCCTGATTATTCTGAAGGACGTTTTCTCTTTTGGTGTCTGCCATGCACTAACTTAATGCAGCCCTCAGAGAAGGTCCTAAAACCACAGTGACCTCCAGCCAAAAGTTAACAGCGATTGTCAAATTCAGTTTGTGTGCATAGCACAAGCAGGGATGTATATACACGGATATACCCCGTCTGTACCCTGGGCGATGCAGGCAGCGAGACAGTCTTTCTGCTCATTTGTGGAAGTGCAGGAGAAGTGACTTGATGTGGAAACTACAAACTGATAATTTCCCCAGCATTTTTGTTTCAGTAGAAAAGCAGACAGAGTTGTCTCCAGCACTGGGGAGCTCCATGGATAAGGGCTGTCTTTAGGAGAGGATCTAAGGATGCCGAGGTCGGTTTACCTGTCGGACCGTCCTTGAGGCTGCAGCAGCCAGGTCTGGGCAGAAAATCAGGGAACAGCAGCCCAGCTTGTGAAGCTACCAGCTGACACAACTCTCTTGGTCACGTAAGAAAAAACCTATGCATGTAGCTTCAGGTTGGCAGAAGGAGATGAGCCTTTTTTAATCCATCCTGTGTGTGGGTTCAACTTCTTAAAAATAGTCGCCGCAGCTGCACACTGTGAGTCTCTGTTCATTTGAAGTAGGAGGGATGCTGAGCGGGTTGAGAGCGTAGTGTCTTATTCAAGAAATGTCTCCCTGTTGCCTTTAATGTTCCTGGGGATGCCTTTTGCCCAGGCCAAGGCAGGGGCATATGGGCCAGTATTCGTATGAATGCATAAGCACCCTGTCTAAAGCGAGTGTGAAAATGGTACCAAGAATTAACAGCACATTGAATGGAGCTTTCAATTATTCATTGAGAGTCTACTTATATTCCTCTTCGGCGTTATACTTAGAAGTGTAACCATGCATTTTCTACAGATTTTATGGATTAGAAAATCATAGGATTAGCCAGTCCATAACTTAATCCTGATGTACGTTAAGTAACTCATCTAAAAACCAGATGCTTCCTATATGGGAAATGAATAATTAATTTTGTTTTCCTGGTTAAAAAAATCCCTTAGGTGCTTTTCTGTTTTCTGCTGAAGCTGAAATTTTTTAGTCCTCTGACAATGTCTTACACCCTCCAATATGTCTTGTTTCTATGGAGACACCAATGAACTGCAGCTTGCATTCTTCTGCATATCACAATACAAGGTTGCTTCAGAATTTTCCCAGTGCTTCACTCTATTCTCTTTTAATTAGAAATTAATCAATAGGTTCAGTAGTCTTGTCTCATAAACTGACATATAGATGCACAAACACACATGATCCCTGTGACTGTGAGCCAGCCTATAAAGACAATGTACGCTTTCCAAGTTTTATTTTAGACAAGAGCACATTTTATCTTGAGGCTTATAAGTCCATAATTCTGAGCTCTATCAGATGGCAGGATGGGAAGATGGCTATCTTGTATGCAGTAGATGAGATGGGAGGATTTTATGATACTTCACGATTTTTAATAATAGGAAGGATATATGGAGTTGTGGCATGGCCTTAAAAGAGATCGTTGGGATCTTTCAATTTGATTCTCTTACTATTATCTGACTTATTGTTTGGCCCCATTGTCTGTCCCCCCTCATAACTTTTATGTGAAATTTCCCCCCTTACCCCTCCCACCCGAAATGGTGAATTACTGCATGATAGCTCTGTAGATCTAGTTCTGCAAGCCATATTTGCCCTCCCCTGTGTGCACAGGGCTTCCTCTTCAGGGCAGTGGGAAGTTAACACTTGTGTGGCAGAACACGATGTGTTTACAAAGAGCATAAGAAAGAAACTATGTAAGTTTCTTGTTTGTTTGTTTTTAATTAAAAGTGTACTATGAAGTAAACAATAATTTTAATTATAATGAATCGGTGGGTGAGACTGAAATAATTCTAGACTGCAAGTTGTATGCCACTGTTAGTGAGCCCTTTAAAGTCAGTAACAAGCTTTTTCTTCCTGCAAGGTAGCCTGAATTACTTTTGCCCAGTTAAATTCAACAGGTAAAATAGCACCAGGTTATGCTGGTGCCCTGAGCCTTTTTGTCATTAGTTCATATTGCATTGAAACAAATTTCCAGTAACAATTCAAAATAGCATTTGAAGAGGCCTCATAACCGATAAATGTTCACATAAACCACCTGGTGATGGCAACAGATTACTTTTACTGCTCAGTTTAAGTAGTCATGTGCGGAGATGTATGCTGAGCAACTTTTTTCTCATTTTTTCCTTGTGCTACACAGCTGTCTGTCTGCTCCTGCTGTCTCATACATTGATTGTGGTCTCCTCTAAACAAAGAGTGTATTTTGTCTTCTTTTTTTTTTTGTTGTTCAATTTCTTATGGACTTCTGAAATTGAATTGTAGTTCTTAAATGCTACAGCAACTAGTCATCCAAGGAAAAACAAAGAGTTTTGGTAATACGGCTGACAAGTATTTCTAGCCAATATTTGTATAAATACCTATACATGCACACATACGGATATATGTATGTTTGCTTTTTGTTACCCTTTTTGTTGTCCAGCGGAAAAGCAAAAAATTATAATTAAGCCTATTTTTATATGAGATTTGAAAGAATTCTTATTTTGGATTCCATGAACATTTATTGCATTGTCAATTTATTTTAAGTATTCCGTATTTTTGTTAACAGATAGAAGCAAGGTTTAACCTCTAAATGGACCAGAGCATTACTGCTTTCTCAAGGATAATAACTGTAGCTACGCAAGCTAGCACATAATGGTTAAATATATCCTTGCTTTTGACAAAAGTGAGCGGAGTCGGAACAGAGATGAACGTAGCTTATTAAATGTAGCTTTTATGTAGACTGCTCTATAATTACTATGATTTTTCTTTGTATCATTATGATCATTGGCTGATGAAAACAATGAATCGTGTGCTTTCGAGAGGCCAAGAACTATTCAGCCCTATAAAGAGATCATACGTAGAGTAATAGCCCTGTTAGTTTTCTTCGAGTAGTCTATGTAAATAATACGCTATAAAGGTTAAAAAAGCTTAGAGGACAATGCTCCAAGGAAGACCAAGAACACTTCATTCCATGAAATTTCATACATATCCATGAACAAATCTTTTGATACTCTTTTTAACTGAGACTAGTTTTTAATTTGTGAAAAGAGTTCTGCTGAATTTTTGGCATGTCTGGAAATGTCTCTGAGGTGAAAACCTCACAATGAAATGACCTATATACCCGAAATGTTACAAGTACAAAAATGCCCAGTTGTCCTTTGCTATCAGCTCTGACACTTCACAGATCCAAAATAGATTTGGGGACCCGGATTCAAATATTTTCCATCTTTTCTAACCCACAAGAGACTTCCCTACTTCTTGGCAGCGAAAGGAGAAAAAGTAGCAAGGGGGTGTTCTCGTGGTCTAGATGAGTTCCTTTGCCTCTGGGAGAGGCAGCAGATCCTGAAGTAGAGAACTTGAGCAGATCCTCAAGCAGAGAACTTGAGCTTTTCAGCAAGAACTTGGCCAGTGCTGAGGTCCATTTTTTTCAGGATTACCCTTGCTTGTGAAGCTTTCCCCCTTGTGTATTTACTGATAATTAGTATTTCAGAGCCGGAATTTTGGCATTTAAAATTTTAGCTACTGGTGTCTACTTAGTAATAAAGAATAATAATTTCATTTTCTTTTGTTCAGATGTCATGAGGCAATTTAGGTACATCAAAACGAGCAGTATTAATTTCAGGCTTTCAGTATAAAGAAAATGTGCTCGAAAACAGTCAGTAGTTTCAAATACAAAGTTAGGGTTTAAGGTTCGTTGATATTCAGTGTTGCGCTTGTAGAGCTGGGAGGAAGATGGGGACGGGCACATCTGAAAACAGGGCTGGATACGCTGCCTTTTCAAGCAGCCACTCGACAGCCCCTCCTGTGAACCAAGCCAGCTTTGTATTAAAAGACATTAGTTTCGTTGCCGTGGTTACAAGTACTGGAAGACTTATCTGAAGTCTCACGGTCCTGATGGTTGTTATATACCTTCTGATTTCTAGCCTAATTTATTCTCAGTTAGTCTGTTTGCAGGTCATTAGTAACTGTTAGGTAAAATCGGTCTGTTCCTTCTCTGTGTTTATCTGTTTTTGATGTTTAACAGAGAGACACCTCTCATGCCTCCCTTAGTTATCCTGAAAATGTATTTGGAACTGTTTATGTCTGTTGTACATTCATCTATATTCACACCATGTGTGTCTATTTAAATAAATAATATTATCTTCTATTTAATCTTATTTGTCTGTTATCATGTACCCTTCTACACCGCTTTTAAGTAACTTAATTGTTTTATCAATTGCATGGAGTTAATTCAAATACCTTAAATCTGTAAGAGTAAATTATGGTATGAAAGTGTGAGTATGAAGAGGTAAATAGAAAGGAGAACTCAAGTAAATAGTTTAAAAGCCATTCTGAGGCAAATCCAAACTTTCCTGTAGGTTTGGTTTAAACAAAACCACATATATAAGCAGTCAGCTTTTCTATGGCAAGGTTTCTCAAACAGCTTTGTGGTAATGCCACAATTAAGCGTCAGTCAATTCTACAAATAATAACTTATTGAAACGAATTAAAAGGAATGATTTTGATAAACAGGCTTTTAGGCCTTACTGCAGAAAACCTGGCTGATGACACATTACTCACGTCCAATGTATTACTATAATGATTGGTCTCTGTTTCAGCCTTATTTAACAGTTTCATTAATAGTATTAAAGAAAGCAAGTGAACAGCATGTTAATGAAGTCAGCAGATGATGTAAACAGCAGGAAACAGAAAATAGAATATACTTACAGATTAGAAACATGAGCAAGAGGAGTTATCAATGTATCATATTCCCATTGAGAAAAAAGTGAAGCTAATGCATCTGGGATAAATTAGTTCAGAACTGATTTTATATGGCTAATACATATTAAATATACAGAAACAGACAAACTAAATTACAATAACATATTTTTTTTCTGTTTGAGAAAGGTCCAGTTTGTGATCAGTGTGATACCAAAAAGGGAAATACTGTCTCTGGGAGAATGTGCAGATAGATTGTGTAAAAGAGCAGACAAGTAATTGTTGAACTTTACAAAAATAGGGTGGATTGCAGAAGCGATCTGCTGTTGTTCAAGCGACAGCAAATAAAAATCAGTGGTTAAGTAGACTGATTTAAGAGGAAAGACTGAAATGTAATGACTGAGCAAAAAAGGAATGGAGAGGAAGTCTGCTATATTAATAGAATCATAGAATAG
>VWYH01002499.1:139894-173928 GCA_013399365.1 Pampusana beccarii | reverse complement strand
CTGTTCCAGCGCTTCACAACCCTCTCAGTGAATTATTCTTTCCTAATAGCCAATCTGAAATGAAGCAGGATGTAGCTATTGCCATTAAAATTAGATCAGACCCAGCCAATTTAAAGAAAAAAAGTAATTTTCTTATGGCCAGCAACAAGAAGCAAAATGACCATTACCGTTTTATCTCATGCTTTTCAATGTGCTTTTAGGTTTTTGAGTTAGAAAGCGCAGCAATCCAAATTCTCCAGTCTGGCTTGCTCACTGACCTGTCAATGAAGTATCCGAGGATGGGGTTTCCTCCATCGACAGCGGGCTGCTTCCAGGAGACAATGACATAATCTTTGTTGGCATCTAAGCACTGCACGTCCAGTGGTGCGCCAGGGGCGCCGGGGATTTCAGCATCAGCATCTACGAGGATAGAAACATACATTTCCAAATATGAACCACAGTTCTTTCACAATCATTAATCTTTAAGGAAAGAACTCTGTTCCTAGTGAGCCAAAAAAAAAAAAAAAAAATTTACATCACTGGTTTCAAAAAGTATTTGTTTTTATATTACCAGTGTTTTTTCTAGGTTTTGGTTTTCTCTTTGCCACATTTACAAATGCTTAATGTTACAGCATACTGTAAACATAATTCACCTAGGCATTTTGAATCAAATTAGTAACATGCATTCTGGTAAGGTAACTGCCAGAGACATAACTGAACTGAAAACTTGGCAGACTATATATTTACCTGCTATTCTACTTCGGAGAAGAGGCTGATATCTTGCCTTACAGCCAGGCAATAGCTCAGTCAAAAGTATTCACCCATCGGATGTACAACACTGAATTAAATGTCTTATCTCCACACATAGCCCTTCATTGTTTCTTTTTGGCTACCTATGAACTGCAAAGGTATCAAAACCTTTTGAAGTTTAATTATATTACACAGATACTATTGCTGTAGAATATAACCTTCACAAGGATGAGCATATTGTTCCTGTCAAGTGTTTATCACAAAGCTCATGTCAAAGGGCCTTGACTCCAGGATTAGCTTCTGGATGATTCTTATCTAAAGCTTTAAAAAATAGAGCACAGAGCTGGGCATTGAGGAATTTTACTGTTTACACAGTCAGAGCCTGGTTTGTGAGATGGAGTAATTTTCATGTACAGAAAAATAAACTTTGCAGGAAGATTGTATGAAATACTTTCAAAGAAGAAAGGTTGTTTCTCTGCAGAACAACATCAATTTGTACAGTTACAGGTACTATTTTTCAAGCCCTGTTGTGAGCTACTTCAAAAGAAGACCTGACTTAGATAAGAAAAATGTATATACCTGGAAAAAAAAATTGCTAATAAATATAATTCATACACTCCATCTAAACCCTAGCCTTCTTAAAAAGGTTTGGTGTTCCAAAGCATTACAGGATTTTCTATTGCAATATACAGTAATTGCTATTTTTCGTGCTCTGGCTTTTAAAAAAAAAAAGGTATTATAAAAAAATTTAACATGTTTAATAAAGTAAAACAGCAGCAGTCAGAAAAAAAAAAAAGCCCAATTGCTATTTTTCGTGCTCTAGCTTTTAGAAAAAAAAGGTCTTATAAGAGTATTTAACATGTTTCATTAAGTAAAACAGCAGCCTTCAGAAAAAAAAAAAAAAGCCCACAACACACTTTACACTGTGTCTTCTCTTATAGGCAGAGTAGCATTGCATGGAGCTTTTGAAGCTGTGCCAAAGTTAATGAGTCCAGGTTCTAATTACAGCTAACTCGATGCATTTTAAAAAATGATAACTTACAGACTAAGCAATCCAGTTAACATAACAAAGTCATAAGAACATTGAGAGTAATAACAAGATGTCTCCAGCGATGTCTGTACAAAAGTTTTTAAGTGCCCATATTTACTGCTTGATGGAACACGAGGCGCCGCAGCTTCTTTC
This sequence comes from Pampusana beccarii, assembly GCA_013399365.1. Taxonomy (NCBI): domain Eukaryota; kingdom Metazoa; phylum Chordata; class Aves; order Columbiformes; family Columbidae; genus Pampusana; species Pampusana beccarii. The sequence continues at coordinate 172,016 of VWYH01002499.1, read as the reverse complement.
CAAGACAGACCGGGAAATAGCCGGGACAACCAGCAAGGCTGGTCAGCATTTGTCAGTGAGGCTCGGGTTTCATCCTCAATGGCTTGCTGACAAATGCTGACCTGCAGCCATGGCAGAAGAGTCACACATGCTCTCTAAGCCCGTCTAAAGACCTGATGTTATGAGCCCGATTAGTGCATCGCTCACCTCCATCAATACACAGGGATTTCTACATGTGACACAGAAGGAAAGCTGCTTGTGCTTAAATACCACAGCTAGCTATTTATAGCAAGTTTGTCTACACCCTAGGAGGAGCAGTGAGGAATATACTAGCCAGCTGAGACTGCAGGGACCACTTAAGTAGGAACATGGAATATAATGAACCCAATTTGAGTTTGGCAAACGCACAGATTGGATAGTAAGATACTCTGGAGAAAGGGGTAGTGGGTTTGCGGTCAGGTCTTACCTGCATTGCTAGAAGATGTGACAGGAATGAGAGTGATGGTTTACTTATACAGCAGCACAATTTAAAACAAAGCTAGAAAGACAAGTCCTGTGCCTTGTCACAAATGCTCATTTCACTAGATTCTTCAGATGATGAAAACATCTGCTTCAGTCATATTTTCTGAGCAGGCTGTTATCTCACTCAACTCTGCTGGACTTGGCAACACAGTGCCATTCTGGGCATGGTCTCAGAGCCAAGAATTTCCAGAGCCTTTTGAATTAGCATTTCACACTTCAGCTGCTAAAAGCAGCTGGGACGGATATAGAATCAGCACGCAACCTGATAGCCATGGCTCCTTTTAAAGAAATATTTCTCTAATAGAAATTTAAGGAAGTTTTTCGTGATAGAAGCAAACGGCACCCAAAGAAATTACACTTTAATTCTATGCTTTGGTGCTTTACTTTAGAGAATCACAGAATGACTGACAGACAGACAACTCTGCAGGTTGCCTAGTCCAACCCCCAGCTCAAAGGACGGTCAGCTAGAGCTGGTTGCTCAGGACTGTGTCAGATCAGGTTTTGCATATGTCTAAGGATGGAGACTCCACAGACTGTCTGGGTAACCTGTTCCAGTGTTCAACCACTCTTGCAGTAAAAGAGTGTTTTCTTATGTCTAAATGACCTTTCCTATATTTTAATTTGTGTCCATTGCATCTTGTCCTGGCACTGGGCACTACTGAAAAGAGCCTGGCTCTGTCTTCTTTACTCCTCTCCATCAGGTATTTACACATGCGGATAAACTCTCCCTAAGCCCTCTCTTCTCCAGGCCGAACAGCTCCACCTCTCTCAATTTTTCCTCACATGAGAGATGCTCCAAGCTCTTAATCACCTTCAAAGCCCTTCACTAGACTCACTCTAATATGTCCATGGCTCTCTTGTAGTGAGGAGCCCAGGGCTGGACCCAGCACTCCCGATGTGCCTCATCAATGCTGAGCAGATGGGGAGGATCGCCTTTTCAACCTGCTGGCAAGGCTCTTCCTAATGCAGCCCAGGATGCTGCCATCCTTCTTTGTGATAAGGGCACATTGCTGTCTCGTGTTCGCCTTGGTGTCCACCAGGACTTCCAGTGTCTTTTCTGAAATGGTGCTGTCCAGACAGTCACCCCCTGTACCGGTGTACGAGGTTTTTCTTCCCCAGGTGTAGACTTTTGTGTTTCCCTTCCACTGTATTTTTACTGCATTGTGCGTGAGAGAGAACCCTTCAAATGGCTCACAAAATCTTGATGAAAATAGCGCAATTTAGCTAGCGGAGAGATAGTGAACAAAAATAGATCTTTAAGTTATTATGTAGATTTTTGCCTCTTTATGTCTTATGTTCAGTACTCCTCACAAGCTGGAACTGAGAAAGAGGAGTGAAGTTACATCAATATCATAAGTTTCCTCCTCAGAATGCCAATGTGGTTTAGAAGTCTTCTAGCATGTGACACCAGTGCTTGAGGTATGCATTCAGTTTTTCCAGAGATAACAATTGGAAGCTGTACTGCTAGAATCTGTTAATAGAAAATAATTATTCTCTTTTTTTTTGAAAAAAAATATTAAAATGGCTGAGACTGATTTTGCCAGCCTTTTCCTCATTTCTCTGGTGAGTTTCATTCACAAGACAATATCCTACCTCGAACAAAGACATAGTTGCTGTACTCTTCATAGTACTCTCCCATCACCACTCGTAGAGTGTAAAGACCTTCATCTTCCTTGTTTGCATGAGTCAGTGTTAATGAAGCTCGCTCCCCACTCCAGTGCATCTGGACCCATTTGGATGGTGTAATAAGAACACCTAGAAATTAGAGAATTACATGATGAGAACTAGCTGGATCTACTGAGGAGTACATTCTGAACATAGGGAATAGATAGATTGGAAATACGCAAGTGACCATTCTTATTATGCAACTTTCAGTCTTCAAAGACAATTGTAAATTCCGGCTAATTCTGCTCTCACACCAATTTTGTCTTAATTTTCAAAGTGTAACTTCAGAGAGCAGCAGCTTTTTTATCGGCTGTTGCACAACAGATTTGTGCAACTGCTTAAGAAATATCTTGGCAAATAAATAAATAGTAAAAGCTAAGTGGGAAGTGTAGATGGGCCACATAGGTGTTGAAACTGATTGAAGTGCTTCTAATTTAAATTTTTTTTTAGGAAAGAAGAAATCCATAGAAGACGTTTTCAAAGTGCTATATTTGTTTTCTAACTGTGGTTCCATTTCAAAATCCTAAATTTTGAAAAACTTTTAATAGAAAAAGAGAAAATATTACTATTTAGAAATCTGAGAAAGTGATGACGAAATCACAATGTTCACATATGCCGAAATAAGTGAAGATCGACATGAAAGAAGTTTATATATCTTCTTGTCAAATGTTCTCACCATTTCTGTACCATTCAATGTCTGGTTTGAAGCGCTTGATATCAGGACTGATGACAACTGTGCAGCCCAGACTCATTGTCTCTCCTTCTCTCCCAAAGGCAACATTGAACTTGTCACTAAAGCTGATTTCAAACCTGGAAGCATAGCCATGAGGTGTAACGCCAACTGTATCAGGGAAAAAAAAAAAATCTGTTTACTCTTTCTCTCCTTTTGTGGTGGGAGTAGTAAGAAAGAATACCCAAAGATTTTGAATACAAGCTCAGGTAAAGATTAAGATGTAAATAGAAACAATATATATCCAGCAATCATGTTCAGAAGTAATTGCAGTGTCAAATAACCCAAGCCCTTACTACCACAGAGAATCATCTGTTTCTTTATTAATACAACTCTAATTCTTGCAGCTAGTTCATTCTATCAGAAAGAGGCTCCTGCAGAATATCATCCCAGAATTTCCAAAAATTTGAGATCCAGCATTTTATTATTTTATAATAAGGCTTGTTTTATAACTGAAACAGACTTCTATTTATAATTAATGATTTGTTCAGGTCAGGCTGATATTTAGCTTACATGACTCTTTCCCTTCCCTGTTTTAACTCCTTGCTCCATTCCAGGGCGGTAATGTGTCTACTCAACCTTCATGTTTACAAGCTAAATAAGCTTTTTGGGGTGCCTCTTAATATAAAATGAGCTCTCCATTCTTTCAGGAATTCAAGTAGCCTGTTTCTGTACTTGTTCCTGAATTTACCTTTTCTGTTGTTGTGTGACCCAAGTTATGCAGGATTCCAGACAGAGTAGCCTTACACTTCTGCTGCATGTACACATCACAGGGGCTTCCAGATTTCTTTCAAAAATATCTCAGCTGATAAAACCTAGGTTCACATTTTCCTTTTCCACAACTTCCCTACACTGGCAGCTCACAGTCTTCCTGGGATCAATGAATATATGTAGGTCGTCATCTTCCTTTCTCATTACCAAGTGTTAAATCCCAAATTATATTGGAAACTTGTGGCCTTGCATTTTGTAATGTGGTGCACAACCTTGCTTTTATTATTTCAGAGCTTCAGTGTATAAATGAAACCTAGTGTGCCTTTGTAGCATATCCCTAATTCTATTTGTGCTGCTACAATAACAGAAATGTCCGTAAATCTCATCTGCCAAGACTTCCATGCACAGGGGTGTGTGGAAGTGCCCACTAGGGCAGTTCACACATATCACATATGTGGATAGACTGTCTTAACACTTCTCATCATGGAAGTATCTATGCAATACTGTAAATCACTTCAAAGTGTGAGGATCTCAGGTCAGACAAACTAAAATTTTTACCTTGATATATGCGAAATATTCAAAATGCTTTCTGGCCCTTTGATCTTTCCCACACATTTTCAGAATGCCTGGAATCGCATAGCAGCAGACAAGAACGATTAAGTCAGCTACTCTACTCAAGCACATACAGCCCCTAGCTTTTTTCCAGACCATGTTTTACGTATTGCAAGAGATGAAGTGTCTCTCTCTTCGACAGATTTTATTCCTCAGCCAAGGGCAATATTAAAAGGATGTTCCTTATATAAGCAAATAGCCACAGACCCAGCGGGCGATGCCGTTTTCCCCCATGGCTGAGGCTAACGCCATCTGAAACTGTAGAGCTCAGTACCTTTGTAAATCGGACCTGCTTTGTTTTTAAATAATGTTACGGAATACTCTGCTTAGTCATTTGTCATGATGCCACAACTGTAAATGGATGTATCAAACAAACATATATTGCAACTTACAGCCCACAGGCATGGAAGCAGTTCCAGCGTACAAAAGACTTGCATCAATTTCTCCTTTGTACCCTAGACAGAAAGAGAACAACTCCAGTCACTATCACCAAGAGGTAAAGGCTCTCTGAACCACAAAAATGAAATTGGTAATGTGCATCTTAAAAAGGAAAATTTAAAAAAAAAAAAAAAAAAAAGTTTTTCAAACCTACTCTTTACCACGAGGGATGCATAAGCTGAAATTTCTCCTTTAACATTCATAGCAGAGGCCCGATACTGAGCAGTGTCATCAAAATCACATCTAAAATGATAGAAATGGTTAGGCAGAGCACTCATTTACAACTTGGCCTACCCTTTCCTATGTTTTAGTTAAAAAAAAACACCTTTCAGAAATCTGTGTAAAGACTGTAAACAAGTAAAAGCTTGGGCAACAGACACAGCAGACACTGGACTGATTGTAGCCATTAAGTTTTTCCCCAGTGTTAAATATCCAATTTTTGAAATAGATGTCTCTTTTCAAATATCACTTACAGATTTGAAACTGAGAATATAGTGGAAGTAGGAAAAAACTGTCTGATAATATTTATCTAAGTTATCTCGAATTTACTGTCTTCTATGTAGAGATGCCTAACGTGGAGGCTACAGAAATGGTAGGTATCATGAAGTAGTTTCAAATGGCACCAAACAGTATCTAGATTGTCAAATCTAGATTTTTGCTGATTGTCAAATGAGGTGATTAGATCTCACGATTTAAATGTTTTTTAAAGACAAAATGATGGCAAAAATGTCCAGTTTGGAGGATGAATACCGTTAAAGTTCTTTCTTGTGTATAAGTGAAGACTTCTCAGTTCTGTTCCTCATTTCAGTAAGAATCAGGAACTTTGCTATATTTGAAAAACAGTTAACTGATATATTTTTACCCTGAACTAGATTTTTCTAACTGTACTCATGCAGCAGACAAATGGAAGAAATAATCACAAGTGTCCCACGTCTCTGACTCAGCCATAAATAGAATAATAATTCAGGTAAGTTATTCACTCAGATAAATTGCATATCCTCTGCTAAGGAAAACTAGAACTGCTTCAACATTTACTAGACAGCATTCACCTCAGCTGTACAAACTTGGTATCTCTTATCCTTACATCCCCAAGAGATACGTTCACATTTTGCAGATCTCAATCTATAGCAACATTTCAGCTTAAGCTATTCGGTAAATGATCTGTTCCCTTACGTGGTAATCTCCAGTGAGTGCAGCCCGTATCGACTTTCAATTATATACTTGCCAGGGTGAGTCTGTACATTGATGGGCACGTTGTTTTTGTACCTATGGAAAAGCAAAGAAACAGTATGGCACAAAGGAAGCATATAATTACATGCTTTAAAAGGTCAAGCTTGGTGTTTGACATATAAAATCAGTTTCTCGTGTTTTTCCTAGATAAACTGTAGTCTAATTTTGTGGGAATACATTACATGCCTTTGGAAGCTTAACCTCTTTCCCTCTTTCTTTTGACCCATTTCAGGTGAATTTTATTTTCTAATTACAAGGAGAAAATAGTCTTGAACAGGATGAAGATCAGTTTATACTACCATGAATTTCAGGTTAGTGCTTGTCAAGCAATGCAGGAGTCACATGAGCAATATCTCAGAGTTCTGTGAGTTTCAAACAATTAAAATTCTGTAGCATCCTTACCTACTAGGTATTGTACACATCTTATTCAGTTTGCCTTTACAAGTATATGCTATGCATGTCTTCTGGTACAAGTATATCTTCAGGTAGGAAAAGTTTCCTGTTCAAAATTCCCAGTAAGTAATTTGAAGGAATGAACTGCTTAGTAGTGATCTGGCACTGCTAATTTCAGAATTCATATAAACAGCTTGAGACTTCCAGAGCAAGAGTTCAGTGGCTCTTGGTAGAATCATCCTCACCAATTGTTCCGTAAAAAGTCACTCATTCTGGACAATACATGGTATAACCAAGTAAATGGTCCAAGTGAATCCTGGCTTTAGTGAGCACTAGTAATATGGAACAAACTGGCAATAGGAGTCCAATAAAACCAAATGCTGGATTGTCTTCAGTACATTTGGGATTGATTTGAGATCTATGAAAAAACAACATTCCCTAAGATGGTGTCCTCCTTTAATATAGCTTTCCCTGTGCTCCACAAGGTAACTGGCTGGATGGCCAGCCCCAAAGAGTTGTGGTGAACGGAGCCAAATCCAGCTGGTGGCCAGTCGTGAGTGGTGTCCCCCAGGGCTCAGTATTGGGCCCAGTTCTGTTTAATCTCTATATCAATGATCTGGATGAGGGGATCGAGTGCACCCTCAGTAAGTTTGCAGACAACACCAGACAGATCTGGACCAGCTGGATCGTTGGGCTGAGTCCAATTGTATGAGGTTCAACAAGGCCAAGTGCCAGGTCCTGCACTTTGGTCACAACAACCCCATAGAGCACTGCAGGCTCGGGGAAGAGTGGCTGGAAAGCTGCCTGGTGGAAAAGGACCTGGGGATGTTGGTCAACATCTGGCTGAATATGAGCCAGCAGTGTGCCCAGGTGGCCAAAAGGCCAAAGCATCCTGGCTTGTATCAGAAACAGTGTAGCCAGCAGGACTAGGGATGTGATCATCTCCCTGTACTCGGCACTGGTGAGGCTGCATCTTGAATCCTGTGTTCAGTTTTGGACCCCTCAATACAGGAAAGACACTGATGTGCTGGAGAGAGTTCAGAGAAGGGCAACCCTCAGCTGGTGAGGGGTCTGGAGCACAAATCTGATGAGGAGTGGATGAGGGAGCTGGGGCTGTTTAGCCTGGAGAAAAAGAAGCTAAGGGGAGACCTTATCGCTGTCTATAACCACCTGAAAGGAGGTTGTAGCACGGAGGGTGTTGGTCTCTTCTCCCGAGTAGCAAGTGATAGGATGAGAGGAAATGGCCTCAAGTTGCACCAGGGGAGGTTTAGATTGGATATTAGGAAAAATTTCTTCACTGAAAAGTTTGTAAAGCACTGGAACAGGCTGCCCAGGGAAGTGGTTGAATCACCATCCCTGGAAATATTTAAAAGACACGTAGATGAGGTTCTTAGGGACATGGTTTATTGCCAGAGTTAGGTTAGCAGTTGGCCTTGGTGACCTTGAGGTTCTCTTCCAACCAAAATTGTTCTATGATTCTAGGTACATATATAAGGGAAGTGGAAATATAAATGATGATAGATAAAAGTATCTTCATCTCACTTAAATAAACCTTTCTCTTCACAAGTCTTAGCAGATATCCAGCCAAAGAGCTTTGCTTCTTCCTTTCAGGTCAGTTTCTTTCAGGATTTTCAATCAGGAAAGGGAACTGGTCTGTTGTCAGTGGTGTGCCCCTCTTCACCACTTCACCAAACAAGTCAGTAAAAAGCAATTTTATTTTTACCAATAACATTATTCATTTAATATGTCTCAAGATGAAGCTATATCCACAATAAATCTGAAAATTGCCTTCCAGCAATTTCAGTGCAGTAGAATAAAGAATATTTCCCTGGCTACACATATATGTGGGCACCATAATACACTGGGATTTTTACAAGTGCCAAAGTAAGTGAGGATTATAAACCTTAATCGTTTTCATTTCAGTCTTCCACTCAGCAAGATGTCTATGAAAAGAGACTCAATGCAGGGCACTATCCTCTATTCCAGTGTTCAAACAGTTGCAGAGGTGCTTGGCCTTACTACAGGTCTCCTGACTTACAGCATAGGGTAATACATGGGTCCACTAAGACTAAATCCATTCACCACCACTTTCCACCTCACCCATGCAATGGTGCCCACCAGACTGATCCACGTAGGAACATCTGGGCATCTCTATATTCTCTGTACAGTGTCAGTTTAGAAAATAGAAAAATTCCATCAGTTTCTAATATTTCACAGGGAATATGAAATCCTATGAAATGGGACTTGACTTGATCTCTCTAACTTTTCTTTGAAGCGTTGGGTGGCACTTGGATCCTGTTAGCAGTGAGGGCATTCAGCACCACGTGGTTCTGTGCAGAAACAAGCCAAGTCAAGCAGCAGTGAGAAGACTTTAACTTCTCTGGTCTTTGTTATCAGGTTAGTGAAAAATAATTGATTCAATTGTCACTTATTTGTATCCTTCTATAGAAAGAATAGAGCTCATGTGTTGGAAGGACTGCTTGTTATTTCTGGAAATACAAATTCCAGAACAGCCAAATCGTTAGCTAATGTTGGACTGAAACCTCCCGCTGTTGTAATGCGCTGATAGTTTATGCTTTCTGCTACTGGTTTCAAATGTCCTGGGTTTTCCATATGCTTTTTTCCAAGGGAATCAGAACAGCTGCATCACACAGCAAAATTTTCTTTAGAGAAAGTTCATGAAGCTTTATAATTTATCATTAAAAGCATGAAAAGGTCTCCATTGCTTATACAAAGAATGGCTGTTTGGAATACATGACTGAAATTTAGTTAGAAATGCTGAATGAGAACTGACAGATCCAGGTCAGCACCATTCTGTATCTCAGAGCAAAGACACCTGCTGAAACGGCTGTGAACTCTTTTTTTTTCCATTAGTAACCTGTGGGAAACTGAAATCTCTTTGGAATTCAGAGGTATTAATGATGTATTAATTTCCATCATCCACATTTATCACTGAGACAAAAGGCTGATTCACAGTGAGAGTAAAGGTAGACAGCTGAAGCCTTGGTTTAATTATGTCAGGTTTTTGGGATAAGGTGAGTCTCAACCAAAATGAAAATGGCCCTGCTCTCACGTTCTTGCTTACGACTCAGGTTACAAAGCTGGATGACAGCCATGAGAGTAGCTGACAATTCCTTATGTCCGGCTCAGATCAGGCCCAAAGGGTTTGTCTGGAATCCTGTCTACGAGGAATGTCAAAACAAGTCACTTGCAGCGCTTACACATTGGGGAAAATGTATCTGTACAGAGCCTGGCTACCGGTTGTCGTTGTCCAAGGACAGAGACCAAGTGACTTCAGGGCATCAGCTCTGGCCTATTAATCACAGAATCACAGAATGTTAGGGATTGGAAAGGACCTCAAAAGATCATCCAGTCCAATCCCCCGCCGGAGCAGGAACACCTAGATGAGGTTACACAGGAAGGTGTCCAGATGGGTTTTGAATGTCTCCAGAGAAGGAGACTCCACAGCCTCCCTGGGCAGCCTGTTCCAGTGTTCTGTTACCCTCACTGAGAAGAAGTTTCTTCTCATATTTAAGTGGAGCCTCCTGTGTTCCAGTTTGTACCCATTGCCCCTTGTCCTATCGTTGATTGTCACTGAGAAGAGCCTGGCTCCATCCTCACGACACTCATCCTTTACATATTTATAAACATTAATGAGGTCACCCCTCAGTCTCCTCCAAGCTAAAGAGACCCAGCTCCCTCAGCCTTTCCTCATAAGGGAGATGCTCCACTGCCTTAATCATCTTTGTTGCTCTGCACTGGACTCTCTCCAGCAGTTCCCTGTCCTTCTTGAACTGAGGGGTCCAGAACTGGACACAATATTCCAGATGAGGTCTCACCAGGGCAGAGTAGAGGGGAAGGAGAACCTCTCTCGATCTACTAACCACCCCCCTTCTAATACACCCCAGGATGCCATTGGCCTTCTTGGCCACAAGGGCACAGTGCTGGCTCATGGTCATCCTGCTGTCCACCAGGACCCCCAGGTCCCTTTCCCCTACACTGCTCTCTAATAGGTCATTCCCCAATTTATACTGATACCTAATGTACATTTTAGTAGCAATTTTAATCAAGACCTGAGATTGAGGTTTTTAAGGCCGAAATAAACGCAGAGTCCATAAAACAAAGTATGAGTATTACTTAACATCCTGATATAGTATTTTCTGTTGTCTCCGCAAATAGAATCTCTATAGGATTTAGTCCTAATTAATACTTAATACTGAACACAAGCTTATTTTTTGTTCATTTTATAAACACATTCATACATTTTATATACACATTCTAGAAGTATCTTTTAAATTAAGTAATAAGCATCAAATCTCATTTTATATTTGAAAAAATATTATTACCCATTATCTTAACAACTTGATGGTATCTGTGCAACATGAAACAGATAAGAAAGCTCAGCTCAGCAGATGGTGAGACAGTAAAGCTTCACAAGTCATTGTTAACTAAGCTAAATTCAATTCCACTCAGGGTAAACTTTAACCCAAGAGTCAAATTAGACCTTCAGCTATGACTAAGAGTATATTTTGGTATTCTTACAGTAAAGATTTTGTCCTAAGACCGTTCAAGTGAATAGAAAGCTTCCAATAGACTCTAAAGGTTTCAGAAGATTTGGATGCTCCTGGATCTGTCTGCAGTCTTTGACTTCAAGTAATTATGATGTGTCTGCTATGAACACCCTACATCACAAGATTTCAGTTTCATGGAGATTCAGCACTATAACTGCTCAGCAGCCTATCAGCCAGTTCTTAAACAAAGAACATGCTAATGCTTCAGGGACATTAATGGCATTTGTAGACTAAACAGAAGTCTTTGGAAAACATGCTTTTAAGGATAGCACTGACAATAAATTAAGCTGCTCTTTTTCCTTTATCAGGAAACAGAAGAATGTCTTGATGTCTCTGTGCAAGGAAAAAAAATCTCTGTATTCTTCTTGTTGTTAAACAAAGAATTATTTTTGCTTTTAATATTTTGCTTTCTTTTTGTACAAAGTGACTTGAAAGGTGTTTGACAGGCCTCTGTACCTGATTGTTTTTTATCAAACCTGTATCGTTCCTGAAAAAACACCACATTCACTGAGATGACTTCAGATATTGGTTATGTGGTGATTTTCAGCGAAATACAAACTTACCAGGTAACACGGGGTGCTGGCCAGCCAGCCACGGAACAATGAAATTTGACATTCTGCTTTTCCCAGATAGTGTGAGAACGAGGCTCGATAACGAACTCAGGAGCATGTAAAAGTTTATCTTGATTCAACTTTTTGTGGAATGCCTGAGTCTCTTCTAGCTGGAAAAGAAACATTTGATTATAAACTCCGGAAGTTATAAATGCAAACTATTAATATGCAAAAAAGCATTTTTTTAAGACCAGTAAAAAGATATGCAATTTTTATTTAAAAATCCAGATAGACATACTTAATGTATTTATTTCACTTGGACACAGAAAACAGTGCTTTCATCTTCAAGAAGTCCTCCTTCCAAAATATCTAGATTTGATTTTACTGAGTTTTATGGTCTTTTTTTTCCTTAAAACTATTCTAAGTAAAATAATCCTGCATATTTAATTATTTTTTTAAATACAGCCTGAAAGGTGAAGTAGGTCTGAAACTCATATGTTCTTCTGTACTTTTGCTCTAATGCAAAACTGTGCACCTAGATCAGCTCTGACAGACCTGCTCTGAAACCCTTCCTGCTGATGGGATCTTCCATCCTCCCAGGGTAACTGTTTCAACTGGTTGGTTATCCACAGAGCTTTTGGTTTTTACTACTGTAATTGTGGTTGCCCATGGTGTAAATCAGGGCCCTGTTGTGCTAGGCATGTTACAAACACCAAACAAAAAAAGACCCACGTTGTTTACAGCCTATACGTTCATTTCTACTCTTTTACCGTTTTCTTCAGGGCCACGCGCTCAGCAGACTCCCGGATTGCTACTTTCCTCGATTTTTTTTCGTGGTGTTCCTCTTCAGAAGTTGACTTGGCCACTTTGCTGACACTCACTCCTTCCCCTGTGGCAAAAAGGTTCCTCTTGGCAACATATGCAGCACTTTCTTTAATTCTTTCTTCTTCCGTGTCTGTGATCCCACTGATACTCACTTCTCTGAAAGAATTTTTAAAAAGCAGAATCCCATTGGAAAATGCTGAGAACATGTTCCATTTATACTTTCTATCAAATTAGCCAAGTACAGTGGCCAACAGCCTTTGAAAATGAATTTCTTCCATTAGAGTCTCAAATGTATTTAAAGAAGAAACAGGGAAAGGTACTGTGGAATGACTAGTTCACTGTCTGAAGTCATGGGTGGTTTCAGTGCCTCTCTGTATAACTACGCCGTACACATTTTCAGTTTAACCATTATCTTGCTGTGGTTTTATATATCCACCGCTATAAAGATTAGTGTAAGGCATACCCACTGATCTTCAGTTATTAACTTATGGCTGCAGCACTCACAGTAACACTACCAAAGGGGCAGGAGATAATCATAGCTGCATAACAACGTCATTCTTTGTAATTTATACAAAAAAACTCATTACTGTCTATCACAAATGTTCTCTCTTTATTCGTAGAAAATTCAACCCTGTAATGTTCGTAGGATGACTGTTCTTGCAAATGTTTTCAAGAAGATGATTAAGGTTTTTCTTGAATCACCCTCCTTGGGATTTCTACAAAAGTGGGATGCAAAGAATGGTTACTCTCAATGGGTCCAATCCTGTTTGCACATGCACATATGGAAGCACCATTGCAACCATGTTCTTTTAACACTGACAGGACCTTACAGATGCTGTAGTAATGCATACACAGTGAGAGTTCCTTGATATAAGAAGCATTAATAACCTTCTGCTGAGTTTAGTTACTTTAGGGTTACATTAGATGGCACACTGAAAAGAGCATCTGTGTAAGTTCTCATTAAGTGCCATCTTGCAAATACTCTAGAGAAAGCAGCCTCTGTTTAATTTCAGAATGCACTCGAGCACAGCCTCTCTATTTTATCATAAAATGCTAGTATTGCTACAAAGCAAAATGATTAGAATTTTTTTTTCTGTTTTCTTTAAGAATGCTGATATTGCGTGCTTAATAGCACATCTCAACATTCAAGAAAATTTGGATTCAAGCCCATAATAAACTGTCCGTCCCTTATTTTTGGGCTATGGAGTCAGTTCAGTGAGAAGCAAGACAACCAAGGAATGGAAAGTGCTGTAAACTGAATTATGCATAAAAATTGCTCAAAAGACTAAAAAACTTACTTAACAACATAGAGCTTTGACCTCCCTCATGTGTTCAAACTCTGCCTTGAACTTTTTGTGTTTCAGGCTGCTTTAACAGAAACATCCTTAAAAGTATCAGTCAGATGACTGATTCCCTTCACTTAGGCACATCAGCTTCCCCCGTAAATATCACCTGAAGCTACAGAGATATACCAGAGATTTCTAGAGACAACTTTGAAAACTCAGTTTAAAGAATATGTATGTAGCTATCTACATTCAGTTTAAACAAATCAGCGGCATTTTCCTTCCAAGGCAAGCTGACATGATTTCTGCTTTAATTACTGCACAGTGTGGACCCACTCCTCAAGGTATAAACCGTCTTCTGGGAGCTGCTGAATATCCTCAGACTAATATAGGACTCAGCCTAGTCATCTGCAGTAGTGGTCCCAAGATGATTTTGATCAACAGTATTAAATATTTAGATTTGCTAATCATTTCTTCCTGTTATAATCTCCCCAGATCAAAGCGAAACATGTTCCCTGAAAAGACGAATGCATCAGAAGCAGCACACAGTATCATTTAAAAATTGATTCTGCAGTCAAGTCTCAGAGGTTTCAGTAGAAAACACTTTTCAAACAGAAACAAAGTGATCAAACCCCAAAGAGCACACAGAAACTATTATTTAAAGGATATCTGCCATCTGCAGTCCATTGGCATATGTTGATTAGTGGTTGCAAATAGTTCTATGAGCCTCATCCAGTTTCTTTAGCACCTATGACATTAAATGAAGCTCTGGGTGTTTTATTATCTAGAATACTGGCTGGCTGTCCTTAATTTTATCTTGCAAGGCTTAGGCTAGATGTTTAAGAATGGTCGTGAAGTGAATAATCTGAGTGAGGGGTTTTTTTACAGCAGAACCTGAGGGCTCCAAAATAGAACCAAATAATGGAAATGGTGACAGGGTGCTGAAGGTCGTCCAGCAGCATGGGCAAGAGCAAGAGCTCCCATGAACCCACAGAGATCTGACCTTTATAAATAACTATTCCTTGTAAAAGCTATCTGCCCATGGGAAACAATACGTCAATTTCAAAGGGGAATTTGGGAATGACATGTAACGTGCACATGGTTCAATGGGCTTCAGCTGTTATCTTTCAAAAAAAATAAATATCTGACAGGAATGTGGCATGCAACTTCCACAGTCTTGGCAAGTGGTCATGAACATGATGCCAACAGAAAAAAAAAAAAAACCTAAAAGAAATAATCCAACTATTTCTTTCTGTGTTTAGTTTGTCACTTTTATTAACATTATATTCCCTTTTTATTTTTTTTTTTTTTAACTACTTAAAAAGATATTTGGGTCATTTCAGAGGCACAAAAGCACACACAGCTTCCTGAGTTGCCACATACAAAAAGTAAGATTGATGCTAACAACAATAAGAAGAATAGTGACAATGATGTAAGTATCCAACAATATCTTCTAGTGTAAGATCCTGAAGTATTGCACAGACACAGATAAATGAAGCTACACACCACCACATTGAATTAGATATTACCGTATTCATTTTATTAAAAAAAAAAAGAAAAAAAAAAAGAGAAAACTGTTATTTGCTAAGATTTGTTAAGATGTTAACACGATGTGTTAAGATCACAGGGGCCTGTAAAAAAGCTAAGATCATCATCCAGGAGTACTAGCCATCAGTCATGATTTTCAGCTATTGAAAAACACTATAAATTTTACTTTTGTAGACTCTAAACACAATATAAAGGGAGTATATTTGTGTTTGAGGGAATGGGAGACAGACAATGGTGACCTGCAAATCTGTTCCTACATAAGAAGAAACACTGAGTGAAGTGCAAATGTAATGAGAAGCCTTGAGAACACGTTACCTCAAGTTCTGTGTGAGACATATTTCTGTATTTCTGTCACAGAAGATATAGGTGAAACTCTAGAGAAATTATTTTAAAATGCAACAGTGTGTGCTTCTGAGTGTTGGTTGGATCAAAGAGCAGTGAATCTAACGAAGAAATGTACAAGGGATGAGAAAAAATTACTCTGGGGTAGTGAGAGGCAAGTAGTAAAAAACAAAACTACTGGTCTCATCACAGAAGCATCACAAACGTACAAAAGGCCAAAGCAATAATATCTCCCACTGACAAGATGGTACTCAGTTTCATGTGAGAGCACAAGTTTGGACATAAAGAAGTGACTTCGGGTGTTGATTAAGCAGAAGGCAGAAAAGCACTGAGTTCCAGAAACAGCTTGGAAGTGTCCCATGAAAAACACTGCAGTGCAGAAGAAACACAAGTTGAAGGAAGGTTTCTGTTAAACTCCTGGCCTCCAGTCAAGAACGGGTTTTCCAGGGCACATCCCAGTATGTATTAATCTGAATAAGTGACTGTGCTCGAACTGTCGGAGACTCCTAATAAAATCAGTATGCCATACCCCAAAAAGGGCAGAGGAGCCTCCTTGTTCGTGTCGGTTCTGGCTTCCACATAAAGTTCACATTCAGCTTTACCGAGGACACTGCTGCAGTAAGACCTATTACATCAGTAGTAACCATGCAATAAATACCACCAACACGTGAGACCAGTATGAATCATGATAGTGATTTAAGAAAGTATTTGGTTTAACTCCAGGTTTTTCCTGTGCTAGGACAAAATATTAGCACATCGTTTCCTTGTTTCTATGTTTAATGCTTGGTAGGAGCGATTGAATTTCAGAACAAGTCTTCAAAATGAAAGAATGAGCTGAATAATGTTGACAACATGCTTGTCCAGTTCCCAATAAACCAGGTTATAATAATATCTTAATTTCATAGAAAGTGGCCCTGACAACGTGTTCAAAACAAAGTCCAGAGACCTAGGTTTGTTTTTCCTGGCTCTGGATGCTCAGTGTCTGGTTTTCTGCCAGACGGTTGAATTCTCTTTGTCTTGTTATCACTCATGTGAAGTGTAAACAATCATGTTGAGATCCAGGAGTGTAAAAAAATGTTAATGGACTTGTTACTTTGTAATTTGTTAATAAAATGTCAGAAATAACATACTGAACAAAAGGGAAATTAACATACCGTCCTGTGAATATGGGCACTGAGTAGTCTATGGCTTCATTCTCTTTATCCTCAGATACCAAATTCTGTTTTGCTCTCTTTGCTTTGGGACTCATCTTATAGGACTGATCTTCAATCATTAAATTGGAATCTTTCAGTCTAAAATAAAAATAATATTGTTAAATTAAAAAAGAAGCTGTTAAGAAAACACTTCAAAATAAGATTAAAGTACTAAATTTTTTTGCTGTCTGTCGTTTGATAAGGAAGAAAATTTCATTTTCAATAGCCATGGTTTAGGAGTTGTTAAATACATGACTAAAAGGACTTTTAACAACCTTGGCAGTACAAATACAACACTGATGTATTTCATCAATACACCTGATAGCAATGCACATTTAATAGCTCCTTGGTTTGTGACTTGGAGAGTTTGTATACCCAGTTTTGGTAGATCCTGAAGTCAGAGACCACTGAGTAATTCTAAAGGTTGTATCTGAATCCATAACCTCCACTTTTCCAAAATTTACGTCCTGAAATTGTTGGGTCCCCAAATGAAATGTTGATATGCAAATATATTCAAAGCAATAACACCTTTCAGTCTCTCTACAGAAATTGTAGGATGGCGTATTGCTCAGTAACCAGTGTTGCTGTTCCCACTGCTCTCCCGTACCACCCCAACCCATTGAAAACCGAGAGCTGAGTGAAGCAACACCATTTATCATAGCACAGATAGATGGAGAATGAGTGGAAAGAAAGAAAAGCAAACCAAAGGGAAGGCTTCCCCTCCCCACCAGCCTGGGAGGGATTCTGAAGAGTGTGAAGCATGTCTGAGACAGTAATTTTGGGTTCATTTCTAACATGGTTGCAATTTGTGTTAACAAAGCTCCAAATATAACCATCCTCATTTCCCAGTGCAATATATTTATAACTCCCAGCTCTATGGAATATCCTAATTAGCCGTCAACCTTTTATAAATCCCCAAAGTGTCTATTAATCTCTGTCCCAACATCGCCAAGGGAAATCATACGTGAGTCTGCATCTGGTCTGGAGATTCACGTACACAGCATAAGCTTACTGCTTATGTGCACAGGTACAACAGCAGAATTAAGGCACGCGGTTTCCCAGCAAGGCTCATTAGCCCAGGCGTGTACCACCAACACGGCTAACCTGCTTCCCACACCCTGGGTACCTTAATCTGGTGTCTGTTCGCAGAATGCTGTACACATATAATCAGAGCTCATGCTAGTGCTGAGCCCCTGAGATCGTTAGACATGAAATGTGAGTTTGCAGATATATATTTGGGCTAATGTTTTCCTTAGGCTGCAGCCCTGCCAAAGTACCAAGCTCCAGAAGCGCCACCAACACAAATCATACCAGGAAGAGTGCTTAATTTCCAAAATATGTGTTAATAATCTATCTGCATGAGACTGTGTGTGAGATCACATGGGTTCGGTTTCATTCTCTCATCTTTCCTTTCTCTGTTTCTTTGTGCCCATCTCTTTGCTCAGACTGAGTTCTCTCCCTACCCAGAGCCTGTTAAATCAGTCTCCCATTCTCTAGCTCCCTTAATGGCTTTCTTACTGTCATCTCTTCTCCTCCTTCTAGTTCCTTGCCTGATCTTCATATCCCCTCCCACGCCTGCTTTCCAGTCCTCATCTCTTTGCCTTACCACTCCCAGCATAGTCAGTAAGAGTTTCCCTTCCTTTCTGTTTAGTGCCCATCCCATCAGACTTGACTGTATTTGGCTTGCATGGCATCACAGTGAGGGTTGCATGGCATTGCATCCTCTCCTCTGTGCTCCCCAGGTGCCCACTTTGTAGCCAGTGTCACCAAGCCTACAACACCACAGCCAAGACATCACAGGTGGTAAAAGCAAACTTGCACTGGTTCTCCTTCCTTCCTCCTCACCTTGCACCCTGGTTTCCATGCAAATAAAAGCACCCACACTGCAGGACTGGGGCTGAGGTTTTATCATGGCAGCCACTGCTGGTTCAGCCAAGGCGCAGACTGAGTCTATGGGAGAGAGAAACTCTGCTCCTGGGTCTTATGCCAGACGCTGCCCAAGGCAGACAGGGAGGGAGTCCAAGGGAGGTGGATCCAGCTTTAGGGACAGAAATCCCAGCAGAAAACACTTGGAAAGAGCCCAGGCAGAGTGAAGTAAAAGGGAAGAGATGGAGTGAAGCAGAGTATGCAACAGCCTCACTGCTGGGTTGGGCAATGATGTGGTGCAATCACTACAGTCGACTACAAATGTATTGTTGTCAAAGAAATGGTGAGAAACGTTAAAGGCAAAGTGGATACTTCCTGTTATTGCATGCTTTGGTTGGCCCTTGCGTGTATGTGCTCATGACCAGAAAAGCACCTTTCTAGATGTCTTTTCCTCTGTCCCTTTTCTGAAATGGACGGCTGCAATGAGAGTCATGCTGCCTTCTAAGAGTAAGGGTTGAGTCTTGATACTTCATAGTGGTACAGAGGAGGGAGCACTCAGCTATCAAAAGCAGAGATGATAACTGTGAGATGAATAATTTGATCTAAGTGGATCCTGTAACTGTCTGCTGTTCTCAGGTTGCTAACACAACACTCAAACCAATTTACTTCAGTTGTTTGATCTTCCAAAAACTTGACCGGACCAAGCAGAGCCCCAGTGAGAAGTGTTTCACCGAATAATGCCAATGGTGCTTTCAGACCAGTTTCCTCTTCCAGCAATGATTAAGAGAAAGTAAAAAGAAAGCTTATTAAGACAAGTATTTCCCCTGATAAATCCTTTTTGGATTCAAGCAAACGCCTGGGTACAACCTGAGCCAGAGGTTGTATCCTGGCTCTAGCAGCAAGCTTACGATTTATTTATGTATGAATATGGCACTTTCTTTTGAACCTATTTTAATCTGCAACTTTATAACATCTTTTGTGCTTACAGGTTGCTCTGCATGAGAAATAGTGAACAATTGTTGGTTGTTCACTCTCTGCACATCTTTCCCTGTTTTATACATTAACATTACATGCTCACGTTTGCCTCCTTCCCAAAGTAAGAGCCTGTGTCTTCCCTTCCTTAGGCGGAAGGTATTCCACACCTTCCACTACCCTCCTTGCTGATCTCTGACCCTTCTCTAGTTTCAGACTGTACTTTTTAAGATGAGAAGAACTGCACTTAGTTCTTCAGCTATGAGCATACCTTGGATTAACATACTGACACAACATGCGCTCTGTTTTATTTTCACTTTCCCTCACAGCAGTTCTGAAATTTCAAATTGCATCAAGACCACATCAGGGCATCCAGCTGGTGTTTTCGGAGAGGTAACCAGAGTAACGCCAGAAACTCTTTTTAGAATTGCACTGAATAAACCAAGAGCTGAGATGAATAAGTTTTAAGCAGTGGAAAATGTTTCTCTTTTCCAAATCCTCCTATTGTCTGCTTTTGTTCAGACAGAGCTGTGAGGAGCCTAGTAGGAATGCATTTTCAAATGAAGATCTTTGCATGGGAAAACAAATTAGTCACTATTTCTATCACGGTTTACTTCCCTGTTTTCCTGTTTGTTATTAGTATTTCTTCTTCTCCGACACAAAACTCAAACCCTGCCCATAACCATTATTTAGGTAGCCCGAAGGAGGACTCTGCTTTCTTGAACCAGATTCTACAATCTTGCCTTTTATTTTAAAGTATTCCAACCTTTTACCTGATATGTGAAACAGAATCTCCCCAGAGGAGAAGGAGAAGGGTATCAGTGCTCTCTGGTTTCACAGGGAGGAACAGTACCATGACCTTTTAACAGCTTTCAGTCTCATTTGATATGCCCAGCTAGCATATGTACGTTTTTTTCCAGGTCAGATACTATCTGTACTGCCTTATCAAGGCTGGTGACCCAAGACTACTGTCCTCATTTCTTGATGGTTTTCAGCATGTTAAGGTATCAATGCCAGCATTTTCCTAGTTTTTTGGTAGAGTCACTGAATTGGAAGTTGTGTGACTGTAAATGCTAAAGGCACAGGTATTGCCTTGCAGAGACGTAAAAACCAGATTGCCACTACTAGCTTTTCCCTCTAGCCCAACAGAGGAACTAAATACAATAACATCGTGCAAGGCCACTGAAACTCCCTATTAGAGGTTTTGTTTTGATTGTTTTTCTCAGATAGAAATGTACTTTAATATGTTGGCACTGCCCTCGTTCCTGTGCCTGAAGGGACAGATTTCCTACCCTGCACAGAGTCCGTGCGCAGTGGATGTAGAAATGTGTTTTAGGAGTGGACCCACAACACCTTATTCCTTAGTTATTCCACCACTGCATGAAAAGACATCTGTACGCTCTTTTACACCTCTATAAAATAATGTATCTTGTCCTTAGCATGGTTTTGTTAGGTCTCTCACTTTATTCCAACAGCAGGAAGGGATGCATTTGTTATACACAATAGCTGGGCCAGCTGTATCTGCTGGAGGAGCTCCATTAGCCAAGAGGCATTTTCCAGGCTCCCTTTCCAGAAGCAGCTTCTTTCCTAATATGCAATATTTGAATTTACTCATCGTAAGGAGGAGAAAGTGGATTGACAAACCCAGTTACAGGAGGGGGGAAAAAAAAAAAAAGGATTTTCAGAAGAGAGCTCCTTAAAGCCAGTTTCTAAAGATAAGAGGCACTCTCTGGTGACTATATTCATTTTAAGTTGCTGACAGATTTGTCACAGACCCAGGCGATATTGCTGGCAATAATCACACTGTTGCCTAACAGAGCTTCCACAACAAGTCTTTTTTAAGAGGGAATTGTTTCCACATAGCAGGTCTCATTAAAACAATTTCCATGCTTGGCTATGACGTTTGGAAGTCACCTTCTTAACCCTCACATATAATAAACCTAAGGATGAGCAGTGCCAAGATCATGGTCTTCTCATGTTTCGTAAAGTGTATTTACTCAGTCCTGTCCTGATCCTGGTTACAATATTGTTCAGAAGAGCATTCACTCTTACTGTCTGGCAGAGTAATTAATTGCAAGTTAGTAAGGCCTCTCCCCTCTGTTTGCCTGGTTCACCTGAGTTACGCCATGTCTTCTTTGCTGTTTCGATTGACCTGAAAAATATATGCAAATGCCTGAGCCACACCAGTAGCTTCTGTTTTGTCTCTAAGCAAGTCTCTGGCCCATTTGGTGGTCAATAACCTGTCTGTGACACAATGGGATTATCTGATGCTGCTGTCCAGGAAAATAGCACAGCGACAAGCAAGTTTGAGCAAAGGCGAATGACTGAGCTTACAAAAAAAAGAGGTGACCTGGTTTAATGCATCAGTCCCATTTGACAGGCCTGTAGTGCTATAAGCAGCTTTGGCAGACCTGACTCAAAGCTTCTCAGAAGCACATGCATGATGGAGCAATGCCATGTGAAGGAAGTTCTCCCACAGGATCCAACTTGCCCACACCAGCAGTCCCCAAGGACAGGGCAGGGAAGAGGATGGTTGGCCACAGCAACTGATTTCAGGAGACAGCTGCCAACCCTTGCCTGTACAGACCCTGCCCACTCTTTGAAGAACAAGCACACCCTGCTTCTCCCGGCTCTATGGAGGCCAAAGAAGCCGCATTCAGGTAGAGGTGGCCCCATGAGCTGGTACAGAGAGGGAGGTGTGAGGTGGCAACCTGTACATGGTGACACTCCCTTTCCTTTAGGAGCCCAGAGCTTTGCAGCTTTGGCAAACTACTCAGCAAAGCTGCAGGCTTCTTTACTTCCTCTTGATTTTGCCAGTTTTTATTTCTCTCCTTTTACTTCTTCAAGCTGTCATGGTGTGAAGAAGGCTTGAAATGTGGGGAAGGGGCATGCCACTTGCAAAGGGAGCCATTTTTGTCCTCTTGAAAAGCAAGCTGCATCTTCTTCAAGCTGTTTATGTCTCTGCTCTGGGCATGTTTTCCACTTGAGCGAGCCTCTAACGTCAGAAAATTTGGTTCAGGTCAAGGCCTTGCAGGTTCACTAGTCCCTAGTCCTTCTCCAGCTTTCCCATGGTAAATTCCTCACATAGCACCAACTGCATGTCAACACTGTTGCTTTATGAACGCTCTCTTCTGTATGGTGTCTACAGAAAAGGATGAGACTTAAACTATGCAGGTGTAGTAAAGTTTAGCAGAAGTTATTTTAGGTAAAAATAAGAAGTGACTGGAATAAAAATTTAGGGTTTTAGTAGTATTACTTTTCTTCTTGGGCTTAAAAGGGTTCACCCACAAACCTATATCCATTATACATAGATGTAGATTTGATATTAAAATCCAGTGATATGAAATAATCAATTGTTATCTGAAGAATTTTATCTAGATTTGGATTAATGTGTGCATTCAGGTTTAAAGCAACCGCCGCAGTTGTAGGTCATTTAGATACATTTCATTTCAGGGCCTATTCTACTTTTTGAAATTGAAAGTTTTTTAAGACTTTTTTTTTTTTTCCCTCTACATCGTTCCTTTCATACAGATGAAATCAGAAAGTCTTTGATTTACTCTATTTATTTTAGTAATACTTTTTGTCTCTACATTATCCCTTGAAGTGTTCTGGGCTATCTGGGGAAGATAGTGCAAAATTGGAAAGAATTCTTTTAAATTGGCACTACATCTAACCAAATAGTCTCATTATTTGTTCTGTTTTACCTCTTGCAAATTACAGCAAAAGGGGCTGCAAAAACCAAACAAATACCAACACAGAGGCTGTGTTAACCATAAAAGTAAGTTAAATACTGAGGCTGTAATTCAGAACTGTATTCTCTCATGTTTTAATTAAGTTTTGTGCAAGAGACATAGCTCTAATCTCCTGAGTCCCAGTATTACATAGCAGCACAGAATTTCTCAAACATCCAACACAAGGACAGGATCACAGGAAAAAAAGAAATTACGGCTAAGACATTCTGGTGTCTGATTACCAGGATAGTACATCAACTTGTTGGCAACTCTCGTACTACACAGCAGCTTGGAAGTATCACCAAATATACAAAAGATATTATCTCAAACAAAACCTCACGGAACCTGGAAATGCTTTAAGTTCTCTCCTACTTAAGCATTTCCATTTCCTTTACTATTACTTTGCTGACGGTAGAGGAGCTCTTGGTGAGAATATGCAGGTTTCAGAAGAAACTCATCTGACAAACCAGAGTAACCGGGACTCAGAAGCAGGATTTTTTACAATCATTTTTTGCAGCTTCAAGTCATGGTCCATTTCTTATGGGTACATTTTTTATAAGAAGAAGGGGACTTTGGGTTAGGGTCAGCACCAGCATGTAGGCACAGCTGTCACACTGCAGACATCTGGAATATCTTCCCCTACACAGCTCTCTCTGGAAACATAGCCCTCAGTCCCAGCATCTCCAGTTTGCTTCCCTTCATCAGCAGGTTATAAATCAGCTTCTCTCTGCTGCACTCAATGGTTAATTATTTGCACAAGTGAACTTGTTTCAACAGCAAAGAATGGATGTTACTCCCAGCCCAAGACAGTGAGGTATTCAAGTCATTCACCTGGGCTCCAACAGCCTGAGGTTCAAATTCCTGAACAGACCCTGGTAAATAGAGACTCGACCCTGAACTTCTTGAAAGCCAAGTGTAGGCTCTAATCACAAGGTATTGTTTACTGTGGTACAGGTGGTCTTTCCCTCAGTGATTTTGCCCAAAATTCTGTCTTCATCCACAGTCCTTGGAGGATATTCCATTTTCAAAATCTGAATTTTCTAATGGACAAGACTTGATCAGTTCTGCTAATAACACTCTACATTTATATTAATATATCAACAAGCAGATGTTTTGGGCTACACTTTGTTGGTCATTTTCTCTACTGCTAACAGCTGCTTTAATCTTACTTTAATACTCCCCTCATTTCTGTGCATCTCTGAGATACATGTAAATAATGTTATGCTATGATATCTAAAATATTCTGCTAATGCAATTGCTTGAGCAATATTTATTATCTTAATCAGACAAAAAACATGGCAGCTAAGCATAGCTGCTCTTCTAGTGCAAGATAAACACTTCAGGGTATTCCTACTTTCAAAATAGTACACCTCAACCACTATACAGTGTGAAAATTTCAACTTCTTGAAACACTCAGCATAAAAGTGAAACCATAAGGCCAAAGAACGATTGTTTAATGATATATGGACATGTCAGCTCAAGCTTGCATGAACGGCTCTAAGTTCTTATACTGCTCCAACCGAGCAAGAAAAGAACGAGACTCAAACCAAAAGCTATCTCAACACTGCATATTAAATTCAGCTGTGCTAATACAGCTAAACCAACTTGGAAGGAGAGGTGGCTCACGCCTGGCCAGTTTGAAGTGTGAATATCTCATCATTCAGCCACATCAGCACTGCCAGTGCTCTTCTTATGCCGATACAACCATCACACATGAATTAGTCCAACAAACTAAGGTGACCACAGTCCTTCCCATTGCCAAAGCCGAAGGAAAACACAAAGCCTGGAAAATACATCAACACCAAGTTACAGAGACAATTTCTGTGGAAGAGGAGAGAGTGTTACCATTGATTTCAGAGGGAGGCAGTTGGACATTTTCGGTTTGGAATATTATTTCAAAGACACGTTTACTTACCCGAGACTGTAGGCCTCGGATCCCAGCCTGTAGGCTGCGGCCAGCTTGTTGATGGATTCGGATCCATGGCTGTAGGCAGCTGAGCTCCTGCTGAGGGACTCAGAGTCAAGACTGTAGGCAGCCGATCCTTTACTTTGTGCGGCAGAGTGATCATAAGCTGTAGATCCGTAGCTGTAGGCTGCCGACTCAAGGTCATAGGCCGAAGAGCCATGACTATATGCTGCTGAAGATTCAAGGCTGAAGTCTGCTGCAGATGCATGGCGATAGGCTGCCGAGCCCCTGGCGTAAGCTGTAGATCCTTGAGCATAGACAGCAGATTTGCTCTTTGTTTCCTTTTGGTACTGGCTTACAGTTGACTGCAGCGCTTTATGGCGGTACGCGCGGTCGTAGTGCTCATGGTGTCTTTGGTAGAAAGGCAAAGACATCATGAGTGTCTTCTGATTTTGCTTTTACTGCACGTTTCTGAATGTAAATATAGCAGGACAGTGTCTGGAAAAGAACAGATCAAATATAAAGACATGTCAAAGAAACTCCTGATTTAGCATACAAATAATATAGAAAATAGAAGCTAACATAGAACTTAAAACTTCAAAAATCTAAAATCAAACACAATAAATGTAGGGTTATCTTTTTATGATGTGTTGTAGACTTTAAGATAGGTTTGTATTTAACTTTCAAGACGCTAGTATGTCATTCATCAGGAGCAGAAAATCTTGCACTATTGTGTTCATCCATTTGTAGCTTGCCTCTCTGTTACTGCAAACTACTGAAGGTTTACATGCTCAACTTCTCCGCTTATTAGTGCCAACTAATCATAGAATCATTTCAGTTGGAAGAGATCCTCAGGGTCATCGAGTCAAACCATAACCTAACCTAACCCTAGCACTAAACCATGTCCCTAAGAATCTCGTCTATATGCCTTTTAACACCTCCAGGGATGGTAACTCCACCACTTCCCTGGGCAGCCTGTCCCAATGCCTGACAACCCTTTCCGTAAAGAAGTTTTTCCTAATATCCAATCTAGACCTCCCCTGGTGCAACTTGAGGCCATTTCCTCTTGTCCTATCATTTGCTGCTTGGCAGAAGAGACCAACACCCTCCATGCTACAATCTCCTTTCAGGCAGTTGTAAACAGTGATAAGGTCTCCCCTCAGCCTCCTTTTCTCCAGGCTAAATAGGCCCAGTTCCCTCAGCTGCTCCTCGTAATAACATTTTTTGTGTTCAACTTCTTCAGAGACAGGGTAAATTTTTTTGTTATATTACAAAAGAGAGAATAAAGTAATAAATTATTTTTAAAGGCATGAGCAATTCCAACAAGGCAATACTTGGCAAGCTGAAATAAAAATATATGAACATTTCATTCATTTTTTAATAAAATTTTCAGATTGAATTTAATATTCCCTTTAATATTTTAACAATTAATTACAAACATTAAGATTGAGAAGGATGTAATCTTTTTCTATAAACATGTATGAAATTGATCATTGTGTGATACCAGATATCTGTTTAAAATGGCTTATCATAATTTTACAGTGTAATCAGGAATATAGTCTATATGCAATGACTAAAATAATATCGTTCTCCTCCATCCAACTGACAGTTTTTTAACCTAGAACGTCATGTTCAAGATCATTAATAAACTTCCCCCAGATGAGATCCCCATCTAAGTTTTCCTTTGCGTAGTCATCAATAGATTGTCTTGCAGTCAGTCAGAGTAGGAAATTTGATCAGGTGAGAAGTAGTTCCCCTCTCAAAATGGAATGAGGGTTGCGTGCAGAAAGGATTTCCCTTGGGTTTTTTTCAGCTGGCAATTCAGTGTTTGTTTTGTTATTGGTCTATCTATTTTCCTGTTATTAAAACAGCTCTCCTCTGACATGCAAACTTGCCTCTGCTAATCCCTGTGAAAACCTTTCTTTCTCCTAGCACTGGTGATTAGTCTTACAACATGGCTAGGATTGTCCCTGAAGAGGTGCTTGCTTATGAATAAAAATGAACTCAAATGGGGGAACGTTTAGAAGAATTTAAAGATCCCAGAACAATAGTAGGAGGTATTTGTTATTGTGGTGGGGATTTTGGGGTTTGGTTGGTTGGTTGGTTTTTCCTTTGGTTGGGTATTTTTTTCTTTTTTTAATATGACTCACAACAATAGGAGACTTGTTCTGCTTCTGATTTTGTTCATGTTAATGAAACAACTTACTTGACGTTCTGATATAAAATGCATTTACACAGCTGGAGTGTAATCTCAGTTGCATGAAAATAGTTTGGTTTTTTTTCCCCCTGGTCTTTATGCTGCCTAGATTTCAGTCCTTGGCTTTTTCTTTAGTAGTTTGTTCAGAGAGCAAGTCAACAAATTGCAAACTATTCTCTTTGGTAACCACCCACATACTCACCCAGACTACGTCAAATTACAAAAAAAAAAAACCTCGCTGTTTTAACTTTCTTGTATTTCAGGTGTCTCTCAAGGGAACTGCCGTTTGTATGATAACAGATCGCTTGTTTGCAGAAAGTCAACAAGAAAGAAGTTCAAAAGTCTTTAAGTATGTACAAGAAATTGCTGATATCCTGAGCTCGGTGAAACTATGACTTCAGTGAGACTAGGTTATCCATTTACCTTAATTTTACCTGAGGAAGGGGGAGGAATGGCAAAGAGCATTAGGCTTTTGTTCTCTAGGGCAAAAACTGATGTTCCTCTTTAATTCCCTTATTTATCCTGCTGCCTATTTTTTGACGTAGATCTAAAGAACACAACTATTCTGTCTATTATCCTTGTTTCTAATACCTATCAATGTTTTGTCTTGTTGTTTATTTCACTTTGTTGGCCTCCAGTAGTACATCGTTCCTCTTAATTTGCCTAGTTTCAGAAGATTCCTGCTCCATTTTTCTTCATTGTTTTCTCTCCCAGCTCCGCGGAGCTAGGTTTAGGGTTGGAAGCCATCATGAACTCTGCTGAGCAAAGTTAAGACGTGCAGATGAGTGTTATTTTGCACTCTGAAGGGGAAAGCACATGAGAACATCATGTTTTCCTTCTGTAGAGTACTACAGTTGTCTCCCTTCATCTTCACCAGCTTTATTTGCAGCGTTGGCTTGCTTCATCATGAACACAACACACACAATGTTAACAGCCATTCAGTCCTGCTGCCCAGGGATTCCCACAGCCTTCCAAGCTTCACGGTAAGGAAGGTGATCCAGAAGTATAAATCACTGCATGTGTTGCCCATCAAGGAGACGTTAAATGAGGCATTTCATTTACATCTTATCAGGCAAAAAGAACAAGCAGCGGATGGACTTAGAAGTCAGCATATTTAAGATGTACAAAGTCAACCTTTTTCTTCCAAGCATAAAAGGTGTGGATCTCACTGTCCTCAGGAGTAAGAGGAAGAGTCTACGACAGGAGTAAGAACTACGGCAGTAAGAGAGGAGCCAGGCAAGGAGCAGTTCTCCTGGTTCAAGTCAAAGGCCAACTCTGACTCACATCATGTAAGAGGAAACTCCTTTTATAGGTATTTTGTCACGCTATGAGTTGTGGTTTATATTTCCTCTGAAACGTCAAGCGTTGCTCACAGGTCAGGATCGGTTAGTTACAGTAGTCTGATCAGATATAGGAGTCTGACGCTAGTGGAGATTACAACAAATTCTGAACCTTGTAAGGATTTTGCCTTATTTGGAGCGCTGTCTGATTACTGAATTCACTGTCATCTCTTAAGTTTTATAAAATCCATGCTATCTGTACCTACTTCATTTATGTCCACTAACCAGCCCCCTTTAGTGTAGGATTTCATAACTGCAGAGCTTGGCCTAAAAATATTGGTGGCCATAGTTAGATGAATATGCAAGGTTTGGAGCTATATGTTAGCAGCTGTTGAACTGAATTTCCAGAATGACTGCTGAGCAGACAGGCAGCTCAGTACTTGTTCACAGAATGTAGCTACACATTAAAGGAAGTTATTTTATCGGCATTACCTGTTGCACTGTTTACCAGTCTGTGTAATTCATTAAATATCTACTCCTTTAATCAGCAAAAATAATGAAACAGATAAAACCCACAAACTCTTGTAAGCAGGAGAAAGCATAATATGTCCTTCAGCTCAGTCAATGCCTTTACAGATCACAAGACATGCTATACAACTAGAAAATATTTGGTTTACACATTCTCTAAGCCCAAAGCAGCTTACACAGCAAATTCCTCCTGTATCTAGTAAACCATGCTTCATTTGAGAGTACTCTGACAACATGCAAGGATAGTTGAGTTGATAATAAGCAAACCCTTGCACTACTTTATTTCACAGCTGAACTCTCAGATGTCTTCAGTTCACATCCACAAGTGCCTCAAATAACTGCTGAGCTGAGAAGAATGAAGGGAGCTGCTATCAGCTCAGCATTACGGATTCAGATCAAAAATAATCGAACACACAAAATCTTCTGTCATAAAGGAACGCTTACCAGGGCCCAAATGATCAGCAGCGATTGGAATATCTCTCAAGTGGATGAATTGCAGAAAAATACAGCAACGATGAAGCCAGCAAAGAAAGAGGTAGTCAGGACGAGGGGTAAGGATTGAACTTCAAGCTCCAGAACAAAAATAATGCCTGCAGTCAGTGGAATGTCAGAGCCCCAGTCCAGACCTTTTATGGCCGGGGGGGTGATAAATATAGCATCGAAGAGGGAGAGAGAGACAGACACTGATACCCTGTGCTATCTCTGTGCAAAGACACGATGACAGCAGCTTCAAACTGAGAGCTCTCCCTTTTAAGTATCTTCACTAAATTCACTATAAAATCAGCATTCCAATTCAAAATTATTTCTAGGATATTTCCTTAGCTAAATCAAATTTATGAGAGAAAAAAAAAAATTGTGTCATGAATCAGAAGCTAGGAACCAGTCCCTGTATTGACCTTTGTCATGGTACAAGAATATGAACGTTTTATGGGTTCTTCTCTTTTTTTGTTGCTGTTGTTAAAGCCAAGCCACAGTGCATGTAATGCAGATATTTCAACTTAATGACAGACAAGCTAGAGCAGTAGTTAGCAGCAAAACTCTATAAAGCCATACAACGTGTTACAGTTCAATAAAAATGTACTTTCGTTGTTCTGTTAACAGGTGTTATATTTTTATCATCTCATATAAGATAAAATACTAAATTAAAAACATGACCTCATGAGGCTTCTCCATAGATACAAACAACGCAGCTCTAATAACCAACCTTTTGTTTCTAAATCAAACAGTATTACCTCTAGGGATAATTAAATGGGCTTGTCTCCTTACACTTTGGTCACAGCATTTTGGCATAGAAATATACAATCAGTGTGGCTGAATATTACACCAGCACAACTTGTCTCATGTGGAAATAGAGTTTCATGTGTTGAATGCACTGTGACTTCATTGTAAATATAGATTTTTCTCTGCAATGTACATTTAAATTTCAATACAAGTGATTAGTTCACTTTATTTTGCACATTTGCATTGACAGAATTATTAACCCTGACTCTCAGTTTCTGCAATAGCCACTTTCCACCGCACTCACCATGCAACACAACTGGAAACTTTTCAGATCTTCCTTCTCTACTGAGGTCTTCCCCTCTTCGGGTGGAACCACGAGCAGAAGGTCTGATGAAGCCAGGAGGTCCCAGGCTTTTCTATACACAGGCTCACTAGTGTCTTCTTCACCATACCACCCTGATTCCATCTGAAACCTCTTCATTCTCTGCATGAGCTACTTGTTCCCTGGGGACGTGCTACATCCTGTCTGGTGTTACACCATGGAGTCAGTTCACATGCTTCTCCATCTCCCACACCAGGAATTGCTCAGCTACATTGACCAAAAGGACTTCTGGTCTTTGCTCCTAAGCACAGAAAGTATGGCCGACAAGAAGCTGTACAGTGATAGAAACTGTGCCTTGACTTGGGAAACTGGCCAAACCTGCAACAGAAAGAATGAAAAATGGGAGCACTAATATAACTTTTCTTCCCCACCATTCTGTGCCAATGGCAGTGCCGACAAGCTATAGAATCTGGGTTATAATATACATTTTTAATTAGAGATCCCTCAGTGGATGGACTCTTGGATTCTACTACAGACTCCCGACCCATTCCTTCACCATCAGTCGTTTGCACTGGCATCTTAAAAGACTTAATGACATAAAAATGGCTTTTGAAAATTTCAGAGAGAGTTGTAGAGAAATGAAAACAGTGAAACATCTTGCTTCTCTGCTCCCATTTCAATACAATTTGTATAGATCACAGGTGGGATATAAAAATCTAAACATTTTAAGCATTTTTCTGTGTGTATTGGCACTACCAAGTCCAATACAGTTTTCAAATTCTGTGCTGACTGTTTATTCTGAAAATAAAATGGAGATAAGAATATGACAGCAAAATCTTTTGGGTTCTTTATTTTGGCAATTAAATTTACAAACTTTTATCTGGCTTTAAAATGAGATAATGTCCACAGCTAATTTTAAACCACTTGACTCCTATTTGAATATCAAAGTACATGTTTCAAATCACTTGGAGCTCTATAAGTCTCACACTTCCTGCAGCACTGTGTATCCACACATATTTAGCCATATTGGTCCTGGGAGACAGAGTCTCTAGAAATGTTAGATCTGTCTTTTTCTAATTAGAATTACATTGTGCCAGTGACCAGTGTGTTTTTCTGAGTGGGAAAGCAGGAAGATTAATTTAGAACCTGACACAGACAGGAAAAATAGCTTTCTAGACTGTTTGTCCATTGACGTTTTAAGAGCTACAGCATCCTATAGGTGTTTGTATTAGTCAAATTCCACTGCATCCAAGCCCATCTCCTTCATTAGAGCAGAGTCCTAAATAAAAACAGCAAACCAGGTTTTGTTAGACAGAGTTTTCAAGCATATGTTGTCTTTTGGAATTTATTTTCAACCTTGGGTCCAATTTTCTGAATGGATTCCCAAAAGAATTTTTTTTTTCTCCAGGAAAAGAGAAAGAAAAAAAGAGAAGAAAAGGAAAAGGAAAAGGAAAAGGAAAAGGAAAAGGAAAAGGAAAAGGAAAAGGAAAAGGAAAAGGAAAAGGA
>VWYH01002499.1:100382-139763 GCA_013399365.1 Pampusana beccarii | reverse complement strand
AAAAAGAAAAAGAAAAAGAAAAAGAAAAAGAAAAAGAAAAAGAAAAAGAAAGAAAAAAAAAGAGAAAATCACTTTGGGAAGATGTGCTATTCTCTGTTATATCCTAACTAGCCATCTTCATAATCCACTGAAGACAGGGGACATTGTGTTCCTTTACATTCGCCCATGGGAAGGTCTTGATCTCCAGGTAAAGTCAACCTCTCTTTCCATTTAGTCTCCGCTTCACCCACTTCTTGTAGCAGAAGAGACTAGGAGCAGCCTACTGAAGCTTGAGAGTTTGGCCTTAATAGCATGCACGACTAGCGGCAAATAAATTAGGTATGAAATTAACCAACACTCATGCAAGTTTTTCATTATGACTGCTGAACGTGACCGCTTGTGCTGCACTGGAAGGTGCTGATGCATCGTACAATAACAGAATCATTTTGTTTGGAAGAGACTGTCAAGATCATTGAGTCCGACCATTAACCTAACACTGTCACTAAACCATGTCCCTAAAGACCCCATCTACATGTCTTTTAAACACCTCTAGGGATGGTGATTCAACCGCTTCCCTGGGCAGCCTGTTCCAATGCCCGACAACCCTTTCCGTGAAGAAATTTTTCCTAATATCCAATATAAAATTATGATCCCAGTAAGAAAGGCATTCAAACTCTGTAAGGTAGCAGTCAAAATGTTATGTATAAGAGCTAACAATATAGGAATAAAATAACATAGATAATCTTACATCCTCTTACCTGCTGGGAACCTCAAGTGGTGTAGCATGAAACAGGGCTCTGACTCATGTGCAGCACATTGTGCAGACCCCGTCAGGAGAAGAGGATTCCCCATTTCAGTCATTCAAGCTGTTATAGGATTTTCTTACAAGAAAACAACTCTATTTATCATTTCTACTGTCAAACAGAAGGGATGTTCACATGAGAAATTCTCACTGCAGTGTTGGATACAGGCAAGGTCACGCAGGTGGTGTAATTGCTGGTACCGAGTGGGAGCTGCTTGCAGGCTCCTCTGTGCAATTAGTTGGCAAAGTTCATCCTGAAGCCAAGAGATGTGTGCAGGCAGCTCGACACAGCCTGATGGCCACGCCATACCTGCAGCACAGCCCGGCACACCACAGGCCTGGGCGTGCTCAGGTTAACTGGAGTGGAGCACTGACTCCTCCATGGACAGAGGCCTCTGGCCAGGACGACTGCATGGCTCCATAGAATCACAGAATCATACAATGTCCTGGGTTGGAAGAGACGCACAAGGATCGAGTCCAACTCCTGTCCCTGCATGTGACAACCCCAAAATCCACACCATGTGTCTGAGGGCGTTGTCCAGTCTCTTCTTGAAAACTGTCAGGCCTGGGGCCTCCCTCCCTGGGGAGCCTGCTCCAGTGCTCCACCACCCTCTGGGTAAAGAACCTTTTCCTAATGTCCAACCTAAACCTTCCCTGGCACATCTTCCTGACATTCCCTTGGGTCTTATCATTGGTCACCAGAAAGAAGAGATCAGCACCTGCTCCTCCTCCTCCCCTTGTGAGGAAGCTGTAGACCATGATGAGGTCTCCCTTCAGCCTCCTCTCCTCCAGGCTGAACAAACCAAGTGACTTTAGCCACTCCTCATACAGCTTCTGCTCTAAAACCTTCACCAAGAGAGACCAGTCTTCCTTCTGCCTGCTGGCAGGCAATGACAGAAAATAGTTTTTTCATAACTTTAGCAAAGCCCATCTGTAACCGGTCCTGCTTGAAGTTACCTTGCTGTACCATGGGTGGCCTGAACCACACACAATCCTCTAGAGGAAGTTTCATTAGAGATTGTTACCCTCATACTGTGACACATTTCTGTCTCTGCTCTGAAAAAACCTCAACTGATAAACTTTAGAATTACACTGGCCTTTTTCACATATACATTGCATCAGCAGCTTATAGTCATCCTGGCTGGTTAATGTCTTCAGATCTCTTTAGTCCTCTGTCACGTCCAGCTGAGGCAATCTGAAGGGGTTTAACAGACATGGAGAGGAGGTTCTTAGGTTCTTAGTAGTGAACTTGGCAGTGTTGGGTTAACAGTTGGACTCAATGATATTAAGTCTTTTCCAACCAAAAGGATTCTATGGTTCTATCTTATGACCTTACACTTTGTACTACTGATTTTCTTCTCTATTACTCTTACTCTATTATAATATTCTAATCCTTCTTCACAAGGTGGATGCCCCTCAATGTTATGTAGTCAGCAAATTTCATCAGCACCTTCCTATTTTTGATAATAAAATCACTAGCAAAAATATTAAATATTGCTCCCAAGACTGTTCCTTTGCTCCTAAAATCTTTCCTCCAATTCCTCCCTTCTCAAAAAAAAACGTGGTATTGCTTGTCTACCTCTTGTGTAAATTGTCTATTTCAACTAACAGTTTTCCAGGTGGTAGAGTATCACATCCAGATGGATTCGTTCAGTTGCATTTCTATTGCTTGGAAAATGACTTATCATGTCATTTAAAAAAGTGGTTACTTGATCTGTTCTTCTTGATTTTCTTCTTCTTGCTCTAGATGGCTTACATGATTTAGTCTTACTGAGTACATTCCATCCAGATTTTCATTTCCCTACAAATCGTTGCTAACTTGCTCTTCAAAACCTATTTTAAAGCAAAATTTTTCCAAAAGCCTTTCAAGCTATTGACTGTTGGTGCCTAAATTGATTTTTTATTATACAGAAATGTTTGCCTTACCATTATTAGTAACATTTATTCTGCAATGTCTCTTTGGGAACTAGAAGTGTCCCATAACAAGTTTGTTGCTGGCAGCATTTATTTTTCTTCGTAATATTTTAAAGGTTACTGTTTGTATTAAAATCTCCCTCTCAGAGTCTATAGCAGACTCCTAGAGTTACTCCCAACAGAAAATTCTTAACATTCCTCTAAATGCCTTTGGCACTTACATAGTTTTTCAATCCATAGTACCTCCTGTTATTTTAGGTGACATACAGAAACAGATGGATGTTAAATGTTGTCCCATACTGTATCTGTCAATCTTCCCTAACCACCGCAGATCCTTCAATACCTTTCTTCCAATAATGCTGTATAGTTTCTGTTATCCTCCCTCTGTTTAGTTTTGTGTTTTGGAAAGACTGGCCGAAACACCTGGACACACGACTGCTGAAGGACCAGAGAGATGCTCCAATCCTGGATAACCCAAAGCCAGAAAACTTGACTGAGGTATAATATTTGGGCTCTTGCCATTTAGTTACGCAGCTTTTAGAAGCAGATAATATACTTCGAAATAGACCAGGATATCGGCCAAACAGAGGTGCCCAATTCCCAGGGCTGGGGCTGCCCAGTGCCTCCTGGCTTCCCTGTTCCTGGCTGGGGTCATGGGACAGGCCCCGGCTGCCAGGCCCTGCCCTGACAGACCCCATGGGCAGACCCCATGGGCAGCCCCCATGGCCCCCGATGAGCCCTGACATGCTTAAACAGTGATTTTATATCTATTATCTTCCCTTTTCCTGTTATCAAAAGTCTGCTTAACTACTTAATTTCATTACAAACTGCACATGTCAGCTCACTCAGATTTAAACCACTATTGCAATAACATGAAGGAATTGCCTCAGGTATTATAATAATCAGTCATTACCACAATCATTCAGACATAGCTAACACAAATTCACCACCTAGTACACAATAACAACTTCCATTTTCCTTGTCCTTGCATTGGTTGATGAAATACTCTTGAACCAATCGAACGCTTCCACTAAACGAAAGAGAAGTCACAGTGATCTAAGGGAAAAAAAAATGGGTTTAGTTATTACACTTGGAAATTATTTCCAATGTAATAATTAAGCTGAACAAAGTTTCAAGGGAAATTTGCATGATAAATTTACAAATCTATTGGTTTGTCCAATACTCCCTGCAGGACAAAGCCATCAAATTCAAAACATCAAAATCAATTATGAAAGAAAAACTCTTTCAGATGTTGAGGACATAATACAAAAAGACCTGGTAAAGACGAAGAGGGGAAAACAGACCGGAGTTTAGTACTTCAAGAAGTGTAAGGGATTCACTGAAGAAAAGAAGGGACTGAAATTAAAAGGATCTGATGGGTGAAGTCACAAGTCAGAGATAATTATGGTGATTATTTGCCAGGTGTGATTTAGCTTTAAATGAAATAGCTCAAAAATCAACTGCAGAAGTTGCAGTAACAAATGATTTTGACACAGCTGCCAAACCCACCAGAACTTTTTATAAATAATTAGGCAGTTAATCAAATAATTTGAATAGTTTTTTTCCAGACACTTAAAAAATCTATAGCTGGTGGCTTCAGGTCGAAGTGCAGTCACATTGCATGAGGACAGCAGTGTATTTAATTTCGAAATGGACCAAATCTGCCTTTTATGGTATTCTTGTCTTGATCAGTGCTGTAGGACAAGTTTCCTACATTTTTGAACAAGTTCAAGTTTGGAGCCTCAAAAGAAGTGTCTAGAATCAGCTAAAATAAGATGCTTCAAAGACTGGAGAATGTATGAATTTGCCAGGGGAGATCAGTCGAGTTTCCTGAGTGACGTTGGTCAGTACTAGATGGTTCAGGAAAAGGTGCCAGAAATCACATGGCGAACAAGTTTGCAATATCCTTTCCAAGAGGATGTTTCACCTTAACATTTGTTGTCTATCAGCTGTTGTATGATTTTATAACTTACGTGGCTTATAGGAGAAGTTGTGATGGCTTTAAAAAGTCCTTTATTAAAAAAAAATAGGATTTGGAATAGCTGTTTATAGTAAAACTTCATAACTGAGTACAAAGCTAGTCCTACAGATGAGAGCTCAACCTTCACTGACTCCCTGAAAATCGGTTTGGATTTGGTTACTTTATAAGCTGTTGAAAGTTACTAGTTCCCATCTGTCCTTTTCTTGCTGTAGTTTGTTCCTGGCTTCCTACCAGAAGCTGTCAATGTCCCGTTAGCACATCTGTGCCTCTTCCTCTGAAATCTCCTTCAGCAGGACACGCCAGCAAGGTGGGCAGCAGCGCTTCCCCACAGCGACTGGAAAGGAGCAGGGGACCACTGCCTCGTATCAAATTATTTGGATTCACAAGCCAGCATCTTTATGCCCAAAACAAGCCTCATAACTCACTGTAACGTTAAACAACAGCACTGGCAAAACGTGAATCCTAATCTAGCAAACCCTTCTCCTGCAAGTCACTTAGCCACACTAAATTGCAGAAGCGCTTCTCCGAAATGCTGTCCTTCTGTATGCCATCAGTGAAAAAATAATTACTTCTGGATGTATCATTTCCACCTCTTTTCGGTATTTCCACCACCGAAGATGCAGTGATGTTGAGTGGGAGACGTGCACCATTTGGGCAACAGATGTGCCCAAACCCCACTGTCTGCTGTGGCTCCCAGAGAAAAAGATTTACAGGTTCACTGCCAGAGAAAGGAACCTCCGTGACTGCAGGGGGGGAAATAGGAGGAGACACCAAAAGCAACTTACAGGTCAGGGGAAGGCCAAGCAGGGGGTGAGTTTCAGCTATTAAAACATCCTCCTGTGTGTACACAGGCAGCTGGCTTAAAAAGTAGAACTTTTTTTTTTTTTTTCCCCCCCTAAGAACAACTATCACAAACTACAGATTTATCCGTGCTAGAGTTAATTAGCTAAATCCAGCATCGGTGATGGTGCAGTTCTGGCAACACAAACCTTGGCATAGGACCTTTTCACCTGCTAATTACTGAGCTGCTCAGTTTGGAGTGAGTTTTTCAGCCAGCCCTGATCTCAGCGCTGCTGCAGGTGTACAGCTAGCTCACATGCACTAGTCAGTTTAAAGCTCTCCGAGATGTATCTCCAGATGATGGCCGTGTGGACAAATTGTTAATTATATTTCCAGCGCAAGAACTTGAGGTCATCAAGGGTCTGTTAACACCCAGATGAGGCATATCATAACTGTACCTAATGAAGAATCCCTGCCTCCTAATGAAAACAAAAAAGAAAATTACTTACTGCAAAATTACTTAACACAAAGAGTGCTATTAAGTCAAGGCTGTGCTTATGTAGCCTTAATTCTGTCCCAGTGTCTGATTATGTCTGTACTTTCTACTACTCCTCCCAGCACACAGCACGTCCACACTACTTGGATGTGGATGCACATTGATCACCTGCTACTTCTCTCTCTCTTCTTCTTCTGCTGTTCTTAAAACCTCTACTCTTGTTTACTTTTCATCTCCAAAAGGCTGAGATATGACTTAATATGGCAGAAACAAGTGACACAGGGACCATTTTTGTTGTGCAAAGCACTGTTGAGTGTACAGCCTGGCCCCAGCTACCTACTCAGCTTCTCATCTACAGCGTTTTTTGTTTAGTGCTTCAGTCATTTCAAATGAATGCTGAAAACAAACCATTGCCCAACTGAGCTAAAAATCTTTGTACTTGTTTCACACCAACTGCTTTGAATCTCTTCCATGCTTTCTCACTGCTTAGTCTCTGTGTGGAAACTGAAAGAAGATTTTGTATGTGCTTGTAAATTTGACAGGCACATGTAATACAAATTTATTCAGAATATGTAAATTTTTAAGGAGAAACATTCTCTTGCTTTCTTTTCTTTTTTTTTTTCCCCTAACTCTGATGATGTTTACTGTTGCTTTGCATAAATCACAGCAGAGCTGTGGGAGCCGGAGAGATACAAGATTGAGGCTTCCTGCATGAAGTAATTTGTCAAAAGTCTTCCACACGCTGATGTGCTTTCAAAAGAATCACCATTTTAGATTTAAGATACTGTATCTCGTATCTCCCAGTTGTTTTGTATTCTAAATATTGCTTCATTTAACTTTCATTTATGAGCCTGGATTTTTCATCAGTTCTTATTTTCTTATGTCAAAACTTTTCCTTGTAGTACCTGTCATTGCCAGCTCAGCTAAACTGGAATTCCTTATATGTTTCAAATTTCACTCATTTCCATTTGAAAGAATAGTTTGTATTTTACCCATTTTATGAATTTTTAAATAATAAATTTCTGAATAGTGACCCATAAAGTATTATTTTCTTGCCATGTTTGAAAACAGGGAGGAAGACTGCAAATAGAAATGAATTTTATTTTAAAACATTTTTATTTTTAAAGTCTTTTATCCAAAACCATCAAAGATCAGTCGAGCAGACAAAGAACATAATTTCATGTGGAATCTGAAAGAAAACCCAGCTGCAGTATAATGGTTTGCAAAAGGAAAACCTGATTTTCTCCATGCCTGTGGGTCCTGCTCTTGCAGCCACTGGGTTTTCTGAAGTACTAAGTAAATATGAGCTGGAGAAACCCTGCTGGGGGCTCTCACAGATGAGTAGCTGTCAACTGCTGCTAGTAGGCTGAGAGAAAAACATTCTCAGCGCTAGATAAAGTCAACCTTGAGAATGTGATTAACTTGCTGTTCTTTCCTAAAGCCCAGGAAAACAAACTCACCCAATTAATGTGGCAAAACACCTCCATTTTGCTGGTCAACTTGGTAATTTGGTGCTGCTCCAAAAACCAAAGCAATTTGGGAAATTTTCCCAGTCTGTAACCATCACCGTTGCATGCTACCCACAGCATAAGAGTCAGAAGACTCTGGTTCATATTTCTTCTTTTTTATAGAACTTTTTGTCTTGTTATTCTGCGTTGTTGCTCTATTTTCTTCTCTTTTTCCTCCGTTTTCCCCAAGTATTTTGCGCTTCACAGGATCTTAGCGTTGCTTGACTTCATAAAACACTGATTTCTAAATTTTCTTTGCACCAGAGGGAATTGCTATTTAAAACAGTGCACCATCAGCAGAATTTCTAAATCTAGCTCTACTTCAGTTGCAGTTTTCAATCACATTTCTCTCTAATGAGCCTGAATTGTGTGCAGCAGTATAAAACCAGCCTTTTAAGCTACTCTAATTGGTTTGTATGTCTGAAGTAAAATAAAAGAATGGTTATTACTTCTATCGGATTGCATTTGTGTACTTGGAACAATATTCAATTGCCAAGAAAGTCACTACTGATCTTAAGCAGAGAAAAATCTCTCTTGGAAAAATTAAACCTATGTGTAAGTGAAGGACTTCGATAACTGGTCATGTTTTTGTGAGATAAGACTGCTGGTGCTAGACAGAGGACAACTGTCCCATCATTTTACTGTGATCTCTCTATTGGCTGTTATTTCTACAGGGTGTTTCACAGGATGGACCCAACATGTTACAAATACACAAAAATTTACAAATGGTTTCATGAGTTACCAAGTTTTAGTAACCTTTTAATAAATGCTTTGTGTTCCCTGCACCTGCTGTACAGGACGTAAGAGTTCCATTCATGGGCAGTTCGTGGTTGCAGAGATAAAGTGATTTCAAATTGGGTCCATCTTTTTGAAACACCCTGTAA
The DNA here is from genome assembly GCA_013399365.1 of Pampusana beccarii. NCBI lineage: Eukaryota > Metazoa > Chordata > Aves > Columbiformes > Columbidae > Pampusana > Pampusana beccarii. The sequence continues at coordinate 131,419 of VWYH01002499.1, read as the reverse complement.
TTAACCTTACGTTCATAGAAATTTGCATATTCTTTTCCATCTCAGTGTACCGTAATTTTAGTCCAGCTAACAATTTCCGGCAATTAGTTTACTATCAACATACAGTGAAGCACATCTGAATGGCAATTTGGTTCTACAACAAGAATCGCAGAATCACAAAATAATTCAGATTGGATGACCTGGGACGTCTCTCGTCCAACCTCCAGCCCAAAGCAGGGTCAGCTGTGAGATTCAGCTATGAGATTGTCAATGGCTTTGTTGAGTTGGATCTTGAAAACCCTCAGTGATGGAGACCGAACAACCTCCCTGTGCAACCTGTCCCATTCCTTGACCATTCAGCTGCTGAGAGATAGAAGCATCATCTATAGATGTTAACAAATTTGTGGTTTCCCCTCCAGAATCACGGTTTGCATCTTGGTTTGCATTTTAAAAATTACTGTGAAAAATACTGAAAAAAGACCATTTGAAGGTCTGTTGACAGATTTGTTTAAAAGATGTCTGCAGTTTAAGCTGTTCTGTATTTCACCTTTCTTGTTACTGGTTCAGATCTGCCAGCATCAAAGTCAGCCCTGGACCCAGTAGTTTATCAGCGACACAAAGCAAAGTGATTTTGCTCCATTGCACAAGTCTAACCATGGCTGCAAAGCTGTCGTTCAGCTCAAGGGCTGACTTTTGACAATAACAGGCTCTGAAGAAGATTTTAAAGTTATTTTTACATAGCAACCCAATTGCCCAATTTTCCATCTCCCACACTTTGGTCCTATCTTTGCCTTACCCTGGAAAAACAGTGGCAGAACTCGCACCATCGTGCTGGGAGCATTTGAAGGGGTGCAGCTGGTGAAAGCCTCTCAGGAGAACAGGTTTCCCTGCAATCAGTGGGCTGCCATCACCAGGTGGGAGGCTTTTCCTAAGAAGGCACACCTTGCGATCTGGGTGATCTCTGGACTTTGCTTCAGGAAGGTTTAGAGCTGCATCACTGCTAGGTTGTCATGAGGGCTCCAAGAGTTACAGACACTTAATGAGAGGAAACTTACGGTGTCCAGAAACATGGTTGGGTCTTCAGCTGCACGTCCAGATAGAGGATGTGGACGTGAGAAGAAGGAAATAATCTTTCCATAGGTTCTGAAAGATCTGTGTACCGATGCATGGAAGCTGAGATGGTTCCAGGAGTTTAATAACCCATATGAAAGAAGATTAACTTCTTGATGCTGGACAATGACAAGGGTATTTACCTTATTTATTATAACACCAAAAGCACTGAGCTGTAGAACATACTGCGAGCTGTAGAACATACTGCAAGCGGTGAGAACATAGAGCTGTGGCAATGCTAAGCATTCTAAATTTGAATCTGCTCACTCAAATTGCTGAATACGTTAATTTCCAGAGCACTGCATCTCCAAATTATGTGTATAATCGATAGATCAGTATGCTAAATGTAAGCTCAGACTAGCTAATCAACCACACAGTTATTTGCATAGATCAGTGAAAACTGCTGAAAGCAATATTGATATTCACTTTCTCTAGCGAACACAGCAATGCCTTATTTGTTTTCTGTTTTCCTTCCCAAGTGTCAGATACAAGCATAATATTATTTAATTGAAACTAGCTTTAAAGTAATGAGCAAACAGATACCAACTCTGCAATTCACAAAGCTATTTAGTTTCGGCTCCCTCTCGGCACAAGTTCTTAAAACAAGATTGCAATATCAAACTGATCTTGGAATACAAGTAATTTTACCTAGGAGAAGCAATTACCTGGCAAAGACACCTCTTAAGAATACAAAAATACTTCAGGAAGACTATACCTTAGGGCATTGTTATTCAAGATGTAGTATTCAGGGATCTCATGAACAGCACTGAGTGAGCTGCACATACACTTAATTAACAGCCAGCTTTTAATAACGGCGGACTTAGAGCTCACGGGGAACTAAAGATTCATTCACCATTATCACAGCCTGGGCAGGCAGATGTAGGGCTGACAAACCCAAACACAGTCTCAGGGGATGGCACCGGAGGTGTTCGGGCACAGAGGGGTTATCGTCTCCCTGCCTTTTCTACACTCTGATCTCTGCCTTTTCAGTGCGTCCATGGAGGTACAAGGCGACAAGGAGATACGACATAAGAGCGAAAGATGTGCAAGTCTGACCAGAGAACGTAGTGCTGGAAATGGATTTCAGCCTCCAGTAGTCTAAGACAAATTTGCAAACATTAAAGTTCTACCACATAACTGGCTTTGTAATTTTTACTTTCTTTTTTTTCCCCTTTTCCCTGCAGCACAATTAAGCGGAGCTCTACTGCTAAAGTACATTTGCAAACTATTTGATATTTAAAGCTTTTGAGTCACAGAATCACAGAATGTTAGGGATTGGAAGGGACCTCAAAAGATCATCCAGTCCAACCCCCCCGCCGGAGCAGGAACACCCAGATGAGGTTACACAGGAAGGCGTCCAGGCGGGGTTTGAATGTCTCCAGAGAAGGAGACTCCACAGCCTCCCTGGGCAGCCTGTTCCAGTGCTCTGTCACCCTCACTGAGAAGAAGTTTCTTCTCATATTTAAGTGGAACCTCCTGTGTTCCAGTTTGTACTCTTTGTCCTATCACTGGTTGTCACCGAGAAGAGCCTGGCTCCATCCTCCTGACACTCACCCTTTACATATTTATAAACATTAATGAGGTCACCCCTCAGTCTCCTCCAAGCTAAAGAGACCCAGCTCCCTCAGCCTTTCCTCATAAGGGAGATGCTCCACTCCCTTAATCATCTTCGTGGCTCTATCAATCACTTTGCTGCCGGTAGCCACATCTTATTCTGAAAACAGTTTCTCTTAGGGTTTGTTCAGTAGAGCAGGTCCATCCCTACCTAGTGCCAGAATTACCTTCACTGTCTAAGGAAGACATTGCAACCTAGTTCTCTGCAACAAGTGGAAATCTGGTGATCTCCTTGCTTTGCCTTGGTTTCTCCAGCTCACCTGGTACAGGTGCTACATGGGCAGCTTGGCAGATGTTTGAAACCTGCCCGGGATCCAGCATTAATATTCTGCACTTTTGTCACAGAATGACTTTCATTCAGGTGTCCTTATATACTCCTTTTTTTGTGTGATTAACATTAGCTGTCTCCAGTTCAAGAAGCTGAAGAGACACCAGCATCCCAATTTTTGTCTTTTGGTGAGTCTCTGAATTGTTCTGAAAAATGTGTTGTAGAAATCTTTGTCTGCATATGCCCTTATTACTTGATCTCACTGTTGCTCATAGTGAGCTGGCAATGGGGTGTAAAAGCACCTTTTGCCCAGGTACTCGCTCCTTTTGAACTTCTTATAACAACAGTTCCTCCAGCGCTTATCCCCTGTGTATTACAACAGGCCAGATGAGTAATTCAGAGAACTACACGCAGAGGGTTGTACTCTTTACGGATAGGCACATGCCGTACATGATCCTAAAATGCCCGTGAACATAATTGCAGCACAATCTCTATCGCAAGAGATGCAGCTCTGCACAGCCCATTACAGTGCTAACCCCAACGGGTACGATTCCTAATCTTTATATCTATCACGAGAAAAACAGCGGAAGGAAGATAGCCTTTAGAAATATTATCTCCATATACACACAGTCTTTGGATTAATTAGAAACGCTCTTCCAGATAACAGCACAATCTTTGTAGGAATAATTAGAACAGTGATATGGACCCACAACACTCAAAGTTATTAGATAAAGATAGAAGAGTGTGGAGTCTGGAGTTCATATGATTCACTGTGTTATAAAGCTGATGCCAACCCAAGGACTAAGTGTGCACAGGAGAAAATGTGGGGCTTATCTTTGGTTGCTATTCATAGTCACATGCAAAACCGGAGGGGAAGCATTTGTCCACTAGATGTGTCTTATTTTCTATGAGATGGTCCAAATTTGAGCCCATCTGTTGACCATTTATCACCTCCTTTGAATTTTAGCCACCATTACTGTACTCATTCTTGCAAAAAAAAAAAAAAAAAGATTTATTTAAATATTGCTTTAGCTCTGGCCAAAGAAAATTAAAGTTAGCTACAAGGGAGCAGATAAAACGGAACAGTTCAAACCTATTTTCACATTCTGTGGTTTTATGAATTAAAGTTTTAGGTTACTTAACTTGCAGAGACTGAACTTCTTGAAAGTTTCACATTCTGATGGGATCTGGGGAAAACTGTTTGCAATTAATCCACACTAGAGGAAAATGACAATATTTTGGGACCAGAAACATGTTATTCTTGAAGACTTTTGCCAGTATTTTCTTGTATTTATCTGCATATGACGAAGAAACTGCTTTCATCAAGCCATTCAGAGGCACCTTGAAATTTTTCATACATTTATTTATGATTACTTCACCAGATCTGAGAGTGTCATTAAAATAAAATACACAATGAACCATTTTTCAGCTGAGATTGGATTCCTTGGATTTTGCCTGCAGAAAAAAACTCAACTTATTAAGCGTACCACGGAGCTTTACATTTCCTATTAAGAAGAAAGCCCTGCGTTTGGGGTTTTGGAGCAGAAGGGGGGGTGTGTGCTGCTCCGACAGCGATTCGGGACAGGCAGCCGAACCCCCAGCCCCAGCGGTAAGTGCGGGGCAGGTCTGGGAACAGCCCTGCAAAAGGTATTAGTGGCTTCCCCACACTGGGCTGCTTTTCTCCTGCATCTGAGTCAGATTTTCCTCTCTAGGGACGGTTACACTGGCTGGCAGAGTAAATACAGAGGGAATAGGTAGAATATATCCCTTCCCTCACTTAACGCCATCAGGGACTGGTGACGAAGCGCAGCTGTGTAATGACCGCTGGAGGGTTAATAACAGCTGCCGATGAGTTCCAGAAATTCCTGGTGGAGCAATTAAATATTTATTTTGCTGCTGTGTTGCTAATGAAGAGGGGAACAGATCTGCCTGCTGGCAATGCTCGAGTGAGCAGTGCCTGGTCTCGAAGCTGCGCTGCCTGCCTTGGCAGGGGGGTTCCTGTCTGGGGGGGGGTGCAGGAGCAGGGGGAACCCAACCTGTCCCATGTTCTCCCCCAGCAGCTGCTCCAGAGGGAGCAGCGAGGGCTGGGCAAGCGGAGTTTGCTGGGAAAAGGGCCGGACAAGAGCTTCAAACCTTCAAGTTGCAAAAAGTGGGAGTTTGTCCTTTTCCTTGAAATCAGGATAAGTGGAGAAAAAAAAAAAAAATTATTACACCTGTCAGCTACCCCAAGAAGGCTTTTTGGGGTGCAGTCTTGGGGGAGCATGGCCTGTCAGCAGCTATTTTGCAATACAAGACACTCACAAGAAGGCTGCCTCTAAAATGTAAATATCTAGAGGGACTGCAAAACAATTTTTTCAATTCCACCTACGATTTGCAATCCTGCGCACCATTATCTCTCCAGAGCCATGATGCACAGGGTCAGATTACAGTTTGGGGTGGAGTGTTAGGCAAACAATTATGCTTTCCCTTATCCCCACTTTCAGTTGGAGAAGTTGAGTCAAGTTACACATGCCATTTCACTTTATCGTCTGGTTTCTGGCCTCAAGGCTGCTTTCATGCGTAAAATGTCCAGAGACTTAATACCTTGTTTCTGAAAGTGAAATTTCCTTTAAAAAGGCACAAAAGATGTCTCTCTATAAACAAGGGCTTCTGAGAGGTCTTTCTAGCTCATCCATGGAAAAAAATGTATTTCCTTCCATAGCTGGCACAGGAAACCAGTGGAGTCCAGAGTGCAAGCAGAACATTCAGATGATGGCTTAGAATCATAGAATCATTTAGGCTGGAAAAGACCTTAAGATCATCAAGTCCAACTGTAAACCTAACACCACCAAGTCTAACATAAGCCATGTCTCTAAGCACCACATCTACACATCTGTTAAACACCTCCAGGGATGGCGACTCCACCACTTCCCTGGGCAGCCTGTTCCGATGCCTGACGACACTTCCTGTGAATAAGTTTTTCCTAATATCCAATCTAAACCTTCCCTGGTGCAACTTGAGGCCATTTCCTCTCATCCTATCACTTGCTACTCAGGAGAAGAGACCAGCCCCCTCCATGCTATAACCTCCTTTCAGGTGGTTGTAGACAGCGATCAGGTCTCCCCTCAGTCTCCTTTTCTCCAGGCTGAACAGCCTCAACTCCCTCAGCTGCTCCTCATCAGACTTGTGCTCCAGGCCCCTCACCAGCTTCATTGCCCTTCTTTTCCTTACAAATAGGAAAACTTCCAAAATCTTATTTTAAAAGCCTTTATGTCCTCCATTAATTTTTCACAGTCCTCATTAAGTCCTCATTACTTTTCCTATGCTACACAAGGGAGAGAGCACATTCTTGGTCCTAACATCAAAATTAACATGTTCCTGTGGCATATTCAAGTTAACTTGAATTAGGAAGCATGGCTAGAGAATGAAGGTGTAACCTAGGGCTTTACAAAGCTAGGTCTAATTTGCAGTGTTCATTTGCTCATTTTTGTATCGTAATTTGTTTGTTCACTGCTGTCCGTGTGCTCATTTCATCAATTCTCAATGAAAAAGATTCATAAACACTAAGTTCTCCATTGACTTTCAGGTTTGAAAAAGCTCACCCCAAATCTCATTTCTTCCAGCTCTTGGATAGCTCTAGAGTATTTGTTCCCATATACTCTCCAAGCACTTGAATATTTTATTCAACCCAGATTTATTAAAAATTTCTTTGTGGCACGTTCTAAATTCAATCCAGATTCAGAGCAAGATTTGCAAACCTCATTTGAGTGGCAGGTCAGCTCTGGCTCATCAGGCTCACCCAAGTACCTCTGCTGAAAACAGAGAGACTAATTTTGTTATACAAGCAGAAAACATTTACTACAGGTGGTGTTGTTCTCTATGATGTTGTGGCTGTTACTGCATTTGTAACTTTGATTGCAACACTGTAAACCAAAATGCTTTCTTTCCCAGAAAAAAAAAATATATATATATATATATATATTCGAGCTTTTCATAAAATGAACAGACTCATTCCCAGCCTGTACAAGAGAGACGGCTCAGAGCTGCATCCCAGGTGAAACTGTGATGTCAGGTTTCACAGAGCTTTAACAGCTCTGATAAACCGAACTCTCAGGAAAGCTTCTGAAGCACCCAGAGCTTGGGGACACCTCTGCAAGTTTCTGGTGATTGGGAAGAAGCAATTAGCAGCTCTGAAGCAGAGTGAAGAGAGGTTACCGGAGAAAGAACTCCACTGGGTGAAATGTCCAGCAATTTCTCTGGGTAGAGGTGGGAAGACACAGCAGGCACTTGTGGGGCTCAGGAGCACCCCAAGTGTCTCCCCGAAGCCCGCAGCACCTGCAGGGTGTTGTCCCTTCCTTTCAGGCCACAGCAGCATTCAGCCCCAAACTGATTTAATGTCATTTTACAGCGTCCTCTCCTGTCTGCGGCGGTTTCGGTTCGCTACCCAAACAAGCAGCTCCCCTTGCTGGTGGCAGCCGGTACGGGAGCTGCCCCCCTGCTCCGGGCGGCTCCTAAGTGACACAAACGCGTCCATCTCAGGGTCGGAATTATACACCGAGGTGAGTAAACCATCACCCCGCCCAGAGCCGGCGGGCAGGCGGCGGCAGCGGGGCTGGGGTGCGGGTTTCTGGCCGGGGGGACGGACCGTGAGCCCGGGCACTGGGTGCAGGGGCTGCCGCCCTGCCTGGGGTGCGGATGGAGCCTCCGTGTCCCTGCCTTGGAAAGGTCAGGGCGCAAAGGTAGCAGCCTGCTGCCGTAAATAAAGTGTAAATGCATACATCTTCCTCCTGGAGCGAGGCACAAGCATGGGAGCTATTTCATCTTAAGCGTAGTACAGTCAACATCCGCAGCGATCATGGCCTTTTACTACACACTCTACGAGCGCCTCTAACAACCTGTACTGTATAGAACTTTCTTCAGTGTCTGGGTCATTTCACCACCCTGGACTTCGGTTTATGTAGGTTCCTGTACCTAATAATACACGTCTGTCCTTTTAATGTACAACATGTATTTTTATTTCCTTGGAACATCTTTATACTATTTAATTTTATAAAGCGGAGTAGTGTGTGGTATAGAGTAGTATTTTTACTACTTCTCTCTTTATTTTTTTTCCTCCCTAACAACACAACTACCTCATGTTTGTTGGAGAAAAATAATAATAATTAAAAAAAAAAAGCAGTAGATCTACTCTTTTCGTTATAGCCCATTACAAGTTTTAACTCATTCTAATAATAATAATTAAAATAATGATAAAACAAACAAACAAAACAAAACAAGCACAAACATTTCTAGTGCAATCCATGTGTAAGTTACAGGATGAGGGTTACTATAGGAGCTTAATAAATGAGGGAACGCTGCTGTGGTGAGGGGGGGTGTCTCACCTGCCAACCAAGGAGGCCTGGGGGGTCCTCACAACCAGTGGGTGGGATTGTCTACACTGTTCCCAAACCCAACCTGCTCACACAGCACCCTTTGTGCAACCCCGGTTACCGCACAACCTGCATAACCTGCCCACAGATAGCTGAGGTGTGACAGAAGTGGTCACAGAGAAGAATGAGCGCAGAGGATGGATGGGCCGCTATTCCTTTTACTTTCAGAGCGTGCAATGCCCCGTGCGCGGCTTGACTCCTTGCATTCAACATTGGAACCAGGCTTTGGAAGGACAAATGTGCTTCACACATAATGAAACAGTACAAAATGAGAGAGAGATACACCTGCAAGATTTAAAATAAAATAACGTTGCGGAGATGTTTGAATGAAAAATGTTCCTGTAGTACCAATGATACCTGGGGGAGAAAAAAAATAATTTAAAAAAAAAAAGTAATGTGGCCTGGGAAAAAAAGTGATGTAGCAGATAGAAGTCTCTGGAAAGAGCAAGAAAGATAAATATAACATCTGATGTCATCCAGCGTACTGTAATCAAAGGTAACTGCATTTTTTATCATTACTTTGTAGTTACTTGCTGTTCAGCAATACCAGAAGACTAACTCACTACACAGACAAGCTGTTCAGTACAGACAGCCCACCAAAGTGCTCTTTTCAGACACTTCGGTCATTTCTTCTTCACTTGCTGTTGCTCACGGTCTCATGGTGCGGAACAGCAGCTCAGCTTAGACAGCGCTTTTGTTTGGTTTGTGTATTGACAGCACTTTGCATTTTCAACGTGTTTCTTTCCATCAGCTGTGAGTGAGACCCTGGAGTTGTGCAAGAAGCAAATGGACAATGAGGACAAAGCAGCTCAGCTTGCATGGAGTAAGCAAGCAGCAGCACTTCTGGCCTCTCCACGGACACATCTTCACGGGTCAGTGAGGCACAGGACCATATTCCTGTGCGGCAGGGCCATATTCCTCTGCCACATCGCCTTAGGAATGGCACCACCAGGCCTGCGATGTGGCACCTGCCTTCCACGCACTGGTATCAGCTGGAGCTGCACTGTTTAAGTAAACTCACGTTATTCACTGCAGTGTGGAAGACGTGCGTTGATTGCTGGAGCTGGTACCAAGTCACAGCACGTTCCTTCTTCCCTGACTGTCAGTGTTGGCAGTTCCCGGAATGTGACAATAGTCTGACTTCCTTGGTTTATTTTGTTTAGCAGTTTGACTATACTATTGTTTACATAACTGAATACCACGAAAGAATATATCCTCGTGACCTTTATCGCAAATTTTTTAAGCTATTTTATTATTTTTATTGTTATTGTTGTTATTTAACTACTTTAGCAATTGTTTCATTTCTAGACAAAGAAAATAAAACATTTGAAAAGCATCAGACAAACTGCTAAGTTTGACATGTGGTTAGAGTAGGCCAACCATCTACCTGAGGACAGTGCTCAGCTTTAGGTTTTTTGAATGCTCTAGGCCCCCCTGAGTTGTTTTTTATGAAGTACGAGCTTCATTAAAATATGCTTCTCCCAGTAAAATACATCCTCAGGGAGGAGACACGCTAACAAAGAGGTGTGACATTCTGGCCCTTCACTTCCTTATGGTCGGGATTTTGCTGGTTGCAGACTCTTGATAAATTGATATAACTAATTTTAGGCTGCCATTGCCAGCCTGGATTGCAATATGATCATTTCCATGCAGAGGAATCGTATTGTATGTACATGGAAAACACTGATCTACATGCAGAGTAAGGTATTATTGAGAGTGAGAAGTTCCCCAAGAGTATGTAGAAAGCAGCGGTAGAGTGTGAAAAGACATGGAAGATGCAAAACGTGATGATGCCAGTGACCAAACAAGCCCAGGAACCAAGACCCTTCCCCAAACGAGCCCCTGCAGAGGAGCTACCAGGCACATTGCCTGCTAGCCAGGAGAGGAGCCTTGTTGCTCCATTAATACAGTATTTACTGCCCTGAGACCATCCACACACATCAAAGTGACACCAACCTGGAAGGATTAGGCTAAGTCTAGCATATATTCAAGACTGAGTTTACCAGGAGCCTTGGAAAACTGCCTCCTTTAGGGACCTCTGGCCTCCAAGGAAGCAGCAGGTAAGTCCCTTTAAAGTAGATAGTTAAGTTATTTAGGTGTTCAAAGACTGGAAGCTCACAGGAGTTTTAGAAGTGTACAAGCTTCAAAATCCCATTGAAGGTAGACTCCAAAATTACCTTACTGAAAATCCTTTTACATTTCCATCCACATCTTTAGTATTTATGTATCGTTGGTTGTCTAGCTCACCTGTGCTTCAGTTTCACCATCTGTAAAGTGGAACTCATGATGCTTTTATACTCTCTACCGAAGTTTTATGAGAGCTAATGAAGAAGAATGTTACAAACAAATAATGTGGTTTTTTTATAACTGGGTTTTTTTTTTGGAAACAGGATTGCTCTTTATGAATCAATATTACTGCTAGCTGTATTTCTTAAAGATGCCTGAAATCTAGTGAGCCCATAAATTTCTCCCTACTTCTCAAAATAAAAAGTTTCACACCTTTTCCCATTAAGAAATTATTCAGAAAAAAAAATCTTGAGAAAGGTCAATGGGCAGTAAGGTAAACTCACCTATGGTAATTTACAGTATAGGCTGAAGTCCTCTGTAGTTAGTCAATATATTAAGTATTACTCATGATGTTAAATATTAAACGTGGCAGCTACTCATATCCAGACACTTCAGACACAGATCCCAGGTATGAAGGCTTATTCTGACGGGTCTTCCTACGTATTCATGATTCACATTTTATCCTTCAATTGTTCTTTTATTCATACATTTTTCATCATTCCAGTTTTGGCTAAGTTAAAAAATGGTGTTAGAATAGGTCATATGAATAAATATACTTATAAATAATTGGGTTAATATAGTATCAATTTTTGAAAGAAAAAAATAGGAAAACATTGTTATTGAATATTATCTATTTCATTGCTGGATAAAAATACAAGCTCTAATACAGATAAAGATTCCCATCCCTGCTCTTATCAGGGCTATCTCTGCTAAATCACACATCAGTTCTGCCACTGACTCCAGCAGTAGAAATGTTGGACTCTAGAAACATAAGACACAAAGATTTTTAAAAGTGGTTCAGAACAGGCAGGAGTTTTGTATGTGGCACAAGGAACACCACATTGCTGGATCGTAAGAGGAAAAGTTGTCTCAGCTCCAGTGGCATAGCTGCTCTGCGACAGCAATGTGTGTGCTGGGGGTCAGGTACCACCTGGTTTGATGCAGAAGCCTCATCCCAAGCCCACGGCATCCCACCAGTGCAGGAGAGAAGCACAGGAGATATGAAAGAAGCCACCACACTTCCCTATAAATAAAAAATACTGCTGACAGCACCAGCAATACGGAATACTGTGCGAGCAGGAGAATCATAGAATCACAGAATAGTCTGAGTTGGAAGGGACCTTCAAAAGGCATCTAGTCCAACCCCGCTGCAATGAGCAGGGATATCTTCGACCAGATCAGGTTGCTCAGAGCCCCGTCCAGCCTGGCCTTGAATGTCTCCAGGGATGGGGCATCTACCACCTCTCTGGGCAACCTGGGCCAGTGTTTCACCACCCTCAGTGTAAATTATTTCTTCCTCATGTCTAGTCTGAATCTCCTCTCTTTGAGTTTAAAACCATTATCCCTTGTCCTGTTGCAACAGGCCCTGCTAAAAAGTCTGCCCCCATCTTTCTTATAAGCCACGTTTAGGTACTGAAAGGCCTCAATAAGGTGTCCCCAGAGCCTTCTCTTCCCCAGGCTGAACAACCCCAACTCTCTCAGCCTGTCCTCACAGCTGAGCTGTTCCAGCCCTCTGATCATTTTCATGGCCGCCTCTGTCCCCTCTCCAACAGGTCCATGTCTTTCCTGTACTGAGGGCCCCAGAGCTGGACGCAGAACTCCAGGTGGGGGCTCAGCCTTTCCCTTGGCTCAGCTGGGGCTGGCATGGGGCAGCTGAGCAGAGCCGTTTTCCAGATCCATACACTATACCCAGCTCTCCCTTCTCTGCCCCGGCCAGAGAGGCCCCGGGGGGCACAGCTGAGCTGCTCCACCCCCCAGTCACTCAGTTCAGAAGTTTTATCTCTGTCAATGAAGCCAGAAATATGGAAAATCTCTCATCGCTTTCACAAACTATGTGAGAACTGAATGTGTCTGAGACCTCTGGCCGCCTGTTACACCTGCTGGCTTTGGCCAAGGCAGGTAGAAATTACTCCAAACTGGGATTACAAACTGACATGAGCCCTTTTTCTTGGGAAACCAGGCCAGGTATGCAGCCTTAGTTAGTGTCTCTGAACCCAAGATAGATGAGTAATTAACTTCTTAAAGACAAGTAATTAACTTGTTAACAAGTCTTTCAGCTGCACCAGCTCCATTGTTGCCCCAGCACCTCCTGAGAAGGCACCATAGTGTAATAAAAATGTATTTTTACATTTTCTTGGGTTGGTTACTGGCTGCCCTGCACCACCATGCTCCCCTGTCAAAGACACTCAGGAATATGATTTATTTTTCCATCAGAAAATGGGAACAGTCGAGGCCTGTGACGCTTTATGAGGCAACTACAACTCTAATTAAAAAAGCATTGAGGTACTAGAGAGAGTGCAGAGGAGGGTGATGAAGCTGGTGAGGGGTCTGGAGCACAAGTCTGATGAGGAGCAGCTGAGGGAACTGGGGCTGTTCAGCCTGGAGAAAAGGAGGCTGAGGAGAGACCTTATCACTGTCTGCAACCACCTGAAAGGAGGTTGTAGCATGGAGGGGGTTGGTCTCTTCTCCCAAGTAACCAACGACAGGATGAGAGAAAACGGCCTCAAATTGCACCAGGGAGGCTTAGATTGAATATTAGGAAAAATTTCTTCACGGAAAGGGTTGCCAGGCATTGGAACAGGCTGCCCAGGGAAGTGGTGGAGTCACCATCGCTGGAGGTGTTTAACAGATGTGCAGATGTGGTGCTTAGGCACACGGTTTAGTGTTAGAGGGTTTCTTCCAGCCGAAATGATTCTATTAAAAAGAAGTGCTTGGAAAGGCGGCACTTCGGCGCCGTGTGCACGGTGACAGACGGCGGCTCAGACGCACCCCTCCCCAGCGGCCGGGCTCGGCGGGGCGGGGCGAGGAGATAAGACCCCGCCCTTCGCCGCGAGACAGGCGAGCAGGAAACTCCCGCCATTGCCTTACAAGGGCAGACGCCGCGCTGCCTCCGCCCCTCGCCCCTGGAATGCGGTGACCGCACCGCGCTGTACCAACGCTGCGGTCCGCCGGGGAGGGGAATGAAGGGACAGAGGCTGAGCCTGCGGCCTTGACCCCATTCTCCCGAGAAGGGTCGAGGCGTCTGAGAGGAAGCGTGAAACACACAGTCACCGTTCGGACACGCCTTTAGTACGGCTTCTGCCGCGGAAGCGACGAGCGTCATCGCCAGTTCCTTTCCCCCCCCGCCTCTCCGCGCGGATGGTCTCGCCCACTCCTTCCTTCCTCTGTGCCGGCGGGGCGGTGGCCGCTCCCTGTCCGGAAGTGCCGCTGTAGCCGCTCCGCGCCGCGCCCGCCGAGGACTGTCCCGCAGCCGCCAGGTGAGCAGGGATGTGCGGGGGGCCGGTGACCGCCCGCGGGTCTGGGGGCGGGGGAGGTGAGGGGTGCGCTGGGCCGGACCCAGTGCGCGGGGCAGGGACACCTGAGGAGCCGGGCTGGGGGTTGCTTGCGGCATCAGCCGTCCCGGTGCTGCCGGGCCCGCGGGCTGCCCTGTGAGCGGGGCCCCGGGCCGCTGCGGCGGGCACAGACACCCAGGGGGAAGGGATCGGCTGCCTTCCGGTCGTGTCTGCCCTCTCCAGCCGGTTCCTCGCCGGTATTTAGAGGAGGGGAAGGGCCGGGTTGAAAGCTGCTGCGGTTGGGAGAGGTTGAGGTGGCAGGAGAGGCCGTGAGTCCTTCCTTGCTTAGGTCTTGAAATAATTGCGGCAGCAGCTAAGCTGTTAGAGAGAGTTCACAGTGGTTGCCACTCTTTAACTTACAGAGGCTTCCTGGAGTCACAAAAACTAGATTTTGTGGCAGGTTTGACTCCTCTGCAAGGGTTTAGGAAAACTTATTAATGAGGAGTGCATCAAGATGTCTTTCAAGACTAGATGAGGTTGCATAGGGTAGTTTTTTTTAATCTTTTTATTGAGCCTTGCCACAGGCCCGCTGGAGTGCAGTGGCCTTATCATCTCTTCCTGCTGCCACCCAGACTGTGATGGGTGGGCCATGGTGGAGAAAAAAATAACTGGTTGCTGTAACTGGTTGCATGGGCAGAACTTGAGATTTAGCTTAGAGGTTGACTTTTGAACTTGATGATCTACGAGAAGGCGACCATTATATCTTAGCTTCATAAAGTTCCCAAATAACTGGCAGTGTTAAGACGTTCAGTACTAAGTTTGATGTAAAGACTTTCTTGGGTGTGTTTTTTGTCTTGTGGTTGGTTTTTTGTTTTGTGGGCTTTTTGTGTTGCTTTTAATTTTGAGTGATAGACACAGTCATTATAAAGCCAATGTTGAAACATGAGGATGCTCTCTGAAACATAACTGTTGGTCACTGCCTCTGAACAGCTCCAATTTGCACTTGGTAGTGGGTTGTGAAGTTTCATATCTTGTTGTCTGGCTCAAACTCTGTAGTTGCTCGGTTTTGTCTCCTTCCAGGGCTTCTCTTTTTCTCAGAGATAAAGAGCATAAGACGACTTTTTGTGTTCCTGTGTTTGATATTTATTGCTTCATTAAGCAGATGAATGTACATGTACAAGCAGGAGAGAGCAGTGCAGTGTTGTTACTACCTCCCTAGTCTAGTGAGTGTAATTTATTCATTTTTTTTAAAATGTGAAAACCTTCCTAAATAAAGGTTATGTTTTTGGAAATACCTTATGGTAAGTCTTACAGGCAAGATCACACGTTAGAAGTTTCTTGAACAGTTCCCAAAACAAGGCCCAGACCACTCTGTGCATCGCAGTATTAAACAACAGGGACTAAACTTGCCTGTTGTGACTTGTACGGTCTAATGTGAAGTATATCCACTTTTTATCTACTGACGTTCTTCTATTTTCAGCCTGTACTTACCACTTCAATTATAAAAGCATTTTTTTAAAATAAATGACCTGGTGAATTTATCAGATGAAATCCTATGTTCTCTAAAATTAATGGGTCTAGTGCTTGACTCAAATGAAGTGAGTTCTTGTTCATTACATCATTCACTGCTGTGCAGAGAGAGATAATGAGTGTAAACACTTGGAACTTTTTCATCATCAATTGATCTCTTTAAGCAACTGCACTGATGTCCTTGCTTTTCCTGAACACACTCTGGTTTATCACTCTCTTTCTAATAGAGTTTCCCAGAGCTGAGTGCAGTATTTCAAGTCCCAAACTTGTGCTGAAAGGCACTACAATCCTGTGAGACCTAATGTTTCTCTCTATGCAGGCTGGCAGGTCTGTTCCAGTGAGAGAGTTGTGCGTTCTGTGTCCCTGCTGGAGAGAAACTTAGAAAATAGTCATGAAAGTATTGGCAAATTTTTCATCTTCTCCAGTACAATATTCTGAAATCGCAATCTTCTGAATAGAGTTTGAAAGAACGGGGCTCGTTTCCCACCATGTGTAGCTACAGTCAGCAGTACTCTGATTTGGTTACCTCCTCGTGATGAGGATTGAACTGTATGTGAGAGAAGTGCAGGTTGTGGCTTGCTGCGAGCACTGCCTTGCAGCACAAGCAAAGTAAACTTTTTAGTTTACTTTGAATAGGCCATATCCTGAAAAGTATTAATTATTTCAGAGAACAGTTATTAACAGATATTGTTTGACTCTATTTTGGGTAATGGAACTTTTAATCAATAACTCACAGTTTAACAGTAGTTTGTATGAGTGTTTTTACTAAGGTAAGGAAAAAAAAACTTAAGTTACACACAACCCTTGGCTGCAGCTTGGAAGCAAACTACCTTTATTATCAGCTGTCTTCATAAATATCTAGATGTCAGGAGTTCATATTTATTTGTTGAAGTGTTGTTGGAGGCCAAACATCTCAGATAGCTTGTGGTTAGCGAATGCAATGAAGATAACTTCAGTGTTGTTGAATGATGTGCAGCTGCATTTCATAGTCTATTTTTAGTTCGGGACATAATGGTTTGGTTTAGACGTCAGAAGAACGTTGGATATGCATATGGGATTTAAAAGTGTGGAATTAGCAGGGGAAATCAGTAACACCCTTTGTAGACAGACTGAGAAGGACATAACCATGGAATATCCTTTTATGATCCAGATGCTTGGTACAGCATGTCATGTATCCGATTCAAAGCAAGGTAATATGTCTTTAATTAAAAACCAAAAAAGCTAACTGTTTTTTGCCTTAATATTGGATTGTTTGACGATATAAGAGAGTAACTTCGCTTAATTTTACTTCCTTTTTTAAGGATGAATCTGAGTTTAGTGACTTCAGTTGTGCTTTTCAGGAGTCTAACAGAAAATATAGTAACTTTGAGCAAACTATCTGAGAAACCATTAGAACTGTGCCGTGCTCTGATTAGAATTGCATTTCTGACCAGATATTTTTTTTAAGTTATAAAATTAATACTTAGTGTAAATTTTTAAATGTTATTATTGTGACTACAAGTGAATCTTAAATTTGTCCTCTTTCAGGACACTTGCTGCAGGAATCTGGTTTGCATAACATTTGTTTGGGTGTAATAAAGGATTATAGCAGCATGGATTGCTTGCATTAGATCAAACTAAAGCATAGAGGTGTACAAGGCTCTAAGAAACAACATGAGATGTGGTCTTCCTTACTTTGATCCAATAGCAATGTTGAAGTCTTTGTATTTCAGTGAATGACTCAGCTTTTCCTGTTAGTACTGTCGACCGGAGTTGAACACTAAACGTGTCTTCCCAGCTAAATAGAAGCAGTTAACTGGAAAACCTCACTTCTACCCTGACTGTTTTAGTGTTATAGCATGTAAACTACCATGTTTATTTCTTCATTTGACAGCTCAAAGGAAACAATCAAATTAGTATATTTGTGATAGGTGAATCTATGTAAAGATTGAGAATATATAAATGTGTTTCTTTTAAATTATCAATCGTTAAAAAATCTCCATATTTTTGGGACTATGATGTTATTAATTCATTTTTAAAAAGAGTATGCTGGCACTTGCATATGAATTGTATAATAGTTCCACTGTGTAAGAAAATATCAATGTAGTGCTTCTGAGCCACATCAGTGTTCTTTTTCTAACGCACACTCACACAGACAAAATCCTCCAGCTGACTTTGAAAGAACACTAGTCGGGGTCTAGATGTCTCTCCCAGCCCCATCCCACAAACTTAACAAAAACTTCAGGCTCTTGTCAGGGTCATTCTGTGTCCTGAGACCTACTGCTCTTTTCACAGCAGCTATTCTAACAAACTGCTATTCAGAGCCACAATTTTTTTGTTTGTTTGTTTTGTTTCCTCCTAAATGTTAGTTTAGCATGCTGCTTGATTTATTTAACCACTGCATACCGTGCTGGGTTAGCAGCCCATATCCTTCTATGTGGTAAGTCAACAGTGTCTTCAAACCTGCTAAATATGTTGTCACCTTAACTGGTAAAAGGTGAAGATGGGTACTGAATCAGCAATACAAGCATGGGATGAGTTTCATTTCAAAAACTATGATTTGCTCTGGTCTTTAATGTAGCCTGTTATTGGCCTGCAGTGCCAGTGCCTGAACCCTGAAAGACATTATGCTTAAGAGCAAATTAAGTCCAAATGAAAGAAAACAGAGCAGGAGCTATTAAAATAAAGGTGTATTTTGGGGTATTTGCTTATAACATGGAACGGATAAAGGAATTCCTTCCCCAAGGACTTGTAATTTGATTTAATAAGGCTAAATTTTGCATATGTTTCTGTCTCCCTAGAACCAACAGCCAACATGTCGAGCAAGAGGGCAAAGACGAAGACCACCAAGAAGCGCCCTCAGCGCGCCACTTCCAATGTATTTGCCATGTTTGATCAGTCGCAGATTCAAGAATTCAAGGAGGCCTTCAACATGATCGACCAGAACAGGGATGGCTTCATTGACAAAGAGGACTTGCACGACATGCTCGCCTCCCTCGGTAATGTCTGGAGGGAGGGCAGGGGGTTCTGCCACTTGTCTGTCTACCTAATAATTCTCTCTTGTCAATAGAATAATTTAACATTTACTAACCTCTTGCTCTGGGATCTGTTCCCATGACTCTCAGCTGTTAACAGAAGTGATGGCATTTTATGAAAAATGTCACCTATATAAATTAATGGTTTTGCTTGTATATCTGATCTTTTCTTGAGGTTTTTTTAAGCTATGTGTATGTTTTCTGCAGGAAAGAATCCAACAGATGAATACCTGGATGCCATGATGAACGAGGCTCCAGGCCCCATAAACTTCACTATGTTCCTCACAATGTTTGGTGAGAAGTTAAATGGCACAGACCCAGAAGATGTCATCAGGAATGCTTTTGCCTGCTTTGATGAAGAAGCAACAGGTACATGGATGAGATAAAAGTGCATATGTATTAATTCTATTACTTTTGTGACAATAAATACTTGTATTCCATAGAAGTGGTGATGAATTTGTTAACTCTGAAAGTTCTGATTTCTGCAAACCAAAAATCTTACTATGTGTCCTCAGCAGCTGAAATTACGTTTTCAAACACTAAAACTTAAAATGCCAAACTTCCGGTACTTTAGTTCTGTTGTTCAAGACAGGAGAAATGAAAAAAAAAATGTTGATTAGGAACGAGGGCCTTAAATTTTTCCTAACTTAAAATTCAGCTTTGGGACAACTTTTGTAAGGGGGTTCTTTGTTTTCAAAGTTGTTGTGCTTTTATGAAGAACTTTTCTGTTGGCAGCATGTATCCAACTTCTCTCTGTGAAGCTGCACTTAACGGAGAAAAAAATGGATTCAAAAAAACCTTGTGTGACTCACAAGAGTGCTGATAGAAGGAATCACAAGTTATATAAGGCTGTTTGTTTAATAAACAATGCCAAAAATGTATTCTTCGCAACCAGTCTTGTAAATCTGAGTTTTGTCACTGATTTAAGATCAATTTAAAATCTTGGAAATATTTCGGGCTTCCTTGTGTTTCATGTATTTGTTGAACATCAGTAGTCAAGTTCCTTTTTTTTTTTTTAAAAGTGGTTTTCATTAGGAATGTTCTAGACAAACACATGCCCTTTGTGTAAAATGTACAGTTGTTAGAAGGCTCTTAGTACTACCAGGAGTACAGCCCTGCTGTTGGGCAGAAGTTCCAATACGTATACTGAGAAATTTGTGTATTCCTTAAAACAACATGGGCAAATAAAGTGGCCTTTACTTGGAGTAGTGAGACCATGCAAAATAACTAAGAAGCTTGACTTGATTGAATGCTTGTAATTATTTGGCAATTATAGTAATAGGCTTTAATGGCTTTGTTTCCATTTGGCAACAAAGACTGTGGGTCTCTTTAATTGAAACAAAGAATTCAAGGAAAGAAATTGTCTCTCTACTAGCAGAATAATGTGAAAATTTCCTTTTTCTTTATTTTCATGTCCTCTGCCTTTGTGTTCTAGGGTTCATTCAGGAAGACTACCTGCGGGAGCTGCTGACCACGATGGGAGACAGGTTCACAGACGAAGAGGTAGATGAGCTGTACCGAGAGGCACCCATCGACAAAAAGGGCAATTTCAACTACATTGAATTCACACGCATCCTGAAACATGGAGCAAAAGACAAGGATGACTGAGCAAAGCTCCTGATACCTGCAGATTATCTCTGCTTTACACTTACGTTTATTTTTGAGGGTTTCTTCCTGATAGAACTTGTTGCATGCATTTAGCTTTTGCCTTTCTCAATGTATTTATCTATTCCAGGCCATTTAGGCCCATTTGCACCTGTGTAATCAGACTGGAAGTAGGGAAAATACTGTGAGGAAAAGGATATGGGGACAAAGATCCGTGGATTTGATAGTCCAAGAAAATAATCTCAATGTTTCTGGTTTAGCTGGATTTTTACATTTTTGTAATAAATGCCATTTTGAAATAAAGATTGCTATATAGATAAAATACCTCAAGTTACTTTGTGAAGAATGCCATTTCTATTATGCGTTTACAAATATAGATGTTTTTTACTTGCAGTTGCAAATCAAGCTGGAAAACTCATTTTTGTAATGTTCTTTTTCAGTGTTACATGGTTCTGAAATGCTCATAGCATTGTGTGCTGGTGTTTTTAAAAAACCCAGGTGTACAAACCTCTTTCCTCAGGTTTTTGAAGTGGCATCTGACTGGTGCAAGTAGTTTAGCCAAATAAATGGTTAGGGTAGATTGTTACAGTTGCCTAATGGCCAGAGACCATTCGATTCTTAAGCAGATATCATGCCTGGCTATTATTTCCTTTGTAATATTGATAGGGGTTTTTTTTAGCAATATTTTTCATGTCAAGGTTTTCCTGTTTGCTAAGTTTTTATGCTGCAATAAGTGGAAATTGGGTAAAGCTTTTTTCCCCTTCTGCTGAAGGAAGCTTGTGCAAAGGGATCTGACTGTGGGCTAGTGTGTGCTGGTACTAATTAACAGCAACACATGGCCAGTAAAACCTATGTAATGCTTTATTGTTCTGCAGTTTTTAATTTGCATGTGAGAATGTGAGCAAAGTACTTCTGAGGATTAACTTGGTAAACCCCTTACATGCTAAGGTACTTCTTGCTTCTTAGAGATCACACATTTTCCTTGCCTATGTTGATAAGCTGACTCATTCAAAAACAGTTGTGCTGATGCTGTTATCTCAAATACCAAGAAAAGAGGAAGGTGGTTCTCTCCTCAGTGTGACTATGGCCTTCCATGATTCTCATAATCTTAGCTACTGTAAGATAAAAAGCGTAAGAGGAATTTCATACCTACATATTGATCAATTAAAGTGGTCATCTCTTATCCATGCCCTCAGCCTACTTCACACAAGTTTAAAGACCCAAGGAATATGAACTTTGACCAAAAATGGTTTGTAAAGGCTGGGACATCACTAAGTGCCCCAGGAATGCTGTAAGGAGGGCTCATCTTGTGTCCTGTGAGGTAGTGTGATAGCTTGGTTTCCTATCTTGCTCATGTTCACAGTGTGGCAGTTCTTGAAGATACTCTGGCTTTATATTTGTAAATAAGTTAATTTTACAAAGTGTACTCAGTAGGCATACTTTTTTTCATTTCTGGGTGTTTTTTTTCTACTTCTGGGGTTAATTAAAATGAGTTTGCCTCAGTTTATCTTTTTCTCCTACCCAGACTATGTTCTTTGCTATAATGCTTCAGACTGCCATACTTGCTCCTTTTCCCAAAAATTTGGTTTTAAACTGTCTTGATGCTCTTGAATATGGTTCCTGTGGTATTTCTGCATGGGATGCCTGCACGGTTCCAGAAACAACACATTTTTTAGAAGGCAGTTTACTAGTATCCAAGTTTTCAGCTAACAATGCCCTTGCCACAAAGACAACAGTGTAGAGATCTGTCTTGTTCAAGTGCTGCTATGTAACATTAAGCTGGAGAACAGTTATGCTGTCACCTCTTTAGCCTGATCTTGTCACATTTGTGCAGTTCAATACTTGGTGTGTATATATGTGTGAGCAGCCCACGTTAAGGACAGAGGTTAGGCCATCTTGATTTTTTTTTCCTTTCCTTTGCATGTCTAAATGGTGTGAGATTTAGAGGATCTGTTTTCTTCTGTTATGAACACTGGGTCCCTCCATTATTCCTTGCCAGATCTGTCTTCTCAGTGGATCATCCTAGCTGTTGGTATGTTACACTGAGTAATCAGACAAACCAGCTGGATTTTTCTTGTTGGAAATAAGTTTCGAAGTAGTGATTTTTGACTCATGAGTATTATGAGTTACATAAAAGAGACTCTGGTATCCTTGAAAGAAAATTGTCCACTTCAAAATCTTCTGTGCTGCTGCTCTTAATTTTTCAACAGCCAGCGGAAGTGTGGGATGCAGCTGCTTTGTTTCTGTTGCACTCTGTGGGCACTACACTCCTGCCTGCTTTTTCTGATATAGGGGCTGGGGATAGGGAACTGTATCAGTTGTAAAGATACATACTAGAGAAGAACGTATTACTGAGAAACCATTTCCAAGGATGTTTGAGTATAACTAACCTTCTGAGTTCAGGTTTCCCCAGTATCTGTATTGTAACTTAGGAGACCAGTTAACTTGACAGTGGGCACAAGACCCTTAACCGCTGGAAGGCTACAACACCTATACACCCAGCCAAGAGACCATATAAGAGCATCAAATGCATTTTGTAGCTAGGCAGTGAGGAATGTCCAGACAGCTGAGGTTGCATGCCGAGGGCTGTAGCAGTGTGTCATCAATAATCCACTTCCAAAAATAAAAATAACTTTGGTCACTGAAACAGCTTAAGATTCTGATGACTTAGACTTAGCATTTTGCAGTCAAAATCTTGGAACCAAATCTTTTCTCCCTTGGGGTTCATATATAATGGTCTCCAAGCTCCACACCAGACAAAGCTTATGATGAAAAACTATTTTCATAGGCTGATGCACGCATTTAATGGTCTTACATCTACAGTGATATATAATGCTCTGTGAAGCGCTATTGGAAAGCAGTGATTTATTTTACGTGACCCATTTTCCCCGCTCTAAGGCTACATCCGCAAGGTCAAATTGAAGCTGAAGAGCTATCGCAGCTGCATGAGAAACCTCCAAAGAGGACCTATGTTTCTGTGAAGTGCCCCCGAGTGTCCTTGCCTGCTGTTCTTTTTCCTCTCCTCTGACCGTTGCTGGAGATACTTGTAAGATGCAGCATTTTAACCACTCTGGAGATGCTTGTTTCTGCTCTTTACTCTGTCTTAAAGCAAATCAATCATCTTTTATCACACAGTGATCAGATGAGCAAAGCATTTCACAACATGAAGTCAGCCTAATAAACTAGCTCAGCAACTCACTGATGTCACAGAGGTGGTGTATGTACACCCTAAAGTAAGGATCCATTTCACCCCTGACCTAAGAACTATCTTTAGGTTGCTTGTTTCTAGGATCACTATCACATGCTGAGAAACAAAACATTAACACATGGGCTCCAACCTGGCACAGACATCACTACCTGCCTTTGTGTCCTGCCCAGTCCATTTGTTCCAAAAGCTGGGAAATACCTGAAATCTTGTCATCACATGTTTCTCGTGTTCATGGCCTTGTCTTGTCCAGAACGTTACTAACCTTTTATTTGCTGTGTTCCCGGGGTGTTTTCAAATGGCAACGAGCAGCTCTTTTACCATACTGAAGGCGTTCAGACAATAGAAGTCCAAATAGCGGGTGAGTGAAAATCAAAGTTGAGTCAGGAACATTTTAGGTATCAGCAGTTAATCTGCCACTGGTATTGCCCATGTACCCATGGTCCTATTTTGGCTTGCTTACTTAATTTTTCAAACTTCCTCCTTCGGAAAAATTATTTAGGATGAGAGCAACTCAGAAAGAGAATTACAGAAGCCAAGAACAACATAGAGGCAAAAAGAAATCAGTAAATGCCTCTCAAAATGCAGCTTAAAAAATAAATGATAATGAAATGCTGAAAAGCAATACTGGAAAAGAAAATAATTCCACACAGCTCATATTTGTTGCACTCCGAACAGCAGCTCCATAGAGATAACCATTTTCCTACACTTTTGATATATTAGACAGGAAACTTTTTTAAAAAAAGGCAGATCCTCCCATTTTCCTTTGCAGTCCATGGGCCTGTACAGGTATCGTTCCGTAGGACCACTAATTTCAGATAGGAGCAAACTCAGTTGCTGTGAGCGAAGCGCACAGGTTGCTGTGGTGTCACATCCTTCGGGAATCCCTGCGCTAGACCTTTAAAAATATAACTTGTATTGGAAATTTCAACAATACAGGAATAAATACTGCCAAGGAACCTTTTCAGACGTAACATGTGATACTCCCTAGAGAACGGATCATGCATAATAGACATTGCATCACAGGGCTTAAGAGGTCAAGCAGTTTGTACAAATGTAATAAATGTAAGGGGAGATGTTTACATGTTTCTCGGAAGGGTGTAATTAACAGGAAAGCAGGAAACCAAACTGCCTCCTGGAAAATCCCAACCGCTTGCTGCCTGCAGCCTCCTCTGCCACGCAGCTGTGATTCGCTCCCTTGGTGTACCAGCCCTGCACGTTGATACAGCTTGGCTGTCAGTTACAAATACTACAGGACAAGGTACATCAAGACGAACTTTAATATGCATGCCTAAAGCAGCAGATGGTGCGTGACAGGAGCATTTATTTTAGCATTCTTGTCACTGCTTATTTAATCCTTAATTTTTGACTTCCTCGCTTTGACTATTTTATGGTATCGGTGAGTACAACCACACTGAATAGTGAACTACGTTTCGGTTTGTTGGGGTTTTTTTCTCCTTATTAATGATGGGTGCATAGCTCCTTGGGAGTTAAAATACAGCATTTCACAATAATTTCCAGCCTCTGTCTAGCATGTTCAAGCAAGTGGGTGTAAAAAGAGGCCTGTTTTAGTATTTGCTAAAATACAGCTGGCATCAGACGCAAGTAACTTGAGCCTTGCTTAGCTTTGTATCTAACAGACACTGGGGTTTTTTTCCTCAATCAAATTCTTCCTTAATTGTGAGCTAACCGTCTCTAACGCAACAGGTTTTATACTGGCAACATATTACTACCCCACAAGAAGCATGTTGATTTTGAAACTGCTCCACCAGCCAACCAAACTTGCAAAGGCATCAGCTAATATGAAAACTGATAACAGCTTACCTTTTATGCCAAACACCTGACTAAATACACTCCTTGGTTTCTGGGTATGTTTTAAAACACCATTTTGGGCCTTTGGCCAAGGATTGAGCATATTTCATATTCTTCCTTATTTGTACATGCACGTCGTCAGATACAAGCACTAATTTGACATGCAAGGAGAAGGCACATATGCACGTCCTTAGGTTTAGCAGAATTAATTACACGTGTTTGAAAGACTGGAGTCCTCACTCCCTTCTTATTAGAAAAACCTCATCAACACTTATTTTTGCATTTCACTTATAAACATTGTGGCATCATGGCGTCTGGCAATACTTCTGTTTAAAATTAGTGCAAAAAAGGAGAAAAAAAAAACAACAACAACAGAAAGATTGGGCTAAAATTATTGCAACTTAACAGCTGGGATAAGAAACAAGTGATGGACATACAGCACAAGTGGCAGTACAGCAGCTTCTTCACCACAGAAATCAGGCAACAAAAAATCCTAGCAGAAATCAGCAGACACACTTCTCAACATTTCGGGCTTTTTTGTTGTTGTTTTGGTTTTGTGGGGTTTTTGTTGTTGTTGTTGTTTGTTTTGTTTTTGTGGGGTTTTTTTAATTTGTATTCTTGTATATAAAGTACTTTGGAGCACCTTGTCTGCTGAGTCCAGTCCCCTAATACTCCATCAAACACGTTTCAGTCCCTATTCACACAGTGATTGTGCTGCAGATTTAAATAACTGTATTGGTTTTTTTGTTTTCTGCTGTTTTACAGTACTTCAGAGACTGACTTTATTTATGTTCTATTACATTTCTCTGCTTTGTACTTGGCCCTGGCATATTGTTGTCGTATGATGCTCTAGAGAACTTACATTCTTGCCTTTTCCTTGGCTAAGCACACTGGAAGTTACCAGAAAGTCAAAACAGAGCTATTTGTCATTGTCAGTGTGGAGAAAGAATAGATCTTCTGTAGGCTCCAGTACATTCGCTGAGAGTCTTTATACTTCATGCTTCAGCATCTACATTGTGGCACCAAGGAACACCTGGGAAAGCAGTAACTTACCATTTTTATTCACAAGGTCTTTGAACAAAAACAGGATATACCCCACAGTGGGTTAGAAATCTTGCTCTGAGGCCCCCCAAGAGACCCAAGTGAAGACACACATTCAGAATCCCTTCTTCCACTCATGACTTCTCAAAAGTTTTCCTGTTGGATCACAGTGCTGGAGCTACGTTGGGAGAAATCCCAGAACAATTCTGGGACACTCCCATCATCACAAAAAGAACGACTGTCACTCTGACTGGTACAGCACTGCACTTGGGACAGCGTGGCAGAGACAAAAGATGCCAGCTGGAATCAGGGAAAGAAGGAATGGAAAGGCAGAAGGATGAGACAAAATACTAGATTAAGCAATTGACAGTCAAAATGCTTTTGTTAAACGACTGTTTTGACCTAGAAATTACTTAGCAGAAAATTCGGGAATATTTGATTGTGCTGTCAACACCTAACCTCTGTAATTAGCATTTGCTACTTTTGTTGAACGGTGATAACATGCTCAGAAAAATCTCTTAACTGGCAAAACCATCCCACTTTCACACATTTTTAATTCTTAATTCAATATGAAAATCACAAATATGCTTTTTCAACTAGTCTCACTTTTGTACACTTCTGTTTGTTTCCTAAACATATCCTCGGTCTTACTCCTATGATGACCAAAGGAATGGAATAGCTTCTGTACAAGAAAAACTACCTAAGCAGCACTCTTTGCTACAGCTGACAGAACATGCAAGAGCTCTCTAGAGGCAAAGTAACAGGAAAACGGTGGACACACAATTCAGCCTTAGCATTTCTTCCAGTACAAAGTCTAGAGCATTGAATAAAAACATGAATAAGCAGGTTCAAGATTAGTAAGGTGAAGTTTTCCACATAACAAATAGCAACCTTGCAAAAGAACCCAAAAAACCTGCAAATGATACTGTGGATGCTAAATTTACATCAACTCAAGGATTCCGCATTAGGCAAGCTCATGAAAGAAGTTTGTAATGGGTTACTAAATACTACATCTGGCTCAGGGTAGCCTACCTCTCCATGAGTTAAAACATAGTATAGGTTGGGAGAGGTTTCTGGGAGGTTATCATAAGCTTTCCTGATTCTTACTCTTCCCTAAATACCTGCATATAGTTACTGCTGCTGCTTTCCCCTTAAGAACAGGCTAAAAGCACCCATTTCTCCTTCAAAAAGAAGCATAGAGAAAGAGATTTTTTTTTTTTTAATGATGATTCCAAGTTTCAGGGAAAAACAAACAAGCAATTAAACCATCCAGGGACGTGGCAGGGGAGACCTCACAGCATCTACTACTTGTTGAAGGCATCCCAGGAATCAGTAGTCACATCCCACTGGCGCTCCACCTAGAAAAGCAAGAAGCAGGAAGAGGACACAGCTGCTGGGCTTCCCCTTCCCCACTTTTGGGCCAGTTTTGCCTGGCTGAAAAATGAGGGTGAGAGTTAGACAATCTCATTTAACCCTAGTTTCATAGTTCTCACCTTCTTAGGAGGCAGCAAGATCTGAATGTCGAGCAAAACTCCAGCCTGAGCAGTCCTGACAGGCTTGCTCTGCTCCTCACCCTTGTGTATGGCCAAATGCAGGTGCTGGGGATGATCCCTGTATTCTTTCTGGCCTTGCAAGTGGTGCACCATGGCCACAAACAAGTAGACTGGTCCCCTGACCCCAACCTGTTCAGTGCAGTCGCCTTTGTAGAGCCGACAGGGCAGACACAGTCCATGGGAATGGCTGCTCACCAAAGGATGGCTGAGACTTTGCTCCCTGCTTTCCACATCCAGAATATGCATCTCTTTACAGCAAGGGCACACTGAGCTAGACAGACTTTCCTGCAGATGCTCCTGCAACCTTAATTAGATTCATAAAGAAATGTCGTATGACACAGACTGATTCTGCTTCATTAAGCAGCGAAGTTAATCACAAATATTTGCACTGTCATGATAACTCAGCAGAGAGGCAGGGAAATGGAAAGAATTGAGTGAAATGAGGGGAAAGGTTTACTGTAAAATGCTTGCTCTCTGTAACAACCTTAGAACTCACGTATAAAGCAGATAGTTTTGAAGGCTTTTAGACAATTCAAAGAAAATGAGCCTAGGAAAACATTTCAGCAGCACCAAACTATTTGACTATTTGAGATTGAAAAGATAGGAAAAATGTATGCATTTTGCTTAAAAGGGTTTTTTCTTGATCAAGACTGACATAAATGAGAAAGAAAGTGGGAGGAATGAAGGAAAAAGTAGAAAGAAGAAAAGTGAAGGAGTTAAGAGCTCAGCATGTAAAAACAAAACAAAACACAAACATGTTTTCAGAATGAATAAATGAATTCCTATTCTGTATGGTTTTAGGAGGAAATTACGTGGTACTGAGAAATAAACAGATTTTTGGCATACATTCTTGCACTCTATGTGGCAGTGCAAGCACTTTTCTCCACTCCCCCACCAAACGCTATGTGAAACTGAAGCTCGTCAGCAGGTGGCACTGCCTGGTGGTCCAGCACCACCCGCTACCCCCGCATCCCGTCAGCACAGGCAGCATGAGGACCCTCCGGCCCCAAATGCTGCGGTGATACCCGACCTGCGCACAGGACAGCAGGGAGGGCACATACTCTCCCTGCAGAGCAGTTGCAGAAATGCTTCACTCTGGACATGCTTTGCCCTCTCTGGCAAAAAGCTGGATGAACCACTTAGCAGCAGAGCTCCCCATTTCAACCGCGGGCTTCCCAGAACGGGCTCTCCCTAGGATGTGCCTGGACTGTTCTTCTACAAGAGCCAGAAGGCCATCTTCAAGACCAGACCTGCTTGTCCCATCAGATAGCGATCTGCAAGCACAGCTCTCTGTGCAGTCAGAGAGCACCGTCAGAGCACAGAGGAGCATGCGGACTCCAGAAACGACATCACTGTACTCCCAGAAACCATCTGTGAGGCAGCAGGGAGCGCGATTAGAGCCACGCTCTCTGCCAACAACAGCCAGGGACACACAGTCACAGGGAACCAAGCACTGTTCAGGCTGCCGGCAGATCACAGGTACCATCCTCCACAGAGGGTGGTTTAAACGGCAGAAATAAAGTCCTGCCCACCTGAGACATCAACACAACAGATCTTCTTAATTATGAGCTAATACGTTCACAAAAAAACCCCAAACATTTACTTTTTTTTTTTGTTTGCTTTAAGATACACGTCAATGGGTAAAAAAAATATTCTGCAAATAATATAAGAGGCAAAACAAATCACTTTTTTCCCCTTTAAATTTCCTTCGTGGTATCATGAACGCTGGAATCAAGTAAAATCAAAGCATTTGTAAAAGCATGATATAGATCTCCATCGCACAGAAAACGGTCTGCATTTAACAACTGCTTCTCATTCCACTATGATGCAACAAATTGGAGACAAAAGCTTTAAGAGAGAAAGTGAGACACACAGACAGGCAATTTTGTCACTAAGAACTGATCTCATACTAGCTGAGTAACATTCCTGTACCTATTCTCACATATTTGCAAGTTACACACTGAGAACAACATACACAGTGACAGGTTTCATATAACACTTCTTTAATAGAATGAAAAGCAATACAATATAGAATAGCACGTCTGCAGCAGTGGTTCAATTTAAAGTAACTGATGAAAGGATTTTCAATTAAGATACCAAATAACAATGTTCATAATTACATTTCAACACACAATCCTGTTGTTCAAGATCATCATGGAGTATTTTAATAACTCCATTACTATCTTGGTGTTTCTACTGCTCACTCACACTTTGTGTATAATTATCCTGAAACTACATGCCATGTCTAGTAAGTACAGAGGATTTTTCCCCCAATACTTTTTCCATGAGTGCACTCTCAATTCTGCAGAAATTAATATATTTTCCATTGCATTTTGAAGCAAATTTTAGAAAAGCAACATTAAAATTAATTGGGGAAGTATTCTTATAAGCTAATTAGGCCAAGTTCTCAGCCCTCATGAAATAACTCTTCTGATTTGAGGTGAGGGCAGGGAAATAAAGTTTGGGCCTTTTAGCAATTAAAGCGTCTCACTTTAAATTTGGGACTGCAACTTCCAGAGTATATATTAACTTCAGTATATACAGTGTCTAAATGAAATCCATTTACATTTGTAAATATAATTGGTAATTTCAGCAAAAGCCTGTTCATTTATTTTTCCCTTTCTTTCCTTAATAGTTACTATTTACAAAAGTACTGATTGTAAACAAACAAAATAGATAACCAGTAGGAAAGCAGTTAAAAGAATGATGAACTGACAGTGCAGCTTTCCCACCTGACAATATTTCAGAATGTTTCTGTGTAGTGAACAACAGCTTCTTGAAGCCCAAGCGATTTATATGCGACTTCAAACTGCAAAATGTGAATAAACACTCAGTTCAGCAAAATTTAAAAAATGCCAAAGCGTCTGGTCACAGGCTAAAACCAAACTGCTTCTAAGGTCATTTCAGACCTCATCCTCAGGGGAGCAATAAAAAGAGCTCGTACCTCAACTTTTTTGAGGTCCTACATTAGTAAATGAAGAAAGAAAAAATAAAAATAGTGTTAACCTTTGTACTACTTTCATAAAGAAAATACAAGCATGACTAAATCCTCCAAGGGGTCTTACAACATATGGCTGTGGGAAGCAGTAACTCTTGTTCATCCAGGACTACTCATTTAGCAGGCTTAAAGATGCAAACCAGAATTTTTCTGATCCCTTAAGCGAAACACGAGGAAGACTGAATGTGAGGATAACACCTTACACTTGCTAATTCAGGCGGTATGTTACCAAACCATCAGACTTCATTTACCTCACTGCTATGACACCGTGAACCTGTCAACTCCGTGGTCACAGAATCACAAAATCACAAAATGTTAGGGATTGGAAGGGACCTCAAAAGA
>VWYH01002499.1:0-100314 GCA_013399365.1 Pampusana beccarii | reverse complement strand
AAGCTAAAGAGACCCAGCTCCCTCAGCCTTTCCTCATAAGGGAGATGCTCCACTCCACTCGCCGGCAGAGGCTCCAGGGACAGGGACCGAAGCTCCATCTTCAACGTGAAATAAAAACAGGCACACGGGAAGAACTTGCCAACCCCAAACCCTCCAGAACTATTTTTCCACCCCTCAAAACCCGAGCGCTGAACGGGGCATCCCGGGGGTGCAGGTGCCCGACTGAACGCGGCGGCCCCCAGCGTACCCCCTGATCTCAGACACGCGTTTTTACGGCAGTTCGGATTTACCCTTCCTCTGTGCTCTTCTCCTCTTCCCAGCACCCCATCCGCAGGGAGTCACCACCTCCGCAGAGACTGACATCAGCGAACCTGCCATCAGCGAACCTCCCTCGCTTCCCGCTCTGCGCGGCGGCGACTTCCCCTGGGCTGCACCGAACCTGCCGAAGCGCGGGGGGTGGGGGGGGTGGACCAACGGAGAAGCCTTTTGAGGAACATCCCGACCCAGCCTCCCCGAGGAGGGCCGCGATCGTTCCGGCAAAACTCTCGCTGCCGTTCCGCTGCACTTCGCCGCTTCTCCCGCCGCCAACCCGTGTCAGCCCGCCGCTCGTCCTCCCCCGCCGCTGGGGAAGGCGATGGTTCCTCCGGGAAGCACCGGAGCTGTTGCCGCTTCCTCCCCCTTCCCCGTTTGTTTCTCACCGGGTCCCCGCAGCGGCCGTTGGGGTGAGGCTGGGAGGCTCTGGGTGCCGCCGGTGGCGGGGGGGTGTTTGGGGGCGGGAACGGGCTGTAGGGACAGTGACCGTTGGGAGACGCGTTGGAACCAGCGACGGTTGGCGGCAGCCGTTGGGGCAACTGCCGCTGAGGAGAAGCGATGGCGCCGGCTCTCCCCCCCTCGCCCTCGCCGCCGCTTGANGCCACGTCCGTGGCTGCCGGAGCCTCAGCCTCAAGCGGCGGCGAGGGCGAGGGGGGGGAGCCGGCGCCATTGCCTGTGGCGTCGTTTCTTCATGAGGAGGGCAGGAGCTCTTAGACTCTGTGCGCCCTTAAAAGAGCTGTCAGCCTTCCTTCGCAGCCACTCTTTTTTTTTTTTTTTTTTTAAATAAAAAAGTCACCTTGTGTGCTGTGCTCGCTGGAGCGTTGTCTCTGAGCTTGACTCTCCCTACACGTCGAAGCTTGGGGCCTGGGCGGCTGCGTAGGTATTGGTATGAACAGAAATATAGTTTGCGCAGTTTTCTTAGGTTTGGAAGGCAAGGTGAGCACGCAGAGCCATTGCTATGGAAAACAGCAACTACTTAACCGCTGGCAGGTGTCAAGTATAGGTGCTTCAGAGTTCGTTCAGGTGAACTGAGTTGTGTTTCCTTTCTCTACACAGTTCTCGTATATCCATATCCGTATAGAGCTCTTTCACAGGATTAACGACACCCCTCAAAACCTTGCTTTACTCTTTTAGACTCGAGACCAGTCTTTGTTCCCTTCTTGCAGATGCGTGTATCAAGAAAGGGTCCCCTACAAAAGCTGGCCCTTTGAAATTAAAGTTTAACTTACATCTTCTTTTAGTGTCTTTTTTTTTTTTTTAATTTAGGAGTCTCTTTCATTTGTATTTTCTGCTTCTCTTTTTCCATTCTTGATTAGGGATGTATGTTCTGATGAGAAGAAATAGAAGTGTGTTAGAGGAATTTTCTATCTGTGAACTTTAATGTTAAACCTTAATACAGTCTTAAGTACTAACTCTGATTTTATTGTAATTACTATATTTACCTCTGTCCCTAGTGTCTAAAAATCAACATGTCTAGCAAAAAAGCAAAGACGAAGACCACCAAGAAGCGCCCTCAGCGCGCCACTTCCAATGTATTTGCCATGTTTGATCAGTCGCAGATTCAAGAATTCAAGGAGGCCTTCAACATGATCGACCAGAACAGGGATGGCTTCATTGACAAAGAGGACTTGCACGACATGCTCGCCTCCCTCGGTAATGTCTGGAGGGAGGGCAGGGGGTTCTGCCACTTGTCTGTCTACCTAATAATTCCCTCTTGTCAATAGAATAATAACCTATTGCTCTGGGATCTGTTCCCATGACTCTCAGCTGTTAACAGAAGTGATAGCATTTTACGAAAAGTGTCACCTATATAAATTAATGGCTTTGGTTGTATATCTGATCTTTTCTTGAGGTTTTTTTAAGCGATGTGTATGTTTTCTGCAGGAAAGAATCCAACAGATGAATACCTGGATGCCATGATGAACGAGGCTCCAGGCCCCATAAACTTCACTATGTTCCTCACAATGTTTGGTGAGAAGTTAAATGGCACAGACCCAGAAGATGTCATCAGGAATGCTTTTGCCTGCTTTGATGAAGAAGCAACAGGTACATGGGTAAAACCCAGTCACTTGGTGGGAACAGAGGGGCATATTTTTATGTTGTTTATTTGAGTTTCTTAATAGTAGGCTGATTTTTGCACCTTGATAAATGAAGTATGACACAGTAATCCTTCTAGATGGCATATTATACCAAGTAATGAGAATTTGGTGTGTTACTGACAGGAAAAACTGTCTGGCTGTTCTGTGTGAGTACTGAGGACTAGTAATGTTCTTCTGTGTGGCTTTGAAGAAGGGTGTTTTAATGAGGCAGTGTGTATGTTCCTCAAAGTGCAAAATACGATGGATTTGCTTTAAGAAGATGACATTGAAAACGTCACAGATATGAAATTTGTAATACAACTGCATTTGTCCTCCCTCTGCAGTAGATTTGAGATGCATCTGAATTCTTCGATGTATTTAGTATTTCAAGACAGGCTGTCGAGACTACATAAACTCTTTTGAACCCAAATCTTGCCTCGTGTATGTTATGGCTCTAATGACAAATGCCATGTGTCATGCTATTACCCACAGCTCAGTTTGCTTTCAGGTTGCAGGAAGGGCTGTAGCCCTAATGATCTAAAGATAAAATCCGGTGGGGTCTAGAAGTCAGAAATGACAGATTGGACTGACTTGCATAGCAAGGTGGGGGGAAAGAGGAGAACACAGAGCTCAGTTTTACTGTATCAGACTTTCAAGGTCGCACCTGTAATCCTGAGGTTAGAGTTTATGCTTTTATTTCTTCATGTAGACTAAGTTCCAGAGAAGTGTGTAGCAACCAGGGATGGTTCCTTAGGGCAACTCTGAAGAATTACAGAATATCAGCACTTTGACATGTTGTGATTGTGTCTTAATAGTGCATGCCAAAATTGTGTAGCCTCTGTACTGGAGATGTCACTGTATCTTATAACTTTCCTCACAACTGTCCACCACAGTATTTCGTTCTAACCTGTGGGTATATGCTCTGAACCTTTCAAAGGATATGATTCCATTTCAAACGCTATTTTTGGTCTGTGTATTTTTAGCACCTTTTGCCTTTTCAAAGAGCATCCCCTTCCTGCTGAGGTGTAGGTAAACAGGCTTTCTGTTGGTAAGGCCTTTTCAAATGTTAATTGACTTCCTCCCTCTCAAGGGAAATCTCTTTACCATCTCCTAGAGAAGGAAGTTTTGTTAGTAGGTTAATTATTTTCTCTCCACAGGTAGTCTGACTCACTGTGCTACAGGGTTTTTTTGTGTGCTCCCAAACAAGAGCTTGTGAATTAGGATATAAAGAAAATGATTGTGCTACCAGTTCTTTTGAACAGTAACCTTCTACATCTATGTAAACAATAAGTTACTAGTTCAAGCTCCCATGTACTGATAAGATTGGTTTTTCAACTCTGTGTGGTAAATATTTTAGTCTAGTCCTAGGATGATTTGAGGATAATGGTTCCACAGTCTCCCTTGTGTTTTATGCCATCCTCAATTTTAACCAGGAAACATGTTAGATAGTTATGCTGTTTTATTGATTTTTAATTAATAATAGTCAAAATGCAGTCTTCAAAATAGCATGTAATGTATTTGTAGGACCCATGTTATCTTTGCCATTTATTAATTTTATTCTCAGATTTGGCTTCTGATCAGTTTGTTCCTTTTTAAAATGAACAAAAGCATATCCAGCTATGTCAGACCCTTTTCTTCACTTAATAATCTCCCTCTGTGTGTCTGTCTTTTGAGCCTGATTTTCTCACTCTACACCAGTGTAATTCTTTTTAAAAACAACAATACAAATCATATCATTTTGATAAGTTAGTTGTACTTTTTGGGTTTTACTTCTGTTTCCTGTGTTGCAAATCTAGTTGGATATATTGCTTCAGCATTACTGTTGTATGTAGTACTATGACACTAGTATAAAAGTTAGATCTGTCTGCATTAGGTATGTCTTTTGTCTGCAGATTGTCACCTGTTTTGTGCTGTCAGCTACAGGCTAAATCTTAAATTTTGCTTCATTAATTTGTTGCTCCCCATCTATGTTGAAGCTGTGTGTGAGGCAGAGAGGGAGTACTGTTTGCTTTACAATTCTGTGATGCTAAAACTTGTAGTGTATTCCTAGTCTGGCAACCTAGTTCAATGTTTAAACACCTAGCTGTTCAGACAGAAGCAACTAAGTCCTTGGGGCTAAACTTTGCAGCACCAAAGGCCTTGCATTCTTTGAATACTAATCCGTGTATTATCTGTTGTGACTACTTGGTCTCTGTAGGATTGCAGAAATAGAGAACCTTATCTGTTTAGCTGTTCTTCCCCCTCCTTTACACACATCTGCAAAGAGACAACTCCAAAATTTGCCCAAATTAAGATGGGCCTGGCTAACTGAACATTCTCCGCATTTTTAAATTGCTGTTAGCCTTCTTCATTTGGAGTCAGTAGTCAAGGGCTTCTCTATGTTGGGATATGATGCTGTTTTAATGAGCATATGTTTTAACATGTGGCTTTTTTTCCCTTCCCCACAGCATACACCAACCCCATGATGATTTGTCATGCTTATTGACTGCCTTTTGGTCCTCTGATTACCTGCTTGGTTTTGTCTCTCTAATGAACTGTTTGCTTAAGTTATTCAGCTCTTTCCAAAGCCGAACTTTTTTTTTTTAAATCAAATTCTAATTGAATCTGCATCAGTTCATTTGGGTGTCTGCTTATGGCTTCCAGCTGTTCTAGACAGTTTACTGTTTTTGTTGGTGGTGGGGTTTTTTTGAACATACTTCTGTCTCCTCTGTTCTGGTATTGATGTTTCTCCAATTGAAATTCAATAACCAATTTCCTTCTCAAATGAAGCGACTATTGTGCATTTAAAGGCATGTTAAATCTTATTTCAACATTTAGCAGTTTCAACATTCTTATGTCTACCATTTGTTATGTGCATTCCTTTTTTAATCTCTAGATTTTCCTGCATTTATTTGGCAACTGGTGGTTCTGCCCATCTATTGAAATTGAATTAACAGAAGATACTTAGCAACTGCTCATTTTGGAGAAAATTAACAAAGATATAAAAATCTTCTGCTAAAATTTTAGCATAATATAAATAACTTCATACATCTTACCTTTGTTTTGGCTAGCTTCTTCACCTCTGCCTCTCCACAGTAAACATTATTCCTCCGTCCTGAGTTAACTTGCTCAGTCCTGCCTGACAGTCTTTTCTGTTATGAACTCCTTCCCTGGACGCTTGCCAGCAGTTAGCTGTATCCACATAAACCACCTCCAGCAATGGTATTGTGCAGCACTGAAGAGCCAGCCAGTGGTTACTTACTCCCCAGAGGAAACTAGTTTACAGAGGTCATGCAAATATATCTAATCAAGTCAAGAAAAATGTAAATCAATTAAGAGAACAACTTGTGTAATAAAGACTAGCAGTGACAGGAACTTGGGTTTTGAGCTGTTGAAAATCAGCAGATGGAAATAGGTATTACTACATCACAGCAGATCAGGCCCTCCTTTCAAAAACCTGTATGAAATGCATGAAACTTCTGCCCCTTCCCCCACCCACTCCTCCTTATCATTCAAGGAATTTCTTTAGAGTTCAATTACGGAAGTATTTTGGGCTCTTGATGCAAATGCATATATTACATGCTGTATTAGTTAATTGCGTGACTGTCTTACGTTCATCCTACTGCTTTTGAAGACTCGGCTAAGAAATAGTTTCCCTTTTGTGTTTTACGTCACATTCTAGGGTTCATTCAGGAAGACTACCTGCGAGAGCTGCTGACCACGATGGGAGACAGGTTCACAGACGAAGAGGTAGATGAGCTGTACCGAGAGGCACCCATCGACAAAAAGGGCAATTTCAACTACATTGAATTCACACGCATCCTGAAACATGGAGCAAAAGACAAGGATGACTGAGCAAAGCTCCTGATACCTGCAGATAGTTTTTTTTTTTCCCCGCCCCTCCAGTAATTTTACTTCTCTGGATCTGTTGTTTTTTTTTTTTTTCTTGTTGGTACCTTTTGCATACACTTTTAACATTCCAGCTTTTTCCTCTGTGCACTCTGGGGCTTCTCAGGCACAGTTGCACCTGTGTAATAAGACCGGAAATGAGTGGGGAGAAAGGACAGCTTATAGTGATAGAGGTTTGGGGACAAAGATCTGTGAGTGTGGAGGCCCAGGCAAAAATGTCAGTGCTACTTATCCTATCTAGATTTTTACATTTTTAATGGTAACTTTTCAAATAAAACTGCTATATTAAGTACATCGTTAAAATTTTCATGCTAGAAGTGAACTGTTATCTAATCATACCTGTAAATATTTTTGCAACTGTATGCAGTTGTGCTGTTGCCTATTTTTGCCTTAAAAATGAAGCATAAGTCATTTAAGCATACTGATTTTTGTACTTCACCAACTACTTCATTTACTACTGTGAGCATATGCAATGAAGAAGCTCCTATCCTTCAAATTTTAGTGCATTGTAAATTAATGATTTCTGTCCTAGACTTGCACATTAAAATGTTTAAATCTTATGGATGTAATTAGGGGGTGTTTTACCACCTTAGCACCACTATTTCTTGACACTGAATACAATATTAATACTGCTTTCTAAAACCTTATATGGTAAATCCTATTTTTTTCTTAAAAAAACCATACCATCTGTGAGTAGAATGCGTGAGTGATGCCTCTTACCAGATCTGCAGGACTGACAATATAGAATTAATTACGTTTCATTGCAACCATTTATTTTTTCCCTTTCTTTCCTCTTCCCATCTTTTTTCAAAGCACCGTGAGAATGGGCCTGGATGAAGAAGGAAAGTGTGCTGTCTCTGTCCCTTTGGGTTTCTATCTGAAAATGTTATTCTCACTTTCCAAATGAAACAATATACAATAGATAGTTTTAAGAGCTGCTGCTGAGAGTGGTGCTTGGGGTGTGTGAGAAGGAGGCATTCCTTTCTGTTCCATTTCTCATAATTATATCCTCTGGCTCTTGTGGTATGGAATGCATAGCAGATTTGCTACAGCACTCTAAAGCAACTTTGCCATAATTGGAATAGTTGTGGTTCTGGTTTTTTGGTCTTGAGAGAAAGGGTGATTAGAGCTGCTTCTGTCACTTCTAGGAACTGCATTGTTATCCCGTAAGAATTTTAGGTTACAAAATCAAGAAATGTCATTTGGCTGAGAGCGTTTTGCTGTTTCTTGATAGGCTGCTATTACAAACTGAACTTTTAATAAATTTCATTAGAGGACAGTGATTATTTGTTTTAGAACTACACTGTTCTTTAATGAATAACCTACCAGGACTCGTCTTTTGAGAAGCACGATGCCATAAAAATAATTCACTGGTACCTGTAAGAAAAAGCGGGAAAGCTTGTGCTCTCAGTCCCAGTTAGTTCTGTAAAAGAATGGGGGCTGTCTGGACACCTGAGGGACCACAGGGTGCTAACAGCAGGCCTGTAAGAAAAGTATGGAAGATGCTGAAAAACGGGGGAGAACTGTTCAAAACGCTTCCAGAAGAGACAGAAGAAGAAATCCACATGCTTCAAAAATAAGTTTTCTCTCAGTTGCTGCTATTTTTTTTTTCTTCTGAAAATACTTACATTTAGAGGGGGCAGAGATAACAAACTCGAAGAACCTTTGTAAGCTCTCAGTAAAACCCATTTTGCCGTGTATGAAGGAGGGGAAGGCGGCCACGACGCCCCCATCCCCGGCTGCGGGCGGCCTCCCGCCCCGGCCCGCAGCAATGCCTGCGGGGGCCGCCGGTTTGCCTGGGAACTTGCGGCCGCTCTCCGGAGCCATCAGCAGGTGGCATTACAGCTCCTAGCGCCGACTTAGCTGAAGGGCAAATAGCTCACAAGGCACTCCGTTGTTTTCTTTGAGTCCCGAAGAGCTCATTTGGTGCGGCAGCTCTGCTCCTACCACAACAAGGACTTGTGCTGTCGGGATTTTTCAAATTGTAGCTTTCAATATACACTGAATTTGGGCTCTTTAATCAAATTTATTCCTTACAAAAGAAAGTGAAAATTTGCAAGCCAGTGTTACTCATGTCCATACAAACGCACGTGGTCTATGTTTGAAAAACACTGGTTTTCGAAATAACTTAAGGCTGCCTTTGTACCAGGTACACTGCTTGTGCATTTCTCAGTATCTCAGTAAACACTCTTGTTTTGTAAGATTAGCTTTGAAAAAATCCCCCAAATTCAAATTTATATGTTTGCATAACTTTGTTTCCATATGAAAGACTAAAACCTGTGATATAAACTGTTGAAGCTCAGAGTGAGGCAGCTGGTATTTATCTATAGCAATAAATGCTAATGGTTAAACCCTAGTTCTTGCTTATGGGCCAGGGCTCTGTTGCTGTATAGCAACGCCTATATGCCATTTGGTCTTGTGATGACAAACTGTAATTCACTAATGCTATTGTTCTTAGCTGTGCCTTTGGGAGAATCTTTGTTTTACTCTCTCAAGTTTAATGGCATTTAATGCTCTGATACAAACATGTCAGAGACTGATAAAAACAGACTTTTGGTGGGTAATTCAGAGGCCTCAGAGGTCTTGCAAAGAACTTTTAACCCCCACTCACTGCTGAGGCAAAAGGTCTCTGTGTCTGTCTGCAACCAGTAACTGGTTTTATAGACTAACTGCAGTTCTCAGTCCTGGCAAACTCAGTAGGAGCCACACAGAATCTCAAAGTGTTCTCACTGAAGTGGGCCAGCAGAACATGAAGGTGTTGATGGTGAAATGCCTTTCTCCTTTTACTTTTTTTCTTATTAACTCAGTTGTTTTGTAGCTAGGTCACTTGAGTGGAGGGCTGGAACAATGTGGCCTTGAATCCTCTCAGCTAGAAGAGAGAAATAAAAGTAGGTCTGCAACATTCAGGCTGAATGTTAAACCACTGAACAATTGAAAAAGGGAGGGTGGAACCATCACAAGCAGCTGTGTTTCTTATTGTGCCCTCTTTTTTTTTTTCCCTTTTTTTTGGCAAATGAAGCAGCTTAGGCAATGATCCCAGCAGAAGGGATTAAAGAAATCAGTTCTACCTGAAGAAAGACTCGTTCCTGCTCTTCAAGGTGAAGTTCCCAAAAGCTATGATTCACAAGTGGGGCTGGTGTGCTTGTTTCCTATGGTTGCAGAGGCAACAAAGCTGAACCCTAAATGAATTTTAGCTTATAAACCGTTTCCTCTCCAGGACTGTTTGTAAACATTTTCCTCTTCAGGGCTGTTTGTGAGGAGAAGCAGCACCTCACCAGGGAACTGTCTCACACACCCTGTACCTGGCCCAACACCCCCGGTCAGTGTAGGTAATAACTTGTAAAGGTTGTCACTGCCCTTACTCTGCTTGAACGTTGTGTGCTGTGAGCTGCTGTGGCTTAGCACCTGATTATCCTTGAGCAACTCGTCTCTCTCCGTACTGAGAGCAGTCACTTTGTAAGCTGTGCTGCTGTCCCTACTTGTGAATTACAGCCCTCGGCCCTGTAGAAAGAGCTGTGGTGACTCCTTACCTTCTTTTCAGTATTCCTTGCTGATGAGATTCAGCGGATCCTTACTCAGTATGCTTATTTTAGTAGTTACTAATTTTAGTGCCTAACTCCCCTAGATGGGGGAGAGCAGCATCTGTCAACCTGGCAGGCATGCCTCACTGTGAATAGTACAAATGATGGTAAGCATTCTTCCCTGTCATCCAGGTACCAAGAAGCGAGTATTTAATACGACAACATCTAAATGTCAAATAGAATGATGCTTGATCTAAAAAACATTGAGTGTTAAGAGAATTCCTATCACCAGGGTGGTAGCATCTAAGTACTAGGCACTTGGTGTGACCTTTGTGGACTGTTTCCTAGCGGCAGACATGGTTTATCTTGTTATTCAAATAACCTTAGCTAACTGCTGACTCATCTCTGGTTCCGCTCCACACATCCAATTGCTTAAATATAAAAATTGTTTTAGTAGCACTCGTTAGCTGTGAAAGGCAAATCTAACTAGAGTTCCTATGCAATCATCACAAGATCAGAAGTATCATGTAAACTGAATATTTAAAAATATTAAAAAGCATTCACACAACTTTAATAAGGATGCATACCAGTCCCAGCAGGCTTCTTTCAGTAAGTAGATAACAGTTGCAAATTAAAGATACTTGCAGCTGGAAGCTTCCTTTCCAAATAACTGCAGGTCACTGTGACACTGGAAATTGTTTCAAAAAGCTACAGTGAGACCACAATCACTGCAAGCGGCTCCCCCACATACACAAGATTTCCTTGAGAAATCTGCTCAGCTCTATGCCCCACAGCCCTAGCAAGCTTCAAAGCTATAGGGCTGGAGTCAGTTAAAAGGGGAGCTGACAAGTTTCGTGTTAGGAAGATAAGCTCATGAACTTCATGATACATTTTTGGAGAATTCAGTAGAACAAAATTATTTGTAATTAGTGCTTGCCTGTTTCTTTTACTGATTTAGGGGATAGGTTATTGTATATTCATTAGAACTCGAGACATATATTGTGCAAAACACAAGTTATAATACTGTTACTGCTATCCTGTTGGCAAACAGGAACTTGGCGCTGAATCTAAACCCTTCTACTTTGCCTGCCCTCCTTCCCTGCTAATTAAAAAAAAAAGTAGCAACGCTATTTTCAACTGTCAGAAGACATTTCTTTCAGACTTTCCTTCATGTTATTTGTAACTAATTGAATGTAATCTTAGAATTTAACTAATAACTAGCTTCTCTGCTGCAACAAGCGTAGGCACGCAAACTGCATCTGTGTTGCTGGTGTTATTGGTGCCTTTTAGCACATCCATCTATTCCATGGCCTAGGTGAGGCAGAGAACAGCTGCACTGTTACAGCTCTATGTGGGGACGTTCTACCACATGCAGACCTAAGAGGGAGTCATCAAACCAGTACAGAAGGATGAGTAAGGAATACACTGCAAAAATGCACAACTCTGATTCACTTCCTGGAAGGTGACTATGGGCTACTTGAACCCCAACACAGGAGGACAAATAGGTGCCATGAAGTGCTGGTTATAACTGTGCAATTAGTAGAAACCCTACCTGGTACTAGCTATAGCACAATTTGGAGGCAAGTTGCAATGTGGATGGGACAGTAATCAGAAAATAGTGATGAGGCGTGTTGGAAGTACTTGGTTTTACTCTGTTCTTGTTGCTATGCACACAGCCAGCTGGCCCTGAAATTTTCTGCCTCAACCTCTGGACACAGAATTTGGGTAACTGAGTAGCCATCTAAACTGATGAAGTTCAAAATAACAGAAAAATAAGATCGGGGCTGGGGCACTGTACAACTTCCTGATGCAGCTGATCAGAGACATGAATCCTTAGTTGAGATCTCAGTAGTCAGCCTTCTCCAGAAGCAGACGCCAATGCCTAGATGACTCTTTAGGTGAGTCCTTTACTGTGGCAAGCCACAGCATCTCTTCCAGGGTTCTGTTTCATATTTGATGTTTCACTCTCTTCCACCCTTCTGTCCTTTATGCAAGTACTTAAATGCCTTCCACATGTCAGGGGCCTGCATCTACCCCTTCTCTTAAAAGCTTTACACATGCCTAGGGGTTGAGGCCCTCAAGCAAAAAAGGCATTCCCTCCCCTACCTTGAGTCTTACTTTGAGATAAGATTCAAAGCACCTAATAAGCTGTAAGGCAGGCTTTGCAAACTTCGATGAGTAAAAATTCAAGCGCCTCCAGGATTAAGGAGTAATTCAGTGGCAGCTCTGAAAGCGCTGGCAGTATCTAACCCGGATATCAGTCAGTAGCTCAGACATTTCAGGCTCTTGGCTGGAAGCACAAATCAGATTCTTGTGTACATCTCTGGATGCACAAGCAATAGGGTGACACATGACAAAACTGTTATCTGAGGGCAGTAGGTACGCGTGTGAGGAAAATAAGAGACTGTTTTGGCTGGTGTTCCTACTACTGGTGCCTGGAAGATCCTACCATATGCCAGGTTTTCGGGCCTGGCAATTATGCCTCTTCTACCGCTGATCTCAAGTATTGCTATGAAAGAGCAAATATCAAACAAAGGGGTGCTGGCTGCTTATTTTCACAATCACCTTCTAGACTAGAAGGGTACTTTACACCTATGTGACTGATTCTGGATTATTCTTACCTATGATAGATTTAGTGCTTGCACACACCCTTTACAGGAATGTTTTTGTTACCTACGGGTGGTTTTTAAAGTGACTATAAAAGCAAGGAAAGCATTTAGGAGATGCTGTTATTATGAACGGGTTAGGCTGTATTTATTTTAGTAATTTCTTCTCCTTCTAATCCCACCATACCTCCCCCTTAAGCCTATTCACAGGCTTTCCTTCTACAGGGAAATTGTACTGAATTCAGAGAGGCTCACTTAAAAAGGCCATTTCAGCAACATTATGCAAGTTTCCAATATTTATCTTTACATACCAATACGTAATTCTGGCTCATTTCCTGATTGTACTGGGTTTAGGGTTTTCTTTTTTTTCTACAATTTTTTTAAAGGTACAGTTTGCTTGAGTTTCTGACTCCAAACAATATTACATTAATGACTTTCCCATACAGTTTGCCCTACTTTATCTCTCTGGCAGTTGAAATTTTAATTTCATTAATTTCCTTACATTTATCTGCTACATGTGGTTGATGTCAGACACCTGTGTTATCTGGGCATGTTCTTACACAGTCAACAAAGGTTTGTTTCAAGCTTTTGTTCCCAGAAGCTATGGAGAAAAGGACCATATAAAATCTGTCTAGAACAGAAATTGGTTTGGGGTGGGGGGTGAGAGGGTTTATCCATGGAAATAAAAGCAATATGGCATAAAAGTATTTGTAATACAGGTTCCTTTTAATGAATCTTAGCCACTTAGTTGACTGGAGACATTAAATTGGTCTTTCCCTAAAGTAAGTAATTAACTTTCAACACAGAAAATTAAATTGCTTAAGACTATTACACAGCTATCTGAACAATACTTCTAGTGTCTTGTTGCTTTTATTGCTTTTCTGCCCCTGGCATTCTGTATGTAATCATCCAGACACCATGAGACATATTGATTAAATAAATTGGGGCCCTTTACATAGTACAATCTTGTTTTAAATAATCTTATACAATATGCTATTACTGTAGCAAAGTAAT
This sequence comes from Pampusana beccarii, assembly GCA_013399365.1. Lineage (NCBI taxonomy): Eukaryota > Metazoa > Chordata > Aves > Columbiformes > Columbidae > Pampusana > Pampusana beccarii. Next base: position 86,895 of record VWYH01002499.1, on the reverse strand, counting down.
ATATAATAGCAGAGTCAAGACAGAAAATCTGGGCAAAGCCAGTCTGTCCTGTAATCCACAGTCAGGAGTTTGGACTCCTGAAATAAGCTATGTCTTTACTGGGAGACAGACAGGCTCTTGAGTTGACTTTAGTAGATATTTTGGTTTTAGGCTGAGCATATTTCCTCTTACGACACTGAAAAAAGCTGGCTGAAGAACAACTTCTGTGCCAACGCTCACAATGCTCCCAGAGCTCCAGACAGGTGAGCAGGTCTCTCTCTGTGTTTGTACAGCGTCTAGCAAAACAGGGTGGAGGGAGGGGGTGGGGTGAAATATAATGTCTTAAGGCATTTCCATAATAAAAGTAATATGCACTTTTTCAGTAGAGGTGACAAAAGCTATGTTTGAACAGCTTCTACCAGGCCCTCTCTAATTCATCAGAACATAATTTCCACCTCCCCTTGGCTAGGCTGATTTAGCAGCTCTTTGTTAGCAGCGTTTTAGATAACAAGTGGCAACCAAAATATTCCAAGGCTGCCTCAATCCTTTCTTATCCCACACAGCCTAATGACAAAAGGAGACAATTGTACCTTGTTTGCTAACTACATGCTGTGCTTTATCTTGCATTTTGGCCTACGTAGTCATCAAGTTGCTAATCATCATTGTGTGACACTGTCTGCACAGCTCCTCCGTGCAGCTCTTGGCTACATTACATGGGCACAGTATCACAAAAGAGCAAGCGATGGCACCTGTTGGTAACTGTTGTTTAGAGGGAAATAGTTCCTTTTGCCAGCCAGTGGAACATCAGCTCTCCAGGCCACTAGATAAATGCTATTATACATCATCCGGGCACCATATGGTCTGCCTGCTTCTGGCTATAGCAGAGCTGCAGCCTTCCAAGCAGTCAGGTGAGAGAGCCACCTTCCAGCCTCAGCAGCTCTCTGCTTTCGCAGCAGTAGGGCTTCCACACCGGTGTGTTGTGAAAAGAATCAGGACAAGCCTCTCATAAAGTACCAGAAGGATTTTGTTTCCTTGTGGAAGTGCTGAAGTTTCTGCTCACCCTTTCAGGCATGGATGTATAAGTACTCTAGGTGTTTAATGTCAGTTGTGCTGCACAGTTTCAGGTCTGCACTCTGGTGTATCTGCAGCTGTAATGCCCCCTCAGAGACCTCATGTTGTATTTGGGTGTCCAAAACGGTGGCTTCAATGAGCTTATCTCATCTTATGCAGCTTTTACCATGTTCTGCTACTGCACCGGCAAAAGAATTCTGTTTTATGCTGGGGTATCGCTGTGGCACTGTGCTTGAACAGATAGTACTGATGCGTGCGTGTAGCTGGAGGTGTACAGGTTAAATGTGTCAGCAGGCGATGACCTTCCACGCAGAGAAAGAGGAAATGAGGTCTGAATCAATTCCTGGAGTAGCACAAATTAGTGAGCTACTATGAGCCCTCAGAGAGGTTCCCAGAGAGCCTCCCACTTAACCCACGTAATTACAGCTGCAGGTGGCTCTGTATGCATGAATCACATAGGTGAAAGTAGGGCCGAAGGCTCAGCAAGACTGGTTTTAGATGCCTAGGAACAGAGTCTAACTACATTTTATTGACCTTACTGCCAAGACACCCTCAATCTTTGCACTAACGGCTAGCTGGAGTACAGTATGTTATCGCCATTTAAAACATCTGGGACTGGGACAAGCTGTATGTGCCAAATCCTAGTCTACATCCATACAAATAATTCCAGTACTCACACAAGTTTGACAGGCAAATTTTGGCTCTGTGCCTGCAACTCGCTTCTTAACAAGTGAAGATCTGTTTCCATCCTAAAGGGCTTGAAAGGAACTTCTGGTTTTGAGAACATGAGATAACTAAGGTAACAAATTACTTAATCATCTACCGGTGTCCCCTAAGCACGGACAAATAGGTTTTGCACAGGAAATTAAAACTTCCAGGTTTCAATCCATACTGAACTTAGGCTTTGAACTCTTAACAGAATGAACTGTACTCTTCCTGTCCTAATTGCTTACATGCTTAACTGTCTCGAGTGGTCTTTATTTTCTTTCTGGAATGTGCATAACATATCTAATGTTCTGGGCTGAGCTGCACAAATGACTGTTATTTCTAACCTAAAGCCATATGCACTCTACAATGTGACAATGTCTTTGTGCCTAACTTGTGTCCTGCTCCTCCATGAGCTGAGTTCAGCAACCATACACTGAATGTGTTTAGCAAGAATTAACAGAATTAAGCACAAGCACAGTGGCATCTCACACAAAACCATGACTGATGACATTCACATCTTTTGCATTCTAGTTTAGTATCTAGAGCTTACAAACAGCAAGTAGAGACCTGTGTGCAATTTCCTTTTGAGCCTGAGAAGGCTCAAGGCTCGTATTACAGACCAGCAGCTGTTCTAAAACGAGACCTTTCACTATTCTTCCTGTTGAAGCCAGACTGTTAAAGGAGGGTAAGATTCATGGGAGGACAAGGGAAGACTTTACAAAGACACAACATTTGTGCCTGGCTCTGTAACTCACAAGTTCCTGAAGAACGTGACATTTGGTTTCTTCAGCTAGAGGCCCAACACAATTCGTGCATTTTTTTCAAAGCAAAGAATTAGGCCCAACACAATTTGTCCATTTTGTTTAAAGCAAAGAATTCCCTCAGAAGCAGCCAGGCCTGCCATCTCCCCTAGGACACATCCTTCTTATTGAACTGTAAAAGTGGGTTTGGAATGATTTTCATTTTTCGACCTCCTTTTCTACTTTGTACATACCCTTATTATTGGCATTTCTTCTTGTCCAATTAAAAGGTTCCCCTTCTTATATGACAGTTGACTACAGTCCCATTTTTACATATAAAATGTCACCTTTTATTGGATATAGTACTGGTGAACTGCAGACACAAATTGGGTGATATGACTTCATATACTGCATTATTAATTATGGCAATTCTTAACATAGGGTTTGAGTTGTTAACAATTGTATGTCCTGCTTCAAGGAGTAAATTATTCTCATTTGTACAGGTCTAGTGTATGAATAGATTTATGACTCTGTGGACAGAAAATTATATAAATGGAAAAGAACTCTTTAGCAGGTCCTCTTCTTAAGGATAAAATCTCAAGGTGGCAGCATGATCCCTGGCTATCCAGAGGTCATTGCAAATAAGCACCAGTTAAATTGAGCTACCTAGAAGGTGGATGGGAATGCAAAAAATTATGTGTTAATATCCAATCATCTCAGGCATAATTTATTTTTTTTTTTAACATAGGGCAATGTTATATCTGGATTCAATGGAGATGGGATGTTACGATGCTGGTTTCCTGATTCTCTGTTGATTAGGTTTGATACTGTGTTCTGCAAGGACGTAGGTAAGAGAAAGAGGCTGTCTACACTCTTCACTTCCACTTTGGTCTAGACTTCTAGCTGCTGAATTTCTCTAGGTTTTAAGAACACACAGTCAGTGAGGGCCTGACTGAAAGACAGGATGGAATATAGCAGAATAGAATATTTCAGTTGGAAAGGACCTACAACAATCATGTAGTTCAACTGCCCTTCATCTACAGTCTCCTCTGCTATCCATTCAGTGGCGTGTAAGTGTAACCTGCATCACAGCTACAATTAATTGTTGATGAGGCTGAGGTGTGTGCAGGCAAGGGACAAACACCTTCGCTGCATAACTCGGGAAGCAACTGCACATCAAATATTCCCCCAAGTGGGGAAAACTCACAAGGCAGACCTAGACCTGCCATTCCTGGGGAAACAATGCTAATGTACAGATCTTATGCATTCTCTCTCTTGTCCTGACCCCTCTTTGAACAGTCCTTAAATATTCAAGAGAAGGATGGCTAAAGCCCCATACAGCAGGTACAGCCTAAATCTAAAACACGTGGAAAACTGGAAGAACTCCGCAGACTCCTAGAATGGTCTTCAGTGCCAAAGCACCTGAAGCAATGTTTCAAGCTTTAAGTCTAATTCAGAGGATTAGCATTTGTCAAGCCTAAATAACTTTAAAAAGTGGTGGCAGGATGGGGTGGGAGGGTGGTACAGGAACACACCAAGTCTGTGCTACACGTTGTACTTGTTTCTGCTCAGTTTCCTACCCAACCCACCCTCCGACGCCAGTCTCGCCAATTTTTAGCTCCCTCTTGGCAGAGTTGCTATGCTGCAGCCAAGCATGCCAATACACATGACTCCATGCCTTTAAACCATTATGTTTTTACAGGCATGGATCTTCCCTGCCCTCAGCTCCCCAGCCAGGGTGCCTCTCCAGTATAGGACTGAGAGAAGGAGACCTTCAGTACACTCCTGTTGTATTATCTTACCATAACACAGAAAGACAGGATGACGGCCAAGCACTGGTTGGAAGGGGAAGGAGGTGTATAAGTGCCTGCATGAACGAAGATCAAAATTCACCCTGTTCCATTTTTTCCAGATGTGGTACTTAGGGTTTGTAACATCGCAGTAAGTTGTGTAGCTCTGTCAACGTTTTGCAGCGTACTGTGCGAGAATTCATCTGTTCCTACCCCAGATCCTGGCAGAAGTAGCATGGGTATGGCAAGTCATGAAAGTGAACTAGTTCTGGCTCCACATCTGCGGTTCCACTGGTGGCAAGGCATTAATCCAATGGTTCATTCTCTGATGTATGCCTAAGTTATGCAACAAGCCTGTTTGTTTGCAACTCTCCTTCTTTTAAGTTGTCTGAAATCAGTACTCTGAGCCTATTCCATGCTCCAGATATGTCCGTTTTCAGCTGCCTGAGCCAGGCAGCCCTTTGCATGTCTGCTGCATCCCAAGACATCCTGCTCTTTGCTTTGGTGCTAAGCAAGTCAGCACATTTCCCTTCTCCTGGCACATTTCTGCACAAGCCTGCCTCTGCTCAGCTCTCTAAGCCAATTTCAGCAACGTTAGCCTGTGCCACATTCCACACCTTTCTAGTCCCAGTTTCTATCCAAGCTCTGTGAATCCACAGAACAGCACAAGATAATCTGTTCACAGCTCCTGATCCAGTCCAAGTAATCAGAGTATACCCAACTGAAATACATTTCAGTGCAAGCTGACATCATTGCAGAGAAGAAAGAATTAGGACAAAACATCACAGTCTGATACGACCCTTCCAGGCTGCCACAGAAGAGAAGTCATGGTACTAAAAGGGAATAACTACGACATATGGGAAGAAGGTATCCTAATGGGGAAGATTCCTGCATAACTAGTATATAAGCAATAATTAGTACACAAGGCAGTACCAAGTTCCAGAGTACATAACGACTATCAAGAGAAAGGAAAGCATTAATAATACTGTTATTAATTACCTACTGCAAAAGATTAGTAAATGTTAAATTAGTTTCAACTGTATTTGGTGAAAAACCTAGAAAGATGAAACAAAGGTGCTTTCATGATTTGCTGGCTGAAAAAGGGAGCTTTTGAGATTCAACAGGAAGCAGTCAGACTGTCAAGATGAAAGGACCAATTGATCAGAGGACAGTGCAGAGGGGCTCCCACTACAGAGCGAGCTCAGGAAATCTGTGCAATGGGCAATAATAGTGATGACGGAAAGCCCAGACCAAAGATTATAGGGGGGTTTCTTAAGCAAAATAAGAGCCTACTGGTACGAGTCAGGAGGAGGCAAACTAGTAGTAGTAGAAGTTGCTGGGGTGCGTTTGAAGGAAGGGGAGAATTTAGATTAATACAAAGATCAAAATTCTTTGCATGTGGCTCAGGAAAAAGGCCAAATGGGTAAGACAAGCTGAGTAGAGTGATGAAAGTTACCGGTATTGAAAGGGGAATCAAGATTATTAGCATCTTCTGATAGCAGTGAATGACAGAAATTAGTGTGCTGCTGAGAGCACTGTAAAATAGTGTAGCATCAGAGTACCTGACAGATGAGGAAAGCTATTATCTTCATCTTTTCTGCTTGAGAATCCCAAATTACTTTGTGCTGTGATACCTTGAGGCGTGGAGAAAGTTCCTGGTCTTGAAAGGAGATACCAATAGGCTAAATATAACTGTTCACATTCATAATGGCTCGAGCAGAAAGGTTAGAAAGGGATGGAACAGGATGGTGAAATCTGCCTGAAATAGAAACAGTATGTTCAGAAAGGCACTGGCTGGTCATTTTCTGAGTAGTGAGATGAAGGAAAAACATACAGAACGAAGGAGCATCGGGTAGGTCAGCCCAAGAGCAGTTTTGGGAGACAAGGAAGAAAATCACTCCCAGAGAGGGCAAGAACAGAACTGACTGTATGGTGCATAATCAGACTGAGACAAAAGAAACCACAAAGGAAAATTCAGATCAAACCACATGTCAATTCTGCTGATTTGCTTCATTGAGAAGTTAACTTAATGTTTCACGTAGGAATCAAGACTTTGCATTTATTCCACTCCTCTGTGGTCAGTTTTAACAATGTAACCCCAGAACTCTCACAGTCATTTTAAAGCGAAGGTAGGAAACTTCCTGGAAAACAGAAGTTTTGCTTTCCATATGGCTGGCACAACCCATTCAGGAGGCGTATACAACTAACATCCACCAAAAATAAAGTAACACCATCAATTTAAAATCTTATTGTCTTCTGTGCCCCCCTGCTTTTTCTACCTAAAGAATAGGCAGACGTATAGATCGAGCCTTCTCTTTTCTCTCTAACAAGCACTATCCTTTATGTGCTGCTCCCAGGACAGAGAATGGAGGCTGGGAAAGCTAGAGACAAAAGTTTGCAGGGAAGGGGGCATTATCAACTGAAGGATATCAGCAGATGAGGAGAGGGATGGATGGATGGATGGATGGATGGATGGATGGATGGAAGAATGGCCTGTGGAGCTCCGGGTTTTGCACTGGAAGAGGCAACAGCCTCGATCAGCAGTGCTGCACCAGGCACAGGTCCTGGGGAAGGACCAGACACACAGGCTGTGGCCAGGGCAGGTGGGTTGGGAACCAGCCACAAACTCCTGCAACAGGTGAGAGAGGGTGACAGACATACCTGGTAGGGACGGCACTGTCCTATTTCTTAGTCTTCTCTCGCTTTGCCTCTCGAATTTTTTGAAGCCATTTGTCATCCTTACTCATGTAGGTTCCTTTTTGCTCTGGAAATGACCCTAGATATTTCAATTGAGATGTTAACAGCACAGACATCAATGTGTCATACAGAGCATTTAAGCATAAAATTCTGACCTAAAAGCAATATGCAGGGTAAATATTTGCTACACAAAATAGTTTCCTGTGTATAGGTTTTGTTGTCAAAGGCTGTGTTGCAACATCATTACATGATTAAGACTGGGACTTTGGCTTGGTTAGGTCAGTTTTGCTATCCTGTATGGGCTTTCAGAGGCAGAGAGACCTATACCACCAGTAAGGTTCTACAGCAGACAGTGTATACAGCTACTGAGTAAACTAGCAGAGCTCAGCAGAAGACAAATGCTACCATCAGGGAAGAAAATGGCTGAGGGTCTAGGTGACAAGTAGATTCAATGGAGACATTGGAGTACAAATCTTCCCATATTCACAAAATATATATCAAAGTCCAGAAAACATTAATACTGAGAAGGCAGCTAGATCCCAATCGGGTACGGCCTGTCAGCATTCATGCACAGAGGACCTGACACTGTGGGGCTTCAACAGAACAACTCCTCCTCCCTCTTTGGTGGCTGACCAAATATCGGACCCAACGGGCTCCACTGGCTCCTCGCTCCCTTCCACATTCCAGATGAGAATAAGGACTCATCCTGAGAGACAAGAAGTTATCTAGGCAGCTATTGCTGCCCTTCAGAGGAGAGAAGCAAGCTGAAAAGCCACATAGGAGCTGAAATTAAAACTGAAGAGTTTCTGGCTGGGTGCCCTCTGGAAGTCATAGCACCCTCTGATTAGAAAGAAAAACGTTTATTTACATAGAAATATTTCTGGTAAGAACAGGGAAAAGACATGCTATATGATAGATATGGTTCTGATTACACTTTGAAAGTTCGCCTGAATAGAACAGTAGCAGCAAAATAATTTGCTATTTAAGCTATCCCTCTGCAAACTCAAAATAAGGCTTTTCTGCTTAGACAAATATTAAAAAGACACTTCACTACAAGTTCAGTCACCTCCCAAAGCTGCTCTCTCTTTACTAAGAAAACTTTTGACTTGCACATTAAAACAATGATGGGTGAAAATAATCTTGATCAATCACTCATGAATCATCTCGTCCTGTTTATTCAGAGGTTAAGCTGGTATCTTTTCCTTTTCTCATTACAACCATCACTTTAACAGCAGACTTGCATTTAATGTTACAGGAGCCCTTTAATGATGACTGACAAATGTCAACAGAGAGAGATAAGTTATTTTTGCAAGTAATTACTGCACAGCACTTTTGCTGCAGCAAGCAGTCTGTGTTAGAATGTGTGCAGCAAAAGGCATCTAGCTGAAATTATTTGCAGATCTCCATTTTAAACCCTAACTTCATGTGCTTGAGACGTCCCATTTGTGGTCTGAGAGGAAAAATAGTTGTCCTCCTTTTGTTTAAAAATTATTTCTATCTCAGACTGGAAGTATTTTGTTGCTGTCAGTGTTCCTGCTGTTCTTTAATCTACAGACATTGTGAAAGGCAGGCTGGAACAGAACTGTAGAATACCACTTACTTTGGTGCAGATCTCCAAACATTAGAAAAAGGGCTGGCAAAATGAGGTTCCAAATAGTGGACCTGGACTGTTCCCATTTGGTCAGGATATGAGCAAAGAGTTTTCCCTTTTTATTTGCAAGCTCATACTGGGGTTTGGGTTTCTTAGTCATTCTCTTATACAGGCACCATGAAAAATAAGTCACTAACCAAACCACTCTGACTCACTAAGTCTCTTCAGTTCAACGCCTCATCTGTTTTGTATTTGACCAATCTCACTGAAGTCCTGTTTTATGGGATATCCAAAATCTCCTCTTTGACTACAAGTCATGGCCATGGCAATGGTCCAATTGCAAGATGTGGTGAACTGGATGTCCTGATAAAATTAATGTGATCTTACAGCTATGAGTACATATTTGCATTTCCAAAACACAGAAAATAATGTACCAGATAAATATTAATGTTGCTGGATGCATTGTACAGCAAAGGCCAAGGAACTCAACACAGAATTTGCTTTTCTTTCCACAGACACCTAGTTTGACAATTTAGAGTACCAAGCTAATCTTTAACACATCCAGCATTCCTGGGCAAAACTTCTTTAATGTATTATACTGCCATTCTACTAAGCTAGCATTTGAACCTAGGCCAACACTTCTTCCACAAACTTTATGTAAAAGTTTTATTTAAAAGTTTTCCATCAAAATTTTGTTGATGGTGGGCAGCTAATTATATTTTAATGAAACTTTTTCACATAGAACTGGAAATTAAAACAGCTACATCAAATCTAGTACCTGAGGAGCACAACTGATTGCACAGGGGTCCATATTTTTTGAGTGCCACTTTCTGAAAACACCCTGTACCCATTACGTCAGGACATACTAAATCATAAGTCCTCTTCTTTGTGGAGTCAGGTGAGGAACAGTGATCACAAGATTCACCTTGTGCCCTGAAGGCTGCTGCCTTGAATAGTGGGGAAGATGCAAGAACAGAACTTGAGCAGAAATCAAATGAACTTGAATCTGTTGCAATAACACAGGACTGGACTCATCTCACAAACTGAACTACTAGCAAGGTTGCTTTAACTGGTGGAGCTGGGTGTGCTGGGCAAAGGGGACACACATCTCAAACAGGGTGCTGCTGGATTCTTTGCTTTGGCTGCTCTGGTAGAACCTCCTACATCACCACGGCATGTGAAGTGTCCCACAGGGAAGGTAAGATCTTTTCACACTCACCAGGCCAAACACTCAGTATAGCTCCGCAGAGCAGAGCCATGCCTGTAAGACCTGTCTTGCTCACATGGACTCAACAGTTTAGGCCCCTGTTATTCTCTCTCCCCTCCAGCAGATGAAGAAAATTCTCCCTGTTGAGATGCCACTGTGCTTTGCCCTTCTCACAGAGGAGGAACCACCACCACCAAAACTACTACTTCTGGTGGAGGAGAGCTCAGTGTGCAAGACAAAGGGGAAGCCCTGCCTAGGCAGGCTTCCCTCAGACCTGTCCCCTCCACCAGAAGGTAGAGACCAGACCTTCCTTCAGCCAGGCTGCATCTGAGCTTTCCCACATGGCTGTCCTGGTCTCAGCTGTCCCACAGACCTCTCTCCGAGTTCTGCAGAGCAGGACTGGCATACTGCTTGTAAGGTTTTGCCTTGCATGCAAAAGGCATGGTGTTCGTCATGACAGTTTCAGCCTCTATTCCCTAAATATCGTCCCCAGAAACACCCAACCTTGCTGCTTACTGCCAGGAAAACCGTCCCTGCTCAGAGGCAGTGGTACTGAGACCCTTCCCAAAGACCACAGCTGCAGACATGACCACTACCTGCACATAGCACAAACCAAGGAAGCCATAGGGCCTTTTGAAAGTTTAACTGGAAGCTGCATTGGCTTTGCCTTGCAGCTGAGATGACTGACTGGTGTACTAGAGCAGCTTGGCTACGCAGTCCTCAAGGGTGCTGTCAGAAGAAAGGCAACGATGTGGGGACAGGTTGTGAGCCTTCATGTTAGAAATTGTCATAAATTAATATTCGTAAACCTGTAAGGAGCAGCATGCAGTGCCTCTCCAAAAGAGTGACTTATTTTTTTTTTTTACAAGTAATTATATTATCCTAATCCTGTCCTAACTCTACTCTGCTGTTGCTGAGAAAGGAAAAAAAATCCTCAAACTCAAATAATTGTAAGGCCTAAACATCAACCATGCTTCTCTTCAAAACAACTGTGAAAAAAAGTCAAGTAGAGAAAACATGCAATATTTGTCAGCATAAACTGAAATAAGCACTGAAAAGAGAACTGTGAAAAAATATGTTGTACTTGCTATGGTTCAGGCCACATCCTGATTTCACATCCTGATTTAATTCAGCACAAGCCTAAAAGGATAACACTAAATCCACTTCACATTTACTCCAGGTAACTGAGCAAATGAAGACCTGGAATGAAATTAAACTTGATGTTCAATTAACAGGCTTAGTAGCACAGGTGAAAGTATAATCCTGAAAATTGTTCTTTCCCTTCTTTCACATCACAATACATTTTAAGCATATCCAGACACTGAAACTATTGCAAAGTTGGGCAGTTCCTTAGTTACAGGAAAGTATTTTCACTGGCATCAAACTTTTGTGCTTTGAATCTGTATGGGTTACTTATTTAGTAGCAGACTGAATACAAGCAGTTGGGTTTGCTCTAGAGAGTTCCATGCAGCCCTTGGATCTATCGGGTTATACTGCTCTATGCAGTGAGCGAGTAACAGCCTGGAGATTTTCTCAAAAAACATTGCTCAGCTTCCCACTGCCTACCGAGACTGAAACAAAGCAATTGCTTTACTGATCTTCCCTCCATGCTGCACAGCCTATCTATTTTCTTGGTTTCCCGAGTGTAAGAAAGTGCTCCTAAAAGGAAAAAAAAACCCAACTGTTAAATGCTTCCTTTTGGAGGGGAAGGGGTTGGTGATTGTTCTATCAAGCTTACTACGTATTGTATCTTTAGTTGAAATGCAGCCACTCAGTCTTTTTTACTAGTCACAATTTCAAATGGGTCAAGAAGTATCTAGGGACAAGAATAAGCATTTCTTTCTTGGTAACAAAAACCTAAAAACATACAAATAGTTACTTAGACCTGTTGATTCCCTAAGAAACTAAGATACTTTCATGAATGCTTCTACGAACTTTTTTGGTTTCCATTCTAAAATTGCAACACTGGGGCACCTACAACTAATCCCTTCCTATATCAGTAACTCCAAACTAAACATACAAACATGGAAGAAAAGCTCCAACATCAAGTGGTACTATCAGTAAAGCCACTATAAGCACTATTGATTTCTGCAAAAGCTGCTTTCTAACCCTGCAGGTAGGTACATTTTCATGATTTTATGTCCTGAAACCCATCCTAACATCACTCCATAGGTATGTCACTAACTGAAGTAAACCCCTAAAGTCTCAAAGCAGAAGCCCTCAACCAGGCTCTTCCTCCTTGCTGGTTCAGCTCTAGGTCAGCCTCTAGGACAGCTCTGAACATCCCTAAGCTATATGTAGTGCTCACAAAAGCCAAAACAAGACACTTTTCCCCCCTGGATGTTTAGCACTTATCTTCTCATATTAGCTTAGTGGTTAGAGTATTTACAGCTATCACTGAAGATCTTGTTTCAGGCCTTTAAACTGGACTTTAACCCAGGGGTCTGTAACTCTGTGTAACATACGCTGTTCTTGGCTAAGTCTCTATTAGGTAAGCTGTTTAAATAATTTTATATAGCTTTGTATAAATAACTACATATCCATTAAAGTGAAGATATGAACTGCACTCAGTGACAACGCAGCTGAGTGAGAGAGGAAGTCATTCGCTCTCTCTGACTTGATAAATATTTAGTTACAAGAGACTGGAAGAGATCTCTTACAGAGCATGCTGGAATCCGGGAGCTGGAACATTCCCTTGAGATGTGCTGTCACTTCATGACTAAGCAGCATATGCTTGTTCTAGCTAACGACTGGCATTACCTTGGAATGACTCGCTAAAGATCACGGCTTTAAAAAAAAAAGTTTCCACAATGTGGTGGCGAAAGAGCTCCAGGAGAGGATGATGACAAGAGAGAGAAAGATTACAACTTTAAGCCTTAAGGAGGACTTGAACAGTCCTCATGGTACTGGAAATCACAGCTATTCCGGTTTGTACAGCCAGCTGAACACAGTGACTTGGAAAAACAGCAATCCTTCCAAAAGGGGTTTTAAATGCAAGGGCAAGGCAGCAAGACTAGCAGCCTACACACAGCTGGAGTGAGCCGGTAGTCCGAATTGAAATTGAAAAAATATATAGTAGACTGAAGACAAGGAACATGTCCCTTAACAGTCACCAAGACAAGTGAAATTGAATCCTCGACAAACAGTTAACTAAAGGGGATGAGGGAGAAGCTTCAAAATCAAAGCTCCCTAGAAACTCACAGCGTTTAAATTCAAGCAGGGGAAACAAGCAAGATGGTCTGAAGGAAAAAAAAAAAAGTTTCTAACCACCACCTTATTTTTCCTTCTCTCTCTCCTGACATGTTACCTATAAACTCCTGAAACAGTGAATTCTTCTTCTGGAAAATATCAAAATCAATTTAGCTGAATTTTAGTTCTTTTAAACCATGGCCTTTTCAATATGATCTCTAGGTCATAGATCAAGGAGAAAAAGAGGTACCACACAAAGGCATGTTTGACCCAGACCTCTGAATCACTGATTTTTATCAAATGACCTGTGTGCGAGAGTTGATCACAAGGCATCTGAAATGGTACTAAGCACAGTGTAAATAGCTTTCTGTAAACAAACACATGGGGATACAAATAAACATGAGGGGCAGGTAGGGGGGCAAAATAGCAGTCGATTTAGACACATTTTTAATTTGGTTGCAAAAGGGTAAACCGTTCCATCAACAGTACACAAAACACGTGTCTCACCAGGGTGAGATCTGACATTACTCAGCATTCCCTGTGCTGTTCCTTCCACGTGGGATGGGCAGGCAGGAGCTGGTGTACACGCTGTCCAGTTTCCCACTTAGTATGAATGAAGGAACACGACACAGAGCATAAGCACATCATTGCATGTATTCATTCCTTAAAGTAAATTCAGTCCAAGCCCTCCTTGGACAGAGCCAGTGTTAGGGATTAAGCCAGGGCTGACTGCCCAGTCAAACAAATGCCATTTACAAAGCTAGACTTTGCACTTCAGTGAATGCAGGGATGACCAGCACTAAGAAGTCAGGTCACTGGTCCCAAAATACTTTTAAAATCGCATAATCACTCTTTCTAGCAGGATAACTAGATCTAACTGAAACCCTTCCCATTTAATCCACTTTTTTGAAAACAAACAATACTGGCAACCAGAGAAGAAACATTGCAGATACAGGTTTTAATTACTGTAGCAGGGCAGTTCCACCTCAGGATCCTGATGTATGGCTGAATTATGACATTTTGCAGGGTGTTGCAGGAACATGGTATGTGGCTGCTTTTAGCTTATCAAAAGGACATAGAATGATTTAGCTTAAACCTTTTTCCTGGAGGTTCATGCTAACACATTTTACTTTAGGCATCCTACAGCCTAGCAGCATATACACAATGGTAGTTACTCAGAGTTTACATGCAGTAACTCTCTGAGCAAAGAAATTCAAATACATCGCCTTTACCCAGACCCCCAGTCCCAGTTTCTTACACAGAACACGTTTCAGAAAAGCTAATGTAATTATTCTCAGTTTAAAAATTCCCTTTTTATCCTCTCCTCCTACCCTTTTCACTTTTTTTTTTTCCTTAAATGGTGAAATAAGTGTTCTTGAAGGAAGTACTCATCTATTGCAAACGGGTACATGATCATTATAGACTTTTTGTAGTGCTTTAGCACCAAGTTTATATGTCTGGCTGTGCCTGTGAAGGCATTCTGTTAATTACAGAAAAAGGGAGTGATTCTTAACAAACCTGAACTTTGACAGCTAGTTCACTATCTTAGTAGCAGATACTGAAACAGCTGCATTACAATTAAGCTCCAGAAGTATCTCAGTGCTATCACTTGGAGGTGAAGCTACATAGAGCTAGGGAAGACTATAACCGATGTCAAGGTCTCCCCATGGTTAGAGAAAATACAAGAACCTAATTCTTCTGCTTCAGAAGATAAAAATTGTGAGTAATAATTTCATTGGTATAAAAGTTAAAACCATGATAAAACACTGTCAGATTTGCAACAGTTCAAATACATTCTCAGTGCTCATCATGCTGGACACATGTCACCTCTTAGTAAGGCACTAAGTAAGAACATACAGTACCTAAATATAGGCACTGTAATGTTAACATTCGGATCCAACTCCCCCATAAAAGTCTCCATTTTTCATTCTTAAATGGGGATCATGACTTGCCCACAATAATATGGCAGATGAGGACTCGCAAAGAACCACAGCATCACATCGTTCCCATGCTGTGAATGCAGACAGACTAGAAGTGCCAAAAGCTGCTGTGGAAAACAACAGCAGCTGTTTCTGCAACTTCTGCTCTTTTGGAAATCAAGATTATTCAGGGCATGAAGAGCTGCAGGATCAAAGATTGCTACAACTCTTCACTGAAAACCTAAGGCTGAGCCCCTAGGCCTGGGATAACAGCTAACCTGCCAGAAGAGTCAGCTGAATCCAAAGCTTAACTGTCTTTAAACTAATTTGGTTACTGTTTCTACCTCTGGATCAGCATTGCTCTCACCCAGGCCCAGATTCCTTGTGTAAACCTGAGCCACGGTGCTTCCTGACCCAGCCATCACAAAGCTTTGAACTGCAGCCTTATGTCCAAGACCACCCTCTCCCATTCAGTAATATTCTCGTATTTTCTCAGAACTCCTCCTCTGTGTTGTAATTCTAGTTGGACACCTCCAGGCACTATCTCACACACACAAAAACCCCAACCCAAAACACATGGTACTCAGGCTCAGCAAAGGAATTTCTCAACCAACTGCTATATTATTATTATATTAAGAAGTGCTGCAGAGTCACAGAATTGGGTAAATCTTGGCCTTGCCTCCACAGCAGTCCACGCTGTGTCAGTTTCAAGCCAGACAAAGATTTTCCTGCTTCCTCCCTCTCCCACCACCTCTGTTGACAGAAAAAAACAGGTTTGCCTCCTACCTCTCTTTTCAGCCAAGCAGGCTTTGCCTGTTTGTTACACACTCCTGCCGAGAAGCAGCGGGTCTATCAGTCCTGTAAAAAACAAAGTAAAATATAATTATTAGTTTTTTTAAATCCAGAGCCCTCCACTTCAAGGGCCCAGTCAAGTAGCTCTGACATAGAACCAAAAATTGTCCTACCGTGGCTGTTTTCTAAGATGTCTAAACATTTTTTGGGGGGAAGACAGCTCATAATTCAAAATCGGTGTCCTAATGTGTTCTCCATTTTGAAAAGTGCAAAATTATGCAGCAAAATGAGGATAGTATTCTTCCAGACAGATTATGATGCTGATGCAGAACACATAAATCTTCATAAAGTATATGAAGATCATTATATAAAGTATCTATGACACTTTTTTACCCCGGTACATATAACCATGTGTGGAAACACAGACATGTTATACAGATTAGATTCCCATGGGGTAAAAATGAAATTTCAGCACTTAAGTTTATATCACTCATCATACAAGTGAAGAAGTGCTAATTAATGAATTGTTTTCACTGGGCAGGCAGCTTTCAAGGGTTTTGTTTTCATGTCCATAAATCAGATTTTGTTAGAAAGCAAAGTGACCAGTGACAGTTGCAGCAAAATTCAAGAGCTTTTTTCCTAAGATAAAATTTTGCGAAGTCCGTGCAATGCCTGATGTATGCCTCTTATTTTTCATTAAAAATAAGCACTCAGCACCTCTAATAATTTTGGTACAGGCCATGAAGAGCTGGATTAAAGCTGAAAAGAAATGTAGGCTTTCAGGACCTAAAGGACAAACTGAGGTTATCACTTCAAATGCTTTAAAAGATAAATGTACAATTTGACCTGAACCAAACTTCAAAGTCAGTAAAGGCCAAGTGAAGATAAAAAGAAAAATGAAAAAGATTTCAGCAATTACTTAGCACTGATATTTCAGGAGTAGAGAAACAACATGTACTTAGGTCAGAAGAAGCCTCCATGCCTCTGATAAATAACCTGATACTTAAAAAATAAACAAACAAAACCCCCAACAAGCACCAAAACTGTGAAATACATTATTTTACACTCTTTAATTAATTCTTTTCATGTTACAGTATAAATAGCAGTTATAAGAAACATAGTCATTTATGTCCTTCAAATAAATAATAGCAAGAGGGAAAACAACAAGAAGGGAAATAGTAGCAAGGGGTGGGAAATAATAGCAAGGGGGGAAAAGGGGGAAAAAGAGAGAAGAAGGGGGGGAAAATTATTTTTCCACCCTACCACTAACAGAGACCTATATGAACATGGGGTGGGGAGAGGCAATTTCTTTCCCAAATAGCTAAAATTCACCACAATTATCCTTATGGACCCACTAACACCCATCTCTGTAGAATTTAACTACTTCAAAATAACATAGCATTTCCTCAAAGGAGAATTATCCAAGTTTCTTATGAAAGGCTTGAGAATTCTGGGGTCTCCCAAGCATATCATTCACTGTAGCAGCTAGAAGAGCTTGTAAAATACAACTAAAGAAATAAGTAGCACGTGGGAACCCTTGCCAAAACTACCTATCAGCTTGCTGCCTCCCTACATACCAGCTTGTATCAGAAATAGCGTGGCCAGCAGGACTAGGGAGGTGACTGTCCCCCTGTATTCTGTGCTGGTGAGGCCACATCTCAAATCCTGTNATGATAGGACAAGAGGAAATGGCTTCAAGTTGTGCCAGGGGACGTTTAGATTGGATATTAGGAAAAATTTCTTCATTGAAAGGGTTGTGAAGCACTGGAACAGGCTGCTCAGCAAAGTGGTTGAGTCACCGTTGCTAGAGGTGTTTGAAAGACACGTAGATGTGGTGCTTAGGGACATGGTTTAGTGGTAGACTCAGCAGTGTCAGGTTGATGGTTGGACTTGATGATCTTAAAGGTCTTTTCCAACCTAATCGATTCTATGATTCAATGATTCCCACACCTTTCTCCTGCTGTAATCTTTACACCTGCGGTGATTTTTTTAGATGATAATTCTACAAGCAGGTTAGTTACTGGCAGCAGGATGGTCAAAATATATGATTTGGTGGTTTTGGCCCAACAAAGGCTCTACCAGCTAGAGCTGCCCCAGTCTCCTTGCCATGTTTAAGAGCAAATTAACTAGTTAATCTGTTGGCAGATTAGTAATGATGAGGAACTATTTCCAACTAATCATTATTTAATACGAAATGAGCTCATGATGGTTCTGGTTGTCAGGTGGCCTTACATAATTTTCCCTCACTGTTGACACTGGGGCTTTTGGTACACATTCGGCAGACAACACCTGCCTTGCTAGAATTCAGATATGTAATTCATTAGTAGTTCAGCTCCCCTGATAGACTAATCAGAGAAACCACAGCTCAGATAAGGATGGGCTTTTTGTTGTTGTTTTGGCTAGGACATTTGTATCTGACTCAGAGAAGGACTAGATAGCACAATCGTAAAAAATTCCAGTCTTGTCTCTGCAGCATGTTCTACATTCACTGCCACCTGCAAAACCATTCCAGTAAACTATAACTTAGCCACACCGGTACACCAGCAGACAGATTGCTGACTTACAACTGACAGCAAGTAGTGAGCTCAGAATCACATGCACAACCACATTATCTCACTGTCCAAATTAAACCCCCCAGGTTAATTTCCTAGGGAAGTACAACCTGTGACCACAAATTCTCTGAGGCATCCAGATACACTTTGGCCTCTTCTATAGCCAGTCTGCAAATCACACTGCCTAAATACAGGGCCTCTCATCACTCGCCACTCCTGTCTCAAAGACGTTCTACAAACCATCTCCTCTCTCTGCTCCTTAGTCTGGGTAGTGCTGACAGTTTCTTTTTCAGCCTTTAGCCCTTTTCCACATGAACAGCCCAAGTGGTAAGCAGCTAAACCATGTTCTGTCTACCCCAGGAGGCACTTTGTTATGTGACCCTGCATAACTACTTGTACATCTGTATGGAGCATACTGAGTACCATTTCACTTCTACAATGTAACTTCAGAGCTGCCTGGTTGGCTGGATTGCCTTCCTGCCATACTGAAGTGCCCTGAAAATATTAAGCGTATATAGTAGTTTTAAATGAAGGCAAAGGATGCGTACCAAAACAGCATAAAGTAATCTTGAGAACTTGGTCCTTTTTGTGGCAATGCAAATGGCATCATATTAACTGCAGATAACCTTTTATCAACATCTGCTGAGCAGTAAGAGCCATTCTCGTTTTACAGATAGGGAAAGACCACCACTGGTTCCCTGGACCAAGTCCTTCAGTATCAGATACAAAAGTCAGGTCCCTTAACTCTAAATTCTCCTATTCTAATGACAGCTGTCCACACATTTAAGATGTATTTCAAATGTATTGTAAATTATCAAGTGCAAATATTGCAATTTGACACTGCAAATATCACATAAAGCCTAGAACCAGGTTAAAATCTGGAGTCTGGGCACTGGTGGTTATACTGTGTCTTCACGGCTGGACATAATTTTTTTCAAGCTGTAACTGCTGTGATCACTGCTACTGACAAAACAGCATCACCACCTCTTCAAGCTTTGATAGCCATGAAAGTACAAGTTAGTAAACTGGGTGGCAGAGATCAGAACGTGTTCTGTCCTCAGAGTAAGTATGTGGAAATCATGACATCACTGAATTTAAATAAAGACATCTAAAATTATCCTCTTAGGTTTTGTGAAGCAACATGAGAAGCTGAATATCCTAACTTCCTTGCAAATATTCACTGCTGTAATTTTAAAATACATCAAAATTATCTCCTTGGCACTCTGAAGGGGGATTCCCTCCATTCTCAGCACCAAAGCAAGAGGCAAAACCACACAGCTCTGCCAGCCAGCCAGCACCAGAGGCTCACAGATAATCTCTCATTTGGATTATGGTTTGGTTTAATGTTTCATAACCATATACTCTTTGATCTGCAAGTCTTTACATAGGCAGCTCTGTGCTTTGAATTTATAGGAACAGACACTGCTTTAACTAGTTTGAGAGAACTGATTTCAAGCACTTATTAAAAATTGAAAGTAAAGACTCCAAACACCATAGTTGAAAGCATCACTATATTATCAGCAATAGAAATAAAAGCCTTGTCGTCAGTTACCCATAATTTCAATTCCATTGTTGATCTACTGTAATCAAAAAGAAGAGGAAGATAACTGAACATATTACTGACTTCTCTGTGCTGGACCCTAAACTTGAACTCTGACTAGGGCACAATTCAAACAAGCCAGCTATTGCTTTCACATCTTTGCAAAGAAGTAACTTCATCAAGACAAAGAGTTGTTTTGGTGTAGTCAAGTTTGTTTGTTTGTTTTCATTTAAGTTGGTTGGTTGGTTTGTTTTGTGGAGCAAAATCAAGTAGACATCAGATTTGGTGTGAATAAGTCACTCATCATCTGTGCAATCACTGTAGTTACGCTTGTGGGTTTGTAACTGTAAGCAGCCCAACTTGGCTTTACAAGCACAAATGATCCATCAAATCTTCAAAACACTCAAATAGTTCCACAGGGACTAAAATGCTTTTCATGTTTACCTGCACCTTTGTGCCTCATATTTGTATTTTCCCATTTCACCTAAAATACAAATTCTGACTGCCTTTTTCTCTTGTGCTGGGGGAAATTTTCAGTGCCCCATTGTGGGTTTGTCATGGTCTAAGAACATAACTGAACTCCTGCCAAAGCCTTTCCTTCCATGGAGAGATTCAACCGTTTACCCACTCAATCATTTCCAAGAACAAAGCATCTTTAATAATTTGTGTTCTGTAAAATTTATCTGAAACTGGCCTACAATTTCTAAAGTTACTGAGGAACCTGGGCAGACCAGCAGACAAGGGCAACACATTTGTGTAAACCTCCTTTCCTTAAGAATCCCAGCTAAAATTCCTGACCAGGTTCTCCTATAATTTATGAACTATAACATTTCCAAGTTAATTCAGTACCCTTTATTGCCTGCTTAGAGGAGCACTCATCTGTTCCTAAGAGGAAACTCCACGCCAAAGCAGCAGCACCTGATAGCTCCAAGCCCTGCCTGGACCCTCTGAAGCCTTTGCCATGTTTCTGACCATGTATTAGGGGTACAGCTTCCCTGAGATAAGCCACAGAGTCAGAGCACACTAAGTTTTTTGTTTCATCTCTATTCATTATCCATGAAGCTCACGGTTCCTGCTGTTTGCTTAGCTTTGAACAGGAGCAGTACATGATATTAAAGAACAGATGACCAGCCAGCCCAGAAGCAGCTCTGATAGCATCTGTGAGGGCTCTGCCCCACTTTTATTGAAATCCCCAAGTTCCGATGGCATTAGATGATGTTTCAAAACAGCATTAGGCATACTCAAGGCCCATTCAAACAACAACAACAAAAAGTACTGCCATGATTTACAATGCATCAGGCAATGACTCGTATAACTGGCTCCCCTGAGAGCTCTTTTGAAGCATACATGAGTCAACAGACTGACAGCAAAGCACAATATGCCATCACTAGGCATTCACAGGCAGCCTCACTGTTTCTTCTGCAGCATGTCTCATTCGCCTGTCTCTAGTACATCTCTTTTATATCCTCCTCTGGCTCTGTCAAAGCAAGTTACACTTTATCAATTTGCAGATCAGGTCCATTCATATTGCAGAAATTAAATTAATGAGAAGTGCAGCATCCTTGAATGCTAGCAGAACTAGAAGTCACAGCATTTTGCCTCACTGAAGTCCATGGAAGTTTTCCCATAAATCTGAACCAGGCCAAAGTCTCAATTCCGAACTCTAAGGCCATCTAAACACTAAGTACGGCTACTTGAGCAACGCTGAGTCCATGCAGTCTGCAGTCCTAGGTGGTCTTGTGCCCATGGATCTCCACCAACACCTGCTTGCCTTTCTGCTGTCTTAAGCTACTCCTGACATTAGGCCATCAAGAACTCTTATCTTATTTGTACTGAATTTTACACTTTTGAAGTATAATGGACATTTCTGACAGGGTCACTGTATTTCTAAACAGCAGTTAAGAAGTTGTTTGGCCATGTCAGAGAAAGTATGTTGCTGAAAATAATCATCAGCATGACTTTCTTAGCAGTTGTCATGTATAACACCCTGTTATGTGGACATGAAAGTCTGAAGCTGGCTTTGAGACTGAAAAGTAGTATGGCTATATTAATGTGGCATTTCATCAACACTAAGCCTTGCATCTCAGATAATAAGTGAAGCATGAATGCTACAATGACAAGATCATACTGCCACCAGTGCTCAAAATTAATTAGCATGACACGTGTCACTTGGACAGAACTTAAATTTTGGCCAGGCTATAAAGAACTGATACAGAAGCATCTCACTTCCCAGCAGATGTCTGCAAAACACGCACACCAGAATGATCATTTCTGCTAGGCATTCCATTCACTAAGCCTTCCAAAAATAACATTTGTTACCAAATTTGCAAAATAGTATCTTCCATCTGCACATGTATTATTATTAGTGTAGTAGGACAACAAGGAACATTGATAAAATGCTGTTGTCAAGAATCAGAGTTAGATAACTAACAGCATTGTCTGCATATTTACACACACAGATGTATGCAAACAGTGCTTAATGTTCTCTGCTTCGTGTTTCTTCTAAGATTTATACCAACAGAAAAGGTCAGGTTACTACATTGTATACATATGTTCATAAGCACATACTTATTTGTAAGGCCAGGACATAACCATACATATGGAACAGCACGTCACTCTGAAGTGCTCATGAGACAGCAAAAAAAGATTAGATAAATGCACTCTGTGTTATTGTTCTTTTCCTCTTAGACTTATAGGATCTACCCATGAAATTATTTTTTCATTTATTAGCAATGCTCATGCTTTCATACCAAGACTATAGATACATTAACTGTATTACCACAAAATAAAGAAAGAAACTCTGAGATGGATCCTGAACTAGCTGGATGGCAGAGCTCAGAGGGTCGTGATATACAGTGCAAAGTCTGGTTGGAGGCCTGTAGTTAGTGGGGTTCCCCAAGGGTCAGTGTCAGATCCAGTCCTGTTCAACCTGTTCATCAGTGACCTGGAGGAAGAGACCGAGCACACCCTCAGCAAGTTTGCTGATGATACCGAACTCAGAGGAAGGGCTGACACACCAGAAGGCTATGCTGCTATTCAGAGAGACCTGGACAGGCTGGAGAAGTGGGCAGAGAAGAACCTCATGAAGTTTAACAAGGGCAAGCGTAGGGTCCTGCACCTGGGGAGGAATAAAACCAGGCACTAGTACAGGTTAGGGGCAGATCTGCTGAAAAGCAGCACTGCAGAGAAGGACTTCGGAGTTCTGGTGGACAACAGGTTGATCATGAGTCAACAATGTGCCCTTGTGGCCAAGAAGACCAACGGTATCCCAGGCTGCATTAAGAAGAGTGAGACCAGCAGTTCGAGGGAGGTTACCCTCCCCCTCTACTCTGCCCTGGTGAGGCCGCATCTGCAGTACTGTGTCCGGTTCTGGGCTCCCCAGTTCAAGACAAGAAATTACTGGAGGAGTCCAGCAGCAGGCTACAGAGATGATCAGGGGCCTAGAGCATCTTTCTTATGAAGAGAGACTGAGAGAGCTGAGTCTGTTTAGCCTGGAGAAGAGAAGGCTGAGAGGGGATCTCATCAATGTTTATAAATATCTGAAGGGTGGGTGTCAAGAAGATGGGACCAGACTCCTTTCAGTGGTGCCCAACAACAGGGGCAACAGGCACAGACTGAAGCGCAGGAGGTTCCATCTAAATATGTGGAAAAACTTATTTACTTTGAGGGTGCCAGAGCACTGGAACAGGCTGCCCAGAGAGATTGTGGAATCGTCTTCTCTGGAGACATTCAAGACCCGCCCGGACACATTCCTGTGCAATGTAGTCTAGGTGAACCTGCTCGAACAGGTGGGTTGGGCTAGATGATCTCCATAGGTCCCTTCCAACCCCAACCAGTCTAAGATTCTGTGAAACAGTAGAGCACTCTAAAAAAGCAGCCATTTTCTCTCAGTATTTTATCTCCATAGCATAGAACAAGCTTCATTTAAACGTCTGCATTTTAAAAGTACTGTGTAATACAATGTCGGTGAATACCCATATTCAGAGCAAATAACAGCTGTCAGAGTTTTAACCTTTATACAATGCAAAGCTATTCCACTTCTGAAAACCAAACAATTCAAGAAATCATGTTTTGGAAGATGACACTACCACCAGATTCATCACCAAGCAATGAGTACTGTCTCTTATATAATCCTTATCTCTGTCTCCCTCAAATACGTGGTTCTGTGCGCGTGTGTGTGTTGAAGAATCAGATAAAAACTTCAGTTTAAAGGAGGAAACTAAAAACAAAACAAAACACAAACCCCTACACAAAAGAAACAAACAAAACCCCACCCAACCAACCCAAAACAACAACAAAAAAAACACAACAGAAATTTATTTCAGACTTCTGAAACTGGAACATTGTAAGCCTTTGCATTGTATGAACTCCTCTTTCTTCCCGAAAGCCCTAGGAACTCTCAGTGAGGGTAAGTACTTAACGCCACTTTGGCCCTAGATTTCACATCCATTTCAGTTTTGTACATCACATACAATGTAGTGTCTATCCAGTTATCACTGTTGACTAAAAGACTCGTTATTCTAAAATGAAAAATGAGATTCACCAGATGTAGCCATTGCTCTACTGCCCTCTTGACCACGGAGGCAGCAGGCTCCTGCTAACCACAGGACATAATCACGAGGTAGGCAGGTTATGTTAACATGAATACATATAGGTTAACAATTTGACAGTATAGAGTTATATAGCACTTTATGTCCACTACAGTTTACTGCAGGTATATATTATTTATCTACTACTAAAACTGGCAGCAGTTTCTTTCCAGGTAAATGAGTGAGAACACACACATTGGTTCAATACCAATTAGCGTTCAGTTAACAAGTCAAAAATAAATATGGTATTTTTGAAACTCTCAATATTTTGGTTTCACATTTGAGGCTAAAAGATTTTAAGTGGAAGTTACACAGACTTCACTAACGTGATTTAAGAATAGAAATGCAGCTTGCTTAGATTTTGTGACTGCAGGCACACTTGCAAAAGATTGAAACAGATGTCAATCATCTCTCTTAACTGCACACAGGTAAGAC
The DNA here is from genome assembly GCA_013399365.1 of Pampusana beccarii. NCBI lineage: Eukaryota > Metazoa > Chordata > Aves > Columbiformes > Columbidae > Pampusana > Pampusana beccarii. The sequence goes on along the minus strand of VWYH01002499.1, from coordinate 62,096 downwards.
AAATAATTAGCACCTTGTAAAGTTGTAAACAATCCAACACAAAGACTGAAAGTCATTCAAACTTCCTGCGGCCTTCTGTTACGCTTTTCAGAACTAACCAGTCAATCAAACAGCTTCACACCTGAGGCTGATCTCTGAACAGCTGAAGTCAGATCCTCCGCCATCTGATCATCCTACATAAGATCCTGTTAGCATCCAGGTGATGCAGTTCCAGCTCCTCAGGAAACTAGTGACCTTACTTAGACTTGTCAGGTTTTGTTGCGCCTCATAAGGGGTAGAGGTGTGGTAGGTACAAAAGATCCTAATATTTGCTGGTATTAGGATGTCTAGCTCTTACTATACCTCTTAACTGCAATGCAAGGAGGAAAAACATAGATGGTAGCATTTTAATAACAGACAGTTAACAGCTGTAAAGACTGCACAATTTGTTAATCTAGTTTCACTGAGACCCTTTCTTATCAAGACATGAAATTTCCACACAATAAATTTAGTTTTCAATCCAAAGTTGCTTTCAGTCAGGCTGCTAATGTACTCACTTCACACTGATGATCCAAGCTCAGCTACTTGTATGTTCAGTGTCTCCTAATGTGTAACCACAATTTCCCTGAGCTCCCCCAGGGCAGTTATCCCCCATTTCTTTGAAAGAACAACATGGTTCTGCCTACTGCAGGACAAAAAGCAATTAGATATGACTCTTACTAGGTAATTGTGCAGGCCACAGAGCACCCGTGAAGTACTGAGGATCCCCCGGTGTGACATGTTGCGTTTCAGATGACTGTGTCTAAAGACTCCCAAAAAAGATCAGAATCATAAAGACTATCACAAAATTATATGAAGGACAGTTTTTAGCATGTACTCGTTGTAATGTCCAAATCTTACGAAAGCAAATGCGTAGCATACACACAGTTTTACGGACTGCTTGCCATAATGTCATTCACTTTACACAGGTTAAGGCTTCTCACATTATCTGAAGTGTTGTCAAAGTTTCCATACTGTATCCAAGATGGATATTCATGAGGTTGCTGCGTTTTGAGATCAATGTGGCCTCATGTTCATTTTCTGACATTGTGAAAGACTATTTGGTGACAGGTTGCCTTAGGCCTTCACAGAAGAAACTAGTCATCTCAAGCTGCTTATGGACTACCCAGAATACCCATATCCTTAAGTGCCATGTACCAAAAATCCAATCCTGGGTATGCTCCTGGGTTACAGTTTACTCTTCACCAAAACATCATTGCATTAAAAACAAAACAAAACAATCCCTGAAAATTACAATTCTGTAGGCTCCATCATTTTACTTCAGCATTCACAAGGAATATCCTGATGTAAACAAAACATTTTAATATTAAAAGGTCACTTTCCTCATGGCGTCTAGTTGGGGTTTTTTTTGGTTGTTTGTTTTTGTTAAACAGGCTATTTCTTTCAGTGAGTGGCAGCGCTTTCCCTATATCAGCCCAGATCCTATACATCCAAAGGGAAGGCTGTCCTAAGTGGTGCTGGATTTAATGACTGTGTGTAGGAAGAGCCCACTACATGGAAGGCAGAAAGCAGACTCTGAAACGTCAGCATTACTGAACACAGATAGCATGCATTCCTGTTTTGCTCTCCTGCTCAGTCCTCCTTTATCTGCAAACCTTCAGGATTTGGGTTTTTGAAAACAAGTACCTGACATTTTCCCTAGTATGAAAGTGCAAAGGCTGAGAGCAGAAGCCGCTACCCAGTTGCCGTGATCTTCCTCTTCCCCCAACAAAATTAGTGAAATTACTTTCCTTGGACTGTAGCTCTCTTATTGGCTCCTAATATTCACACTTGGATGGGCCCCATGCAGTTTTAGTGGTCTTCCTTGGTGCTCTGCATCATAAATGCAGACAGGCACAGTCCCAATCATCAACACGTGCATTTGCCTTCAGAAGATGAGAGCCTCAGGCTATGTCTAGAATTTTATAGAAAGGCAGCCAACACCCATTACCTGTCACTTTAAAAACCTTACACACCTTCTTCAGTTGTGAAAACTTAACCCTTTTCTTTAGTCAAACATCCTTTTCATGGCTCCACCCAGGTGAAAAGATCAGTTCACTGCTATCACCTGCAAGATACATGCAACGGTCCCTAATTCTACAAATTTGCTCCTTAAGGCTGGGCTCTCAAGCAGGCATTTCTCAATTTACTGTTTTGAGATTTTTGCATCTTGAATGTTTAAGTGCTTTCCATCTCAATTTCAGGAAAAGACAGTAGTAGCTCTAAAGGAGGTCATTGGACTAGCTTATCGGTGTAGGTCCCTTCCAGCTGAACTATTCTAAAATATTCAATACATCTCTTTAGAGTAGACTACATTAAACAAAAAAGTGCTCAGATACAGTAATTAAGAATTGCTTTATTTTCAGTTAACATTCTGCCCTGAAAAGAAAGTATAGCTAGTATGGACATCTCTTAGGCTTTGTTTTGTTGCTTTAAAGGATGATTTTTGTACAGTTATCATTTGCTGATGCAGAACCTTAATCAGAGATAGACATTCTAGTAATTAGTTAGACAAGGTCAGCTAAGCAAGGTCACTCTTGCTTAGGGTGCCTCACAGTAAACCTCCTGACTTGTCTTTGGTATGCACTAACCAGTCTGTGGTAAAAGCAAGTTAGTCATCCCACAATTAAAACAAAACAAAACCCCCTAAAACCACTTTTTTTTGTTTTTGTCAGCCATACCTGATTTACTTGCTCAGCTTCTTACAGATAAGTAAAAGCCAATCACATAAATTGCACATACAGTTTCAAATTTCAGAGAAGAGGGATCTGTTTCCTTATATGCCCCAAGTTCTTGAGCTGAGACTGACAACTGTCATTTGTCATGCTGATTTTGATATACTCACTTGTGTGTCACAAAAGAAAACGGAGCCAGAGCCTCTCCTCTTAGACAAGATGGCAAAGTACTTATGAGATGCACCTGTGGTGGACAAAAATCATAATTTCTGCATAACTGGAAGGAATATATGAGGTCTGTTCCTTGTCAAACTCGTACTTTTATTTTAAATTAAAACCTAAAAGTCAAGAGTATTACTCCAAGCAAGATTAAACCTATAATTCACTTTAAATATTTTTAACGTTACACAGTAGTCTGACTTCAAACTATGAAGAAATTTTTACATTAATGCAAGTTTCGTAAACCACTCCCCAGAGGAGTTGCACAGCTTTTAGTCTCAGAGAGTGATTATGCCATTTATGATGTTTCTGCATTATACCATAACTAACATTACTGTATATCCTTAAGTTGCCCCTACAGTAATCATAATATTCTAGTTCCATATGCTTATATACTGAGACGCTCAGCACTAGAACCTTTTAGAGAAGCTGTTGCTCCCCTTTGCCAGTAGATATCTAGAAACCCCGGTGGCAAGCACAGATCACTGCAGTGGCTGATCCCCAGAAATAACTACTGCCCCTTACTTCGACTCCATACTAAAGTTGATACCAACAACCAAAAGGTTGCAAACCTGATGCTGTACCAGAAAGGAGTCAGTACGATTCTACATAAGGAATTCCTGGGGGTTTTGTTCTTCTTTGATCTTCAGTAACCACAAGAATGCCCATATAGAAAAAGTGTAAAGCATGCTGAAGTCGCAGAGTCTATTATGCAGAAGTTCTGAAACCTTAGGACTATCTTCATGACTTCAACTTACCCTTTTTGCCCTTGCACAAAGGTGGCAAAGTGAGCTCTAATTATGGGAGCACAGCTGGTTGGAATAATTTATTTAGATTTCCAAAAGGTTTTTGACAAGGTTCCATGCAAGGAGCTGCTGAAGAAACCAAGATGATGCTAGAGGGAAAAAGACAAACAATTATAATGAATTAATATCTGCTTGGAGCAAGCGAATTAAGTGTAAGATTAAACGGTTGTCTTTTATTATGACAAAAAGTTCACAGCAGGGTGCTTCCGAGTCCTGTACTCAGTACGGTGTTCTTTAATATATTAACTCAGACCAGTGAGAGAGGGAGAAATAGGGATAGGTAAGGAACAGTGAGGTGCCAGAGTCTGCAGCTATCAAAATACATATTTGGGAAAAGGGAGATTTGTAAGTCACTTCAGTGTGACTTCAGTTACATGAATGAACAATGCAATAACAAAAGAAATTGAGCACTGAGATAAATATGAAACCATGCATAAGAGAAACTTGAAACAAGCTATATAAGCTCCAAAGCTGATAGAGCACCATGCTCATTATGTAGCAGCAGCCAAAGATAAAGCCTAACACACTGGATTCCATAAGAAATAGGTCAGGGAGCAATATCAAATATATATTGTAATCAGAGGCATAACCTTGCTTAGAATACTGCATGCAGTATAAGTCACCTTTACTGAAAAATGGAATATTGTAGGACTAAATAGACTTGGTAGAGAACCAAGGCAATGATCAAAAGCTATGAGTAATTCTCATAGGAAAAAGAACTGAGAAGAGTGAAAAATTTTATCTCAGAAGGAGACATGATGAAAGCATATAAAATAATGAATGGTACAGAGGGGGTAAAAATAGGAACTTCTGTTTTCATTACCTCAAAGCACAAGGGGATATTCAATGAAATAAATATATAAGAAAAAAAAAGCATTTTTATGTAATTCAGAACTCAACATGCTACTCTGCCACTGACTGCCATTACAGAGTTTTAATGCTATAGAGACATTAAACTTTTATACCAGTTTAAAGACCATCCAGCTACCTCAGTAACAAAATTTGAAGTTAAACTATTGCTCCATTGCTTATTAAAGATTTGGATGAGAATTTTGTGGAAAATATTACCTCACATCTGCCTTCTGTAGCCTCTCCTTTTCCTCTGATATATCTGAGACTAGTCAATGCCATGGAGAAGAAAAGGTGAAGAACGGGTGTGACCCACAGCAGTGATTCCTGTTTTTCCATGCATAGAACAGATTCATTCACTGGAAGAAGAGTTATTTGTTAACATTGCTTTATTTTCACTGCCAAAGGTATGACCCGCTTAACTTAGTGTGCACTACTTAATTCTGTCCTGAATATAAAGGAACAAATTTTCTCACAAACACTTCAATGGCATCTGAGCATTCCACAAAGATCAATGTGTTTATTTTTATAACATCCTATAAAGTGGGGAAAAAAACTAACAAACAACAAACCACATCCACACCACACTCTCCTGTTTGTGAAACTGGAACAAACAGATGAAGATAACAAACATCCAAGGGCCTGAGATGCTTTGGTCCTGATTTTCCAGAGTACTTCGTTTAAGAATTCCTATGCCCAAAGCATGGCTTTGGAGACTTCAGTAGTAGTTAGGCAAACACAGTCCCAGTGCTTCAAAGCAAAGCACTTGTAAAGTAAGAAACATACAATTAACCACACAATATATCACATGCCAGAAACACGTATGCATCACCACAGAACATTGATAAATCTATGATACGGACAGTTATTGAGCAATTCAAAATCTAGCCCCTCCAGTTTTATTTCTCTCCCTTCTCGGATTCCAGTTTTATAAATACTTACAGCATGTCTACGCAGATGGGTCCAGACAGAGCTGAACTTGCCCTGACTAAATCAAGCTGTTCAAACCTGTTGGCACAGATGTATCTTGATCCACGTGTATACCACTGCTTACCCAAGGAGCTGCACAGGTGCTAAAGTTGCTCAGTGAGCAGTGTGAACTGCATGTGAAATACATTTATTAGTGCTGATGCAGCTCCAGCACATCAAGTAATACTAAAAAACACAGCCTTGCCAACATGAAAAACTGCAGAAAGGTACAAGTTGTTTTACATACCATCTACTTCTGCCTGCAAGCAGCAGCTCATAGCAACACCCATCACCAACTCATGGGCCACCAAGTTACTGCGTTCATTGTAAAATCAAGTTGTTCTGTTCCTAAGGTTTGAGCTCAGGACAAATGAGAAAAATCACCTGCTCTGCCTTTAGATACAACCTTGTTCCAGGTGTGTTGAGGCTTTACTGGTAGTTTTTTGCAAGCTTTATCCACCCCACCACACATACTAAGTCTTCAAGAGGCAACACCAGCCAGAATTTGTAGACAGATCCAAGGCATTTACCCAGTCAACAACGACAATGTGCACTGCACAAGCCTACTCTGTCTCTCCCAGTGGTCCCAACTATGGATACGCACCCTCCATATTCACATCTGCGGAGTAACTTGGTTCCAAAAAGTGCTTCTCTTTGTGCATTTTGTACCCAGAGAGCTAGGCATGAACACCCACTGGTCCACTGTCAGCAGCTAATAGCTAAAAAGCTGTCACACTAAGTTGAAACTAATCTTCTCCTAGCGTCCTTTGAAAAAATTCCTAGGAACTGACGTTCCAGTAGAGATAGAAATGTTCTTCCTAACACTCTTAAAAGCAAGCCTGATCTCGGTGTGACAATAAAACTTTTTATTTTTCCCCTCATAAAAGTGACTTTGCCAAAGAAAAACCCTGAGAATTGTAAACAGATCCAACCCAAATAAACCTAACAAACAAAAAGGAGGAGTTTGGTTCACAAACTTGCTGGCAGTCCTAAGGACAGTAAGCAAGCGTGGGGCAGCTTAGGCGGCATGGAGAAAGGGAAATCTCTTCAAATCCTTGACGTGTCTTTTGTTAACTTCCCGTAATTACTTTTCTGGCTTGACCGTGCCCGGACGCTCAAAACACCAGTTGGAAGAGTCAGCCGCCACAGCTGGCAAGCAGGATTTTAAACAAAAACAAAACTCGGGGAAAAAAAAAAAAAAACCACAAACACGCGGCGTGCGCGCACACCCTCCCCCCTCCCAGTCACCAGTCCCTCAGAGACACAGCTCGCTTCTTGTCACGTTACAAACACTAGCGCCTCAGTGAGCCTGGTTCTCCCGAGCTGCCACAGTCCGGGGCGGCAGCACCGAGCTCTCGCACCCCTGCCCGGGCACGAACCCAACGGGACGCCACCGAGAGGCGACGCCGGCACCGCGGCGGGAAGGCGGCCTGAAGGGCGCGCGGCCGGAGGGCGGTTGGTTGGCGGGTAACGGCCCGGCTCGCGCCGCCGGCGGGCTCTCCCTCAGCGCCGCGCGGCACAACCGCCCGCCTGGCTCGGGCGCTCCCAGCCAGCGAGCGCGCCCGGCCCGCCTGGCTGCCCCCCGGGCAAGGCACGCCAGATACCGGCGGCCAACCGCAACCGTCACCCAAAAGCGAGACCCTGGCCCCGCAGCGCCCAACAGTGGGGCCTTGTTAACTGACATGACTCACCAGCCGCACCACCTCCTCCTGCCCCCGCCCCCGCTCCCCGTGCCGCACATGTCCCCCATTCAGGATGTAACAGCTGTTTTATCTCCGGCAAGGTCGCTGTAATTACGCCACATAAAAATAGTTACAAGGTACTTGGGAGGATTTGCTGTTAAAACGCTTGTTGCTTCCTCTTCTGCTGTTGAATCGCGTGTTTGTGTGGATGTCCGCGCCGCCGAGCGGGGGGAGGGGGGAGCTCTGCTCTGCCGTAGGAATTCATTATTTCATCAGCCGTTTAAAGAGTCCGCTTCACAACCCCCGGCGCCTGCCCCCGCGCCTCCTCGTCCGCAAACAGCCCAGCACGTGGAGGTGCGGGAGTAACACAAATACACACACTGCCGTGCACAAAAGGCACGCTGCATCCGCACCCGCGTTTCGAGCCAAGCCGCCTTGTTTTACTTTCCACAACAAAACTTTGCGCGCATGAGACTTCAGCCCAGAGCTCGGCGTTCCGGGCTTTTGAAGTTCGCGCCCGGCGCCGACGGGCACCCCGCTTCCACAGGGAGCCGAAGCCGCCCGCGTTTCGGGGAGGGCTCTCCCCCAGCCAGCCTCGGTGGGGAGCTGGAAGCGAAGGCTCCGCGAACGGGCGGCCCGCAGGTCCCGCGTTCCCCATCCCGCAGGAAAATAAACTGTTGCTGCACCACGTGCTCGGCTGAGAGGGATGAGTCAAGCTGCGAGACTTCTCTCTTTACAGCTACGAGCGTGTGTCGCAGCAAAATCCACCGCGCTGGAGGGGAGGAGGGGGAGTGGAGGAGGAGAAAAACAACCTTTACGGACTGATGCAAAAATAACCCCAGAAACAGGGCTCGCCTGCCTTCCTTCCTTCCCCGCGGGAGCGGCTGGCTAGCGCCGACCGGCCGTGGCTCCTTCGGTGCCACCGGGGTGGGAGGGAGGGAGGGCAGGAGGGGAAACAGCCCCCGCCGGGCCGCTCGGTAGCCGGGAGCGGGGCGCCGGGGAGGGGAGGCGGTGGGGCCCGCTGTTCTTTGGAGGGCTCCTTGTCCTGCCGTACGTACTCTCCTTCTCTCTATTCACGCGAAGGAGTGGGTGGCTCATCCGGCAGCAACAGGAGTAGGCTAGTCAAGGGCAGCTGTCAAAATCTTCCCCCTTCCCTCGCCCCCTTCTCCTTCCAGTTTAATGATCAAACGTCTGCCTGAAAGAAAGGCGAGGGAGCGGGAGGCACGGAGGGCTCCCCCCGCCGCCGCTGTTGTATGTGCATGAGCGAGCGGGTACGGGCGGACACCCCCCCCGCTCCGCCGGGCCGTCCCTCCCCTCCCCTCCCGGGCTGCTGCGGCTCTGTCAGACGGGAGGGGAGGAGAGAGGAGGAGGAGGCAGCGCGGCAGCCGCGAGTGCCAGTGCAGCGCTCGGTTACTCTCCCGTAGTCGCTGTGGGGAGGTGGGGGAGGGCGGACCCTGTGTACCTTTCCCTCCCGTGCTTTTCCTCACTTTAACGAGCCGGGGCCAATCGCCGGCAGAAGGGAACAAAGGGAAGCGGGGAGCAAAGCCCACTCCGGTAGCGGCTACACCAGAAAACCCCTGGCGAGGGCTGAGCCTTGCGGCTCCCGCTGACAGCAGCGCGGCCCCGGACTGGGTGCTTGGCTCCGCGGCGGTGTTTCTGCTTCGTCTTCGTTATCCTCGTCTTCGCCGAGTTTAAAAGGGGAGCGGCGTCTGGCAAAGGGAGAAAAACTTGGGTCGGTGTGTGAGGTGTCCGGCGGCTCGGTCCTCGTGATCAAGATGAAAAGTAAAAAAGGTAAAAGGTAGTTGTTGGGGAGGTGTTCAGTGCTGGGAGAAAGTGGGGTGCCCTGCGCCTCTCCTCACGGGAACGGCTTATGGGGGAAGCAGAGGGCAAGCCAGACGGAGTCCCTTTTCTCCCCAGTGCCTTCGCCCTCCCCCCCGGCAGAGCTCCCGTGGAAGATGGCAGTGGATGCTCCGCTCCCAGACAAAACGTGCGGGGCTGTTGTTTGGAGACGGCCGCCTATCTGCGCCGCTGGCTCCCTGTCAAAAACATGTCCAGCCGCCCGCTTTGTGCCTTTGCGAAGTTTTGTTCTCGCTCCTTCTGCCGAACCTCTTCCCCCTGCCCTCCACTAAAACGCTTTTCCGCACCGAGCCCCTCTGTCCCGGTTAAGGGGGAATGAAGGTGCGGATCGTTTTCCCAACTTTGGGCGAGGAAAACGGTGGCTCCCGCAACTCGTAGCGCCTCGACCCGCGGGCGTCCGGCAACTCTTTGTTCGCGGCGGCGCGGGGGGAGCGGGCCCGGCAGCGTGGGGCTGGGGGGGGGGGCTCGGCAGGAGGGTCGCACACCCCACCCGCCCCCTCATCTGCCTTGTTTTGCTGAAAGTTCCTGCCTTTTCTTTTATCCCTTAAAACAAGGTGGGGGGAGGGAGTGCAAAAGTTTCGACACAGTTGGGGTTAAGAGCAGGAAGATTTTTTTCTCTAGAAAAATAAGGTTCTTTGAGTTTTCTTTGTGTTAAATTTACAAGCAGACAAACTTTTAAGTTAAGAGGATTGTTACTCTTTGCGCTTGTGGTGCTTTAAGTGCCTTTAAATTAAGAGCTTGGCCACAAAGACGCGGAACGTGCGTTCAGATTGAACACATCTGCGCTGGCCGGAAAAAAGTTTATAGCAAAGCAGTGTATTTTCAGTTGCGATTTACCAGTCGGTGGTGTGGATGAAGGGTGTTTTGCATTCAAAGACCATTAAATGACCGAAAGTGGAGGGTTAGAGGGGAGCAGTGCGCATGTTCAGTACTCCACAGAGTTGTGCTGTTTTTCCCCTACTACACATTCCTGCGGCTCTGTAGTAGAGCAGCCTCGCTCATTGTTAGTATCCTTGGATCAATTAGTGCATATGTAGTTCGTGAAATCATTGGGCTGCAGGAAACGTCATGTACTAATATGGTTTGTAGCCCTCGTAAGAAGCTTTGGACGTGCTACTCATGTAAGAGGAGCGCACACAAAGGGAATTAGGGCACAAAGACGAAGTTTAAACAGCGGGCAGGGTGGTGTTTAAAAGCGAAGCCTTCGGAGTTCCCGCAGGAGCTGGGCGCGTACGGCGCGTTTCAGCCTGCTAGGAACTGCACGGATTTTTAGATTACAACATGTGCTGCATACCAAGCTCAGCCGTCTGTGCCTAGAGACAGTGACAGCATTGACTTTAAAATGTTTCAGTCATCTGAGGTAGGTTGAGATTCTTAACCTTATTGCAAGCAGGTTTTTCTTTCTTTTTTTTTTTTTTTTTTAATGGTTTCACTGAATTAATTTAGCCCAGTTATTTTTAGGACATTCCTATGCTCCCTATTTGCACAGCAGTGGTGAGCTGGTTTCCTGTCTGCTGTTGCTTCCATTGTTCAGACTTCTCTCCCCGAGGGCAGCTGCTGGTTGGTGAAATACCAAACTCCCTGCACTTTCAACTGTTGTTCTTGCCACCCCCGAAATAAATGCGTGTGAAAAACGCTGACGTCGTTTCTAGGTATGCATGTGTAGGGCTTTGTGTGTGTATGTACATGTGTGAGAGAGAAGGGGAAAGATCTGCTTTCAGGCTTGCAAGTCCTGGGCTGAAACAATGGAAACAATGAAAGGTGACAGGCGGGAGGGAGAACTTTTGAGAGGGGCCATGGGCCTGGGGTTTGCGTGGCAGAAATTAAAAGGTGAAGAGACAAAGAGGGAAACTTTTAAAAAGATGTTAGGGCTAGGGTGCCTTTGTTTTATTAAAGGTTGGGCTTGTAGTTATTTGTGACCTCCTGGCATTTGAGGCTCATTCAAGAAGTTTCAAAGAGTGACTTTGTTACAGATTCCTTGCTTGTGCTCCTAGAAAAATCCCATTTAAAGAAAAAAAATGTATAGCACAGCCAAGTCTGGCTGCTTTAAAAGCAATAAAGCACAAGCTGTGAAATGCAGAGGAAAACAAATAAGCTGGTTCCTCAATTATGAAACCTATTCAGAGGAAAAAGTTTTTTGCTTTTTGTTGTTTTTTTTTCACTTTGGAAATTCCCTTCTGCATCTTCGTAGCTCTTGGTTACTTATATATAATTTTAAACTATTTTTGTTTGTAGTTTCAAAATTCACATTCAATTTTTGTTTTTTTTTCCTGATGTGTTGGATTTTGTTGTTGTTGGTCAGGGTTGTTTGGTTGTTTTTTTAAGCTCACAGGCTGTGGATTAAAACCCCAAGGACTCTTCTGTGGATAGTTTCTTTTACAAATAAGAACGTGATAGCAATCACACTGAACATATTCAGCCTGTTAATTAGCCAATTTAGAATACAATCTCACAAAGACACAGGCATGTGCTCAAGTTTATACATGCGAGGAATCCTACTGAACTTAGTTACAACAGGATCGGGGCAATGGGAACTGGTTCTGTTTATCTGTGCTCATTAAAAAAAAAATCCAGTTTAAGAAATTGAGATAACCCTAAGGGGTAGGATGGGAGGTTTTCTGTAAGGTGATTTTTGTCCATCTCTGGAAGGTAGAGGTTGTGCATTGTGGTATACTTTGTCCTGTTTTGAATAACAATTGGCTTCTGCCACTTCCTCTGTGAAGCTCATCCTTGACACAATGGGATAGTTGTGGGTTTTTTTTCCTAATACTCAGCCTAAATTTTTCATTTGCTTAACTTCCATTTCATTTGTCTCTGTCTCTAGAAATACTTTGTCCTCCCCCTCAAAGCATTTCAGCATGTTTTTGTAAGTAGCAGGAGTTTATTTTGAAATCAACTTTAGTCATCACTGTGCTTTTACTCAAGTTGTTTCAAGCTGTTAGCGGTTGGGTGTTGAGCCTAGACTCGAGAACCTAGGTGTAATCTTCCTTGAGCTGATTACGGAAGGACCTGTGAAGTCTTTGGGCTGTGATACGACGCAACAGTGCATTCAATCATGTATGTGACTTCAGCTGGGAAGCCAGAAGGATAAAGTAATTTATAAAGATGGGATGCTGATCGTGTAGTTCTTAGGTCATTAACAGCATGGACTGTTCATCCCAGTGGAGAACTGGGATTTTGCATTGTTTATTAGGCCTCTCTGCAAATGAACTTGTGCTGCTTTAGTGTAGTCCTGTAAAAGCAGTTTTCCTGTTTGGACTAACTGTATTTAGGAAGAGACATAACCTAGTGCTAGCGTGCTTTTAAGACGAAATAAATTAGTAGGTCAGCTGGGGCTACTCGGCGTGTCTGCAAGTCTTTATTCTGGGTGTAAACAACAGTAAGCCAATGGTCCGGTCGTGGAGCCTCGCCAGAAGCCTTTTCACTTGGGCCCTGTTAAAACAGGAAACCAGCAGCGAATAGCCTGATTACTAACAAGACGGCAAAACAAAGCTGGGTTGTAATCAGCAGGAATGCTTTAATGAAAACAGAGCCTTGACAGCAACAACGTGGCTCCTGCTCTAGTAAAAAATATCAGCTGGGGCAGTGCGAGATTTCCAGCCATGACTTCCTGTTGCTGCTCGCTCCGGAGAGATCCGCCACCGAGTTCAGAGGGCTGATCGTCTATTTAAATGAGCTCATTTAAATGAGGAGAAGTTGTTGTACTCCACTGGGTTTCCTGCTTAACCCAAACCTGCTTTGTGTGTCTCGACTTACTGTGTCAATTCATATGACACACTAAGCGAGCGGGTCAAAGGGCAGCTCCACTGGTGACTCATTTCTTGCTAGGTAGGTTACGGTTAGTCAGATGGCAACTTTTACTTTAGCAAGAGATCATGTTTGCAAAATAGAGAAACTTTTTAATGCTGCTGGCTTTCAGATGGTGTTTTGCCGCTTCGGGGGTGGTGGTGAAAAAGAGCAACAGTTCTAGAAGCAGTTTTGCTGTCAAGCCAGTTTTCTCAGATTTAGAGAGGCTCCTGTGAAGTGTTTTAGGTGTGTGTTGGATTTTGGAGAGGTTACTCCAGATGGGCTGGTGTGTGTCTCAAGGACTTTTTGTTATGCCACGTATATGTGGCTCACAAGCCATTAGACACCTAACTTTCTCATAGGAGTAGTTTCTTTGGGTTCTCTTCCCTCTTACTTCCAGCCCTCACTGTTCGCCTCTCTCTTCTTTTCCAAGGTCCTGTCTTGCTGCCTATTATAGTTAAAAACAATAACAAAAAACAACCCACTGAAGTGCTGCAACACTTCTGGTTTCTGATAGACAAGAACAGCGCACTTGAAAACAGTGTCTGAATAGTGTAGGCTATTTTTTTAGGCTATTTATTTTAGCTAGTTTTTAAATTCCCTTTAAAAGGGATGAGCTGCTTTGCAGAGCCATCCTACTTGTTGTCTGTGCAAGATCTTTGTTCCAAGAAGTGCTTGCTCCTCATGGCTCCAGGAGCCCATTGTGCAAGGCATGTTCTCAAGTTAGCTTGCAAGCGTGACAGCACTTTCCCGTGAAGCTATGAGAAATAACAAAGCAGCTTGTTCAGAATCATTTTAAAGCAAACTTGAAATACTTTGTACATTAATTAAAAACCTGTTTACATAATTTGGAGTTTATCTTGTGTTTGCTATTTAAATATTGTTCTATTGTTCCTGGTCCGTGACTGGGTAATTTACGTAGCTAATCATCACAGGAGGAATTCGGTATGTCAGCTTGGTGTTTGTTGGTTACATAAATCAGCAATTGGGAGAATGGAAACAATACTAAGTAAGTTACTGAAGCTGAACTATGCCAGACAAATTGCAGATTGATCATCCTGCTGGGAATGCTTGAATGTCAAAAATATGCATTGAAATTTGGACAACCTAAACTAAATTTAAGGATGTTGGAGCTATTCATAAATAGTAGAAGGAAAGAATAATTTACTCTGTCAGCTTTGGCTAAAGTTTGAAAGTGTGGGGAAAGGTCCTCCTCTGCTCTCCCCACTCCCTCCAAGTATTAAGGAAAACTTCCGCACACGTGCTCACACCTTTTTTCTTTCTGTGTTTGCTGTTTTTGTTTTAATGATATTAATTCCTTCCCTTTCTTTACTCATGGATATAACTATATATGTTTTATACTTTCAGGAGCACACTTCCTGTATTTTAGATCTGACTTTGTTTCCTTCAACAGAATTTTTTAATTATGAGCGGTTGCCCACATTAAAAATTTACTTTTGGCATCTAAGCTGTTTTTACTACGAAGATTTTCAGTTTTGATGTCATGAATGAGCAAGTTTCTCCCCTTCCTGCCCTACCTTCCCCATCCAAGTTCAAAATGCAGAAAGATTAAGGGCTTGTTTTCTTTCTATACTTCCTAGAAAATGCTTCTGAAAGCCAGTGTAATTTCACTTGAAATTACTATTATATTGTACTAGTTGAAAATGGGTGGTATCTTATTTAGATTTATATATAGTTTGTAAGATTCCTAGAATTTCTGATCAATATTTAAAACATTATTTTCTTTGTATTTTACAGTACTATTTGTTTCCTCAGTGACCTGTGCATCCTACTAAAGGAGTAGAATTGTAGCCTTCTTAACTGTTGAATACTTGTTTGCTTGTTTTGATTTTATTTACATACCATAACTTCATGTTATTAGTATTGTGATATATATATATAAAGGTGTAATCAAAGTTTGAAATCTGTTCTTTGTGTTGAAGGAAAAAGGTATGCAGTTAACTTGTAAATCTGGAGCCTTTGTAGTAAGTGTAGCACAGAACATGCATTCCACAGATTAAAACATGAGATGACAACCATGAAGTTGGAAAACTAATCAGAATGCAAAGTGGTACATTTAAAACAAACAAACAAATCAAACTACCTGAACATTAAGTGATTGTGGTTCTTTGATACGGAAGTGCAATTAAATTACAGAAGTCCATCTCCTGATAAGCTGGTAGGCTCTTAACATGACATGGGTACCTGCTTCTTTCCTTTTCTGGCACTTTTTTTCCTTCCAAAGTGAAAATCCACTCAGGTGGGGGCAGACGCAATTTTATCTTTTTTCCTTCTTTGTTCCATTAGTTTTTATTAATAGGTCCAGAATGAACTATTAATTTATAAAAATCTACAAGCTATCTCTCCCAGGAGGGAAGCATCATCGTTTTAAGGATTAATTAAATAACCCAGTGCTTGAGTTGGGTGGTTTAGGTTCTTGCTTATTGACCTTTTGCCCAGCCACTAGATAGTTACCCTTGAAGAAAAGTGTTGCATGCATACCGTAGCAAGCAAATTTGGACACTGTTGGCATTAGATAGAAGCTGTCTGATAACGTGCAGCAGATAAAAGGTTGCCAGGGGAACAAGAAAATGAGGGTTTGTAGAGAATTCCCCTGGGAACAGATCATTGGTGCTACTTTTTGTTCAGCTGACAGAAAAGCTACAGCTTGACAAGTTAACGCTACAGGACAAATCTGTGTAGGAAGCTATACCGTGATTCATAGTAAAGATGGTTAATATAATAAAATGTGTCTGCAACATGGAATGGTGGAGCTGAGCAGTTTACAGATTAGGGAGGCTGATTGTTCTTGTCTTCTTATAATTGTAGGTGTAGTTGCAATATCAGGCAGTGAAACGGAGGATGATGACACTATGGATGTCCCACTGGATCTTTCCTCATCTGCTGGCTCAGGCAAACGGAGGAGACGTGGCAACCTGCCCAAGGAATCCGTGCAGATTCTTCGGGACTGGCTATATGAGCACCGATACAATGCTTATCCTTCAGAGCAAGAAAAAGCGCTGTTGTCCCGGCAGACACACCTTTCCACACTACAGGTATTCAAACAAGTAGTTTTCCTTCCAAATGAACTGTTTTCAATTTTCTTCTTTATTTACCTGGGTTTTAGTCACTGACACAAATGTTTGTTCTGCACGTGAGTTTTCCTTTTTTATTGTTGCTCTCCTTCTGACAGCACTTGTAAGGAGAAATACAAATGAATTGTGTGTTATGATGATCTTTTTTTTAATTGAGAATAAAATTACTTCTCTGGGAGAACAGACAGTCGTGAATTTGAGCATGCATACTAATTTTTGTGGCATTGGGGCCCAAAAGACATAAAGTGTCTGTATAAGGTAATTTATTGTGAGAAGAAGGTATTTATTTGTCGACAGAGGTTTTATGGTGATAGATATGCAGCTTAACATATAACTCTTTACTTCTAAAACTGCAACTTGAGGCTCATTCCTGTAGAACGTGCACATATATAATTATATGTATGATCACTTCCATCAAGATCAGTGAAGAATCTATATGGGATAGAGCTACTCAAGTGTGTTGGTATGGTTATGATCAGGCTTTTGTGTAGTTAGTTTGGATTCTCATCCCGGGATACTACTGGCAGCTGCGAGGTCCCTTGGGCGCGTCATTCTCATCTTCTGTGAACGTCTTTGCTGGAATAATTGTTGACAGTCACTCTTTTCCACCTTGTGGGAAGGTGGCTGCATGAGAACTGGGCTAAACCCTGGTTTGATTTTGAGAGATGCTGAATATAGAGCACTCCTGTTGACTTCTGGGCTTTATTTTTCCAGGTGAATTTGTCAGTACAAGTTTTGTAATTGGCTGTAAAGTAAAATTTCCTTAATGTAACATCAGACAGAAAACCTCCTTGATGTAGTAAACAGAAAAAAAAAACCAACAAAAACGTTAAGCTATAAACTATCCTGTATCGCCCAGGAAACTGGTTTGATATTTAAACAAGGACAACCTTAAATGAGGTAATTCATGTTATGTCTGTCGACACAGTCAGTTGAACAAGGAAAATCAGTAACTATTCGTGGGAGGAGTGGCTCTCTTCAGAGAGAAAAGGTTTTCCTGTTGTTAATTAACCTAAGCATAGGGAACAATAGCTAATAGGTTAATGTGTGTACACAGAGTTAAAAGCTAAACCCCTCTGCTGGGGCTAGCAGTCTTCAGATGTCCCGGGGCTTTCTGTAACAGGAGTGGGGAGCTGGGGGTAGAGCCCAGAGAAGGGAAGGGCCTTTGCCAGGCATGTCAGAACTTGCCAGTAGGTCTCTCTTTTGTTCTGCAGTTAAGGAAACTGCTTGGGGGGATTAATTAATCTAACCCAATGACTGTAATGGCACATAGTTGGAAATGAATGAAGGTAGAAATTAAGTTGTCATTATATTTGCAGGTCTGCAACTGGTTTATCAATGCACGCCGCAGGCTTTTACCTGACATGCTGAGGAAGGATGGCAAAGACCCAAACCAATTCACTATCTCGCGGCGAGGGACCAAGCTTCCCGAGGGCAGCCTGATGGAGTCTTCCATCAACACAAAGAACTACATTCCGCTGCTGGAGGAGACTGCCTTCCTTCCCGCGGCCGCACCGATCGGCAAGACTCTGTCCTCTTCCAAGCCGACTTCCCCGGGATCGGTCCTGGCTCGGCCGTCGGTGATTTGCCACACGACTGTGACTGCGTTGAAAGACGCCCCTTTCCACTTTTGCCAGCCAGCTGATGTAGGTCAGACCACAGACGTGCAGCAGCCCCCAGCCAGCGGCTTCACAGACAACTCCCTCTCCTACCACGAGGACGCATCTAAACTGGGACCTGGTGCAAACACACAGAGCGGGCTCTTCAACACTCCTCCTCCAACCCCACCAGACCTTAACCAGGATTTTAGTGGATTTCAGCTGCTGGTGGATGTTGCACTCAAAAGGGCGGCAGAGATGGAGTTGCAGGCAAAACTTATGGCCTAAAATCCCCTTCCTTCTCCTTCCCCATTTTGTTTTTCCAGGCAGGGATCTAACAGCTGTGTGGTTATTGCCACCCACACAATATCAAAAGACTTCACTGCATTATTATTATTTTTTTTTTATTAATCTTATTTGCACAAGGGATTGCTGAAATGAAGCTTCCTGTCACTGAGATGGTCTTCAGTGGAATATGGTCATTCCAAGAATTATAAACTTAAAGCTACTGTAGAAAGAAAGGATTGTGGTTTTGGTTTTTGTTGTGTTTTTTTCTTTTTTTTTTTTTTTAATGTTTTCTTTGTAGGTTTTTTCATAATGTGAGATGGTTCCCAAGATCATGTGATTTGTTTTTGTTTCTTTCAGACTGTGCAATATCTAGTAATGATACAGAGTCTTCTTATCATTCCCATGTGGAACAGAATATACCGACACGCTGTCTAAAATAAATTTTCAATTTTTTTAACAATACAAACTTTGGATGATTATGCTTTTTTCCCATAATGTAATAAAATATTTTCTTTAAAAATGGATGCATACAGAGTATTTTGTTGAATACAAGCTTTGCAGCAAACACAGCATTACTCTTGAAATAAATGGAAGTGAGAAATGTTTTTGAGCTCGAACTGACTTTGGTTTAGAGAGCTATGCTAGTAGTTGTTGTTAACCAGATGTTTGAAGGAATGCTGAAAAGTGGGCCAGAGGTACCTGACTCTGTTCTGCTGTGTTGACATTTTTGTAAAGGGGCCAAAGGGAGCTAGGGGATATCTTGGGACACCTCTAAGAGTTCCAGCTTTTGGCTCCTAGATAGTAATGTGGGTAATGTAACAGCCCCTGGGGAAGTTCTCCTGAGGATGAAATGAGAAGGCCAGAAAAGGAGTTGGGGCAAGTGTTCTTTGCAGGTCTTTGTGATGCAGCTCGTAGATATCACTGGTGACGAAGTTTGAGGGAGGAGGACAAGAGGTCCCACTCTTGGCCTAGCAATGACAGGGTTTTGACTCAGTAATTCTAGCAGACTGAAATAGAAGAGACTATATTGGCTTGAAATCCAAGTTCTGGGAGCCAGGTCTTGGTGAGATACTTAAACAGGTGGTTGGCTAAGATGTAGAAGACATCTCTGTTGTATTGGGGTGTATTCTGGCCAACAGTATCTAAGTTACCTTTCAGAAAAGGACTTTGCTATCATTATGACTTGTTACTGAAAAAGTGAAGACTTGCAGCTCATACTTGTCTGAATGTTGGTCGCCCACCCTCATCCTTCCAACAACAGTGAAGTAAGAGACCTCTTGGGGAGAAAATCAGTTCCCGCTAGTCCTTAAGAACGAGCAGAAGACTGCAATATTCAGACTGCAATGTGTATGTATTTTGTTCTGCTGTGGCCTTTTTTTTAGTGTCAGAAAAACTCTTTATTCTCTGGAGTATTCTTTGGAATTCTAGCAAACTTATGCTTTTCTTCAACCTTCAAGTTTAAAAATCAATGATTATATATATATTTTTAAAGTCAAATAGTAAATACTGTTTCTTATGTCTGCATCAGCTTCAGTAACACAAAGTTATCATATCATACTGCATAAATATAGAATTGTTTTTTTAAAATACTTTCTATTGAAATAAAGCTAGAGAAAACGATTTTGAACATAGGCAGAGATGGCTGTATACTTTTTCTTCAAGGAATGCTACGCAAGTCCAGAAGGAGCCTTGTGTCTTGTCTCTTTGGGCACACTGTGCTTCATACTTCTAAGCTATTTTTCGAGGGATAACTGCCTAGTTTTTGTGGGGTTTTTTGTTTGTTTGTTTTTATGGCTAATTATCAAATGGAAGTACAGTTTTGTGGAACTGTGAGGTCGATGTTGAGGGAAGAGTTGGTCAATAGCCATCCTTTTGTGGTGTGGATGATTGTTTTGAAAGGGTGCTGGACACCCAAAGAGGAGTGTCATCTTTGGTAAAGGTTTGGGAGATGCTTCCTTGTCCACAAGCAGGAGGGAACTTTATTGCAACACTTCTTGTGCCCACGCCTCAAGCACTGATGAAGGAAAAACACCTAATGCAAATACGTTTGCGTTGTTTGACTTTTTCCTCCTTTTTTTCTTTTCAAAGCAGGTTGCTAGTGTGCTGGGGCTTAGAGAAAAAGTGGGGGACTCAGATCATGAAAGGGCATTCTCAGATATCTTCACTCTTGATTATTTTGCCCTTTAAAATAAAAAATGAAGTCAGCAAGTTTAGAAAAAAAACCCTGAGCTTTGCTTGCTGAGCTGACCAGTTCTGTAATTCCACTAGAACAGCTGCAGTAATGAAAATGAAAATAGGGTGAGGAAGAAAGCTGTTGCCATTCAGGTTAACAGTTTTCATTGAAAGTAAAAGCCTGTGGTCTCTGCGCTGTTTTCATTTACCATTATGCCACACAAAATGGCATTAGTGTAACTGAGCACCAAAGTCCTGCCTGTGTGATGAGCACTGCATTTCCATTTTGCTGACTGACCCTGGGGACTTCACTGGTGACCAGTTCTGCTTGAGGCCTTTTTTTTTTTTTTTTTTTTTAAAATACTTATGTTAAGGTTGCACCCAGAAGCTCAGCTGTAGTCATCAGCCAAACCCCTTTGGCTGAGTAGTACCTGGCACGCTGTGTAAAAACTTTTCCCGAGGTGTTATTTAACTTGAAGGAAGAAAATAACTTGTATTGAGAAGCCAATAAAATAATGTCAAAAGGGACTTCCTGCTTTCCTGTAATCTAGCACTGATAGTTTTGGTGCAGGCTATTGGAAGTTTGCCTGAACTTATTCTTTCAGAGCAGAAACTTGAAGTAACTCCAGATAAAATTATCCAGAGTAAGCAGATGAGAAGCATCGGGTGGAACTGGGATCCACAACTGAGCAGGGGTCCTAGAAGCAATCCGAAGACTCCATGCTCTGGCCTGGTGTAGAGCAAAGGAAAAGTTTATTTCTGGAAACTTGTTTTACCATGAAAAAAAAAATTACAAACAATGAGACAACGTGGGCAGTTTTGCTGTTCATACTGCAGTGATAAACCCAGTTACAAGGCAGCTGTGTCAAAACCTGACCTCTGCCTGAGAACACACACTTTGGCTGGCTCTGAAGATGAAGGGAAGGCATTGCCGAGCGTTTCTGGAGACTGCGTGGCCAGCCAGGGTGTAAGCGAGCAACGAGGTATGACAAATCCATGCCAGGGAAAACAGCTCACACGCAGGCTTCGTCAACCTTGTTTTCATGGCTTTTGTGTCTTGTAAACAACTTGTGGCAGCTGCATGTGATAAATCTCTGCGCGGAGCGAAAATAATTACAATGGGGAGGGAATCTTGAGACTGGCGTCGACGCCTGTGTGCGCGGGGGGGTGGTGTCTCGCTGTCTGCTTGAAGCGGGGGCTTGTGGTATCCCACACGTCTCCCGGCTTCTGCCATGAGGTCAATGTACACGTTTATAAAACCGTTGAAGCTGTAACAGCTGGTCTCGTGTGCTATGGGGGAGGGAAGGGGTGCAGGGAGAGCACGAAACCGGGATGACTCGCGACGGGAGGGCAGCGCAGCCGGTTTGCAGCACTGGCGCTGCGGCCGGGGGGATGCTGCTGCGGGGGGTGCAGGCGATCACCCCCCTGGAAAAGGGGTGGCAGGAGGAAGTAAGCAGAAACCGGGGAGAGCGAGCGTGGGGGGGTGGTGAGGGATGCTCATGGTTTCCCCCTTGGAGAGGAGGAAAGCCCCAGCCAGCAGAAGGTGCGGTGCAGCTGGAAGCCCAGGTGCACCGTGACCCTGTTAAGTGTCACTATTGTACCTGTGCTGTTTAAGCCATTTGCAGTTAACTGTGTGCTGCCTGTCAAATCCTGTTTTCATTTGTCGTTTCTCTCACAGTTCTTCACACAATTTTCTTCCTAACGCTTAAAACCTTTTTCCTGGAGTACTTCAGAGTTCTTTTAAAGTTCATTTAGGTTTTCTTTTTTTCTTCCTCTTCTTGGCATCTTGCAGTTGTCAACTTCCCTCCTGGCTTTTGCCAAAGAGGTATTACTGGCACGAATACAGCACATGTTCACTTTTCAGGACATTACTTGTTTTAAGTCTCTTGTTCACCGATCGCCGGAGTTGTTACGTCTCTATCCTGTTTCACTGGTTCAGCGGGCTCTTCTCCCATGAGCTCCAGTGTTCAGACTGAAGGAAAAGAGATTAGATTAGCCACTCTCTCTAGTAAAATGTCATTTAAAGCTGTTCCAGACATAATAATTGCATCCACGTGTTCTGTATGTGGTTCCGTGTCTATTCCAGTCCCTATCATGACAATGAGTGCCTACAGTTCTGCACACACAGAGAACCCCCGCACACACAGAAAGTGATGCTAGCTGTACTACAAAGACAAAACTCAGATTAACTTCTCTGTCTAAATTTTGCATGCATTCTTGCT
The DNA here is from genome assembly GCA_013399365.1 of Pampusana beccarii. Taxonomy (NCBI): domain Eukaryota; kingdom Metazoa; phylum Chordata; class Aves; order Columbiformes; family Columbidae; genus Pampusana; species Pampusana beccarii. The sequence continues at coordinate 39,860 of VWYH01002499.1, read as the reverse complement.
CTCAGCTCAAAGCCATGGCGTTTAGCCCTTTTGCTCACCTTTCCCTTCAAAACTGGCTTGCCTTAAAACTCCCTTTTCTTTCTGAAGCTTTCTGATGCCTTCAGCTTTGAGAAATTCGGTCTGGGACTAGAACTGGAAAGTATCACCAGTCTTGCTGCACAGGCTTCCAGACGACGGTAGCTTCCAACAGCAGATAAACTGCACGGCCCTTTGTAGCGCTGCAATGCTGTCTTGCTGTGTAACGTGAATCACAGTTCCTGAAGCTGACGCAGACGTGAATAAGTCACATCTGCCTCCCAGCTAATCCCCGTTCCACTGGGTAGAAGGGTTTCTGTCAAAATCATGTGCTTCCACTGACAAAGTGTTGATCTTTCAGCTGCTTTCTCTAATTGCAGCCTGGGCAGTGCCTGCCCTGGGCAATGAGCCCTGTCTGCAGGTGTGTGACAACGTGACCCCCTAGCAGCAAAGAACCCTTGCCTGTGCATATAGAAACCCTGCACGTGTTTTTTTGTTGTCATCAAATCATTCAGCTGACGATGAAGAGGTTCAGCCTGACTGCGGCAAGAGCAGGTCGATCCCGGCGCTGTGGGTTTTTCAGTAGGTATATACATTTGTGTGGCTTCTCTGAGTCTGTCTCTCTGCATCACTGCCACGCTGCTGAGGAAATACTGCCCTGGCAGCGTTCCTGGAACTCCTCTGTCAGTCACATTTCACAGGTTGGCAGGGCTCAGCTTCTTGTTGAGAACGTTCGTTTTTATCAATAGTAAGCAAATTATTCCCAATTTTGAGGCCTCTAAGTGTTACCAGTACAGTATTTAATAAATATACAGAAAATGTTTGGTCCTGCCTCTGAAGTCCCTGCAGTCTAATAGCTCTTCTGGAAATGATGTGTCATGCACTTCAAGTTTGCTGTTGCTGCTTCTGCTACAAACACACACTTTGGGCCAGAGCGGCTTATGTTAGGGACAAACCCTTCAGTTTCTTTAGCTGATGTGTCCTATCTAGTTTCAGCATAAAACGGAGTATTCTTTCCTATCTCAGCTTTGCCTCTAGTGTCCTAGGTCTTTTGCAGGAGTCAAATTGTTTTCTGTTGATTGCTGAATAGATTTTAGCGCTTGGCTGGGGGCTTTCGGCCTTTTGTTCTCTCCTGTAGAAGCTGTTGACAGAAAAGGCAATTTTGATGATAATTTTCCACCAGCTTGTAGATTTTACCAGGACGCTATATATATCTCATAGTAAGGACACCATGCATGTATAGGTCCTGGTATTTATATTAAAAAAAAAAAAAAATAAATCACTTGACCCATTGTGAGAAGAACGTGGTGTCTTCCAGCTTGCTTTTATGAATTTATGTAGTTTGTCTTGGAAGTTGTTCTGGATAGCAGACACAGAACTGACGGTAAGGATCACAACAGTTTTGTAATTTTCCTGAGTAAGTGTTCAGCTGTTTTGCCTGAGCCTGTAATTTCACTTCCTTTTCCAGCCTGCAGTGTTCTGAATGCCTGACCTTGTGCTGAATGTCTTATTTTGTTTTCTTTTGTACTCCTAGTCTCATTCCTTGTTTGAACTCCCCCTCTATCATCTCTCTCCCTGTTTGACTCAAGAGTGCTTACATAATATCAGTATAGTCCATTAAACTAGGTTAGAGATTATTTTGACTAGTTTTGTGCTGTTTTGAAAGTCAGCTGAGCCTTGCTAGCCCACTAAACTAACCACAACAGCAAATCTTGCTCTGATGCAAACAAATCAACTTCTGTTCAGGAGAGAAAGCTCATCTTCCCTGTGCAGATAGCTTGGCTTTTTTTTAACTTCTGCTTTCTGTGCTGTGACAGGGGTGAGCCAAAGAGAGAAGTAATTAGTAATACACTCCATCGGGCATTTTTAAAACTGGAGAGATTGTTTTTGGGTTCGAGTTCGTGGTGTTTCTGGTTTCAGCACGCAGACCTGGATCTGCTGCTATGAGCCTTCCCCAGGTGGCCATCCAACCTGGTGAAGTGTGAAGCAGACATTCCTCTGCCAACCTTGACTGAAAGGTTAGTTCAGGTTATCATCTTAAATGCTACTTAGGCAGTTGCTGCTGTAACTCATTCTTCATGTTAAAATCAGCTGGCTTGTGTTCAGCCAAGGTATTTCCAGTGATGTGCTGCCAACTTTCTGCAAGGGCTTCCTCAAAAGTCTTTCTTCCTTAGCTGGTGATACATGGAAGAAACCTCTTGTAAATATCCCTGTTTAATTCATAGGTTTACATCTGCAAAGCACATGCTGTCTGTTGTGAGGATACACCTTCCTTCCTCTACCAAGCCAGGCCTCCTTGACCCCCTGCTCCCTCTGACCTGCCACAAGCAGCTTCAGCCAACTTCACCTTCTTGCCTGATGAGACTTGTCACCATATCAGCTGCCCTGGCAGCTGTCCCCAAGTTTCTGGAGGCTGTGGATGGCTGCTCAGATGCAGAAGGCCCCCTTCATTGCCTAGTCAGTAAAATAATAGATGTGCTCGGTGTCTTTGAGAGACACCTGGCCTTATTTCTCACCTGCTGTGTCCGTGACACTTGAGGACGGGGTGAATGTCCCAGTCACCCTCTGAAGGGAGAGTGGCATCCCCTACTGTCTCTTTGGACCCGAGGAGGAGGTGGTGGGAACATGGGCACACAGGTTTCTCCATGGGAGAGTTTCCACTTGGTCCTGCAACATCTTGCTCCTTCACCTGGATGCGAGCACAGCAGCGGTGGGGGTCCCTGGGCCATATGGGAGCTGGTGGTCTCAGGGAAGGTGGCATGTGAAGCCAGGCTGTGATGTGTCAGTAGCCAGCACCACTCTCTGAGCCTCCTCTGATGTGGCAACTTGAATTCAAATAAGCAGCACACATGGAGGTTTGGGCGGGGGCTAATTTTCCCTCTTGTTTACACTGATAAGCAACAGGTATTTCCACTGTGAGAAACTTCATTTCCTTTCCTTTCAAAGGCAGTGATAGAGAAGCTCAGGTTTCCTTCCAGAGGGTTGGAGGAGCAAGAAGGGGAGCACGGACCAGCTGATGCCCGCGTTAGCCAGACTGTCCCCATCTGGCAAAGCAACTCATCAGTGGTGTAACCCTGCTGCTCCGTGATGCTTGTTGAACTCTGAGGGAACTTGATTTCAAATTTTCTACTTCCCTGAAGATTTGCCTTTAATCCTCTCCTGACCCCAGCTCTCTTCTGTTCCTTCCACCTCAGAACATTCTATGATTCTGTCTGAGGGAATGTCAGGAAGATGTGCCAGGGGAGGTTTAGGTTGGACATTAGGAAAAGGTTCTTCCCCCAGAGGGTGGTGGACGCTGGAACAGGCTCCCCAGGGAGGTGTCACAGCCCCAAGCCTGACAGTGTTCAAGAAGAGACTGGACAAGGCCCTCAGACACAGGGTGTGAACTGCGGGGTTGTCCTGTGCAGGGACAGGACCTGGACTCAATGATCCTTTTGGATCAGTTCCAACTCAGGACATTCTATGATTTTATAATTCTGTGTTTTCTAGCTGGTCTGGTCTGAAATGGCCTGGCTGGGACGCCTTCCCTGGCGCCCGTGGGCTCCCTTGGCAGGGAGTGTGGATCTGTCATTGCGGAGCTGGAGCTGCTCCCTCCACCTGGGGATAATTACGCGCCGCTTCCTCTCCAGCTGCCGGGAGCCTGGATGGAGAGTGGGGAAATCTCATGTGAGGCGCTTGTAAAAGCCACAGCCCGGCCCTCGCCGTCTTGGCCCTTTTTGCCATTGAAGGAAGAGCTGTCTGAGCCTCCCTCCCCACGGGACGCACCCCCTGTCCTCCGAAATCCCCTGCTGCAAGGCAGCCCCGGATACCCGCTGTGGGGATTTTAAACTGCGGCCAGCCAGCGCTGACTGGGCACAGGACGAGAGCTACGAGTTTTGAGAAAACCCTATTAAAGCTTTCGATTATGTGTAAGAAAATAAATAAATAAATAAATAATCCTTTCCGTTCCTCAGCTATGTGGTTGGCTAAACTTACTTCCCTGGGATACATCAGAGTTTGATCTTTAAGAAATGATATCTAAAAAGCCCACGTGTAAAAATCTAACTGTTCCGGCGACAGGATCGTAATCTGCCTTTGATCCCTTAAACTGCTGAGCCACAATTCTATCTGCTGCCCAAGGGCTGCAGGAAATATTCACAGGCTTATGCAAATTTCTACAAGAGGGAACGCTTCTCAGGGCTTGGGAGTTGACGGGGGGAGATGGGTCTCGGTGCGACTCTGAGTTTCTGGACTGCAGCTGAATAGCTGGGCAGCCCTGCCGCTCTCCCGTGTCACCCCGCTGCCGGTTCCCACGGCTTCCACCCCTCGCTGCTCGCAGCCCAGTTGTGCAAGCCTGGAGCAGCAAGATTTTTCCGGAGCTCTTGTCATGTACGCTGGTGGCATTTACAAGCAGAGTCTGCGAGCCGGGTCCTTTGGCTGAGTTTTTCTCCAAACACCCACAGCGACTGCAGTGTTCATGTTCTGCCTCTAAATCCCCATGACTTTTGCTGGTTGCGGGATGGTTGCACAGGGGTGGGTGAATCTGACAGTAAGAGACAAAACAATTTATTTGGGAACCTTGAGGGGAGCCAAGGCTGTGCCAGTGCCCAACCAAGGCAGGACACAGCGACAACACAGCAGAGTTACAGCCTGCAGCTGGGGAGCTGTCAGACAGGACTCCAGTTTTGTGTAAAATGTGGATTTTCCTCTTTCCCAGACTTGTAGGAGAATATTCAAACCCTTGTAAAGGGACAGGTTGGGTGTAGTGTGGGAGTACCACCACTGCATTTGAAACAACTCTGCTTTACATTCAACTGCTGGCTCAGGGTAGCAGATCCTGCTAACGAAATAAAAACAGATATCCTTTGATCCTCCCCCCATTCTTTTTTTTTTTTCTTTTTTTTTCTTTTTTTAGTGAGCAAGCCAAGTGACATGACACTGGACTTCGGTACGTCACCTGATTTACTTTAATTTGCATGTTGAAGAAATCTGTCAAAAGGGCAGGATGAGCCTTCCATCACCCCGCCATCCTGGCCAGGCTCCGCTGGCAGCCGTGCCGTGCCGTGCCGTGCCAAGGGAGGCTGCGCTGCATCCAGATCACGGCCCGGCATTTTTTGTAAGCCACGTGTGTGGAGCTGCGCACGCACCAGAATGTGGGGCAGCCCTGCCTCAGCTGGGCATGGGTTTGTTTTGCTGTTTCTGTTTGGTTTTTTCACCTCGGTGATAATTCTCAGCCAATGCGTGATCTGTGCTCTGTGTACTTTACTACTCCTTGTGATAATCAAAATCCGGCCCTGAACTTTTTCACTACAAAGGAAACAAGAACTTTGCTCTGTCGGCTGTTCACAGGGTGTCTGGCAGTGCCGCAGCCTTTTCGCACGTGCAAAAAAGCCTCAAAGCCTGTGGAAATCAAGGTTACGCTGATGGCAGAGCGCTTACTGGTTTTTCACCAGTGTGGGTGGAGATCAGGTGCTTTGACCTGACAGGAGATTTCTGATGTCAACCTCCTCTGAAAAAAGAGAAGGTGCCTAACCAGTGGAAACAAACCTATTAATTGCAGGATCTCCAGTAACATGCTGTATATGGCTCAAAGTGCAACCTGTGATGGGCAAGTGCTGAAACATTAACCAGACCTTGGGACACCGTCTGTAGTCGCCGCTCGGTGCCCGTGCCATTGATCCTAGGAGCAGGGAACAAGGGCTGCGCTGGGTGTTGTGTGTAGGGTGGGGGGGGAGCAATAAAAATGCACGAGAGCTTCCTTGTGCGGGGCACTGTGAGAGCTGGGAGAGGCTGAGAGCTTAAATCTTGGTGTCTGGCTCTTGTTGAATTGTTGTGGCAAACAACGTGGTGGTGGTGTGAGGCCACCCTTCCACATGCTCTCCCATATTAACAGGTTTAACCTCGCCTGCGGGTGAAACCCCTAAGCCCCTCCCTGCCCCCAGATGAGGTGAGGCTTGTGGGAAGAACAGATACCATTTATGAAACCGAGGGCTGTAGTGGCAGGGCGAAAGAGAAATGCTAGAGATGCTTCTGGATCCACACCTCAGATGGTTTGGATCTGGGCGGCGGTTTGTTTTGTTTTGTTTTTTAACACTGGTGAGCTGTCCTGGAGATCAGGAGAGGAGATACGAGCATCCATAAAGCGTTTCTGAGCACATGAGTGTTGTAACCACATCACTGCTCCCTGAGCTCAGCTGACACGGGAGACCAGTAAACATCTCCCGCTGCCTGGATAGGTGATAGCACATAAATCTTCAGAGCACTTTGAGGAATAACAAGTCTTTCGCAACTTTTCCTTTGAACTCTGAAGGAGTTATGCTTGCATGATGGATAGTGGCGGTGCCTGGCTGTACTCCGAGGGCAGCACAGCTCCTGAGTCTCTTGCAGAGGTTTCATCCTCACCTGAGGAAGGGTAGAGCCAAGCTGTGTTCCAGTGCTGATGCTCACAGCTCTACAAGCTGTCGTTTCCAAACACCAGCACCCTCAGCAAGGCGCTTGCATCTGTCTTGTGTGCTTGGCATCAGGCCAAAAGCCGTTCCTATAGCGTCTGCTCGCATCAGGCCAAAAGCCGTTCCTATAGCATCTGCTCGTACAATATACATGTATAATGTTAACTTGCCTGATTCCTGCTGTGGGTTTCTCCGCAGCCATTACCGCATATTTGTGCCTTGTCAGTGGGTCAGCTTTGGGAGCTGCTTCTTCCATTGGGGCTCAGAGTGAGTTTACCTGGCAGCGTGTCCCCGTTCAAGAGCAGCAGAGTGACACCTTGCCCTGCTCATCCTGAATCATTGCTACCTGGCAAGGGTTTGGGAACCGTGAAGTCATATGTTATGGTAGTATATTACAGCTGCAGAAAAAGCACCAGATTTGGGGTTTATGTCAAAAGACTAATTCTTGGTCAGGATGATCAAGTCTTTAAGTACAGGACTTTGCCTTCACAGCTCTTTGTAAAGTAATTGCTCTCCTAGCAGTGGTAAACAAAAGGACATGCTCATTTACGATGCTTTAAATCATACAATTCATTTTCAAAGACAAACGAAATCGTAGCGGAGAGCTCTGGAGCAGGGCTCCTTCCTGGACTGTAAACACTGCAAGACAGAAATCATCAATATTTGCACAGCGTTCAGCCCAGCCCAGTGGAGCTTCTTTAGCTGGGGATTTGTAAGCACGCTAATAGGGATGTTAAATCACGCTGAATACCTTCTCACTATATTTACAATATAACAATAACCATGCATGCGTCTGCCCAGGACTGTGGGTTGGGACCGTGCAGCACCAGAACCAGAAAACCCAGGGTGAGGCCAAGCACTGCAATACAGCCCCCTGCTCATTCCCCTGCCCATCACAAGTGCGCTGCGGTGGCTGGAACCTTTTCAGGTGCTGTCAATATTCATCAGAAGCAACTTCTCAGAAGGAGCGATGTGAGAGTGTGTTACTGTGTGAGCTGTCACCAGATGTGCCAAGGACTGTGTACTGAAACGGCAGGGGGGAAAAAAAAGGCATTAAAAATACCATTGCCATGTTGCCCTCTGGGCTTACACCGACGTGACACAAAGAACTAGACTTCTGCAGTTTCATGTTTCCTCGACCTTTTGAGAAAGGAAGAAAAAAATGTATCCAACTTGTGCTCCCAGTTTTATATATATATATATATAAAAAATACTAGAAGTCCAGAGCAAATACAAGACACTGGCTCCTGAGATGAGAGCAGAATTTCATGTTGTCTATTGAAAAACTCAGAGAGAGCTGAGGTGTAAAGATAACTGAAGACAAGCTGGATGGGTTGAAAGCTAAACCTCTGTCCCAGTTGACAGTAATTATTGGTGTTTAAGGATATTCATCTATCCTACTCTGGTGGGATTTCTGACTTGGCATCAGTGCAAGGCAAAGCAGGAAACACGTGGCTCCTACAAAACGGGGGTTCTCTTACCGCTTGAGTGGGGGATGCACCATGAGGGGAAGCTCCCAGACAGCGGCACCTCCGCTGTGACTTGTCTGACAGACCCTGGCAGTGGGGCTGCGGCAAATGCATGTGGCAGGGATGCTGTGACAGCACCTGCATCGCGCTTGCTTAACACTTGGGACGGCCTTGGACCATCAGCGTTAAGCTGACACATGCTACTTGACATGAAAACATCTCCAGTTAAAAATAATTTCAGATTATAGTTGTATTGGCTCGTGCAGCTATTGACAAACAAAATCTGCTTGGATGACACGTTAATGACAAACTCCGCATGCTTCAACAGGTTTCCTTTGCTTTGGCTGGGTTTCCTGATTTTATTCTCCACCTTCTACTGAGAAATATTTTACCTCGGAGAGGATAAACACGGAGGGTGGGCTGCTTCCACCTGAAATCTCAACATTGCCTGGGAGAAGCTGAATGACGCGAATCATTGCAACGAATGTGGTACAGCACACAAGTAGCTTTTTTTCCTCTTTTGTATACAGGCACAAGGCTATTAAGCAAAGGACGAGAAACGCGTGGAGTACAGCGTGGTTTGCTAACGTATGGCTGGGTTCCCAGGTCCATGTGCATTCTTGCAGACAGGCTGCAGTTGTCGTGACGCTATTGCCAGGAGAGATGTAAACAAAAGGAAACCTCTCCTTGTCAGTTGAAGCACTAGCTTAGTAACGCAAAAGAGTACTTCATGCTCTTTCAGATTGATACACGCTATCTGTTTATCAAAGATGCTATTTGCTATGTGTAGTCATACGGTTTCATTGACGCAAGTCACCAGTTTTTACATTTCTTTAAATCACATCAGTATTTACTGTCGTGAGTCAGGGCAGTGAGCAAGGTCATAGGATCCTCTTATACAGGATCATGACTTAAAATTCAGGTGTTTTAGGCATAGGTCTTCTGGGTTCACTCAGAGATTGGCGGATAGACATGTTTCCATTGAAGCTGCTGAAGGTTCACCTTCATGCCTCGACCAAATTTCACAGCTGGCAATTAGCCTGGGGTGAAGTCTCCTTTCTCTCCCAACACCACAAATTCAACTATATAACTTCTCTAAAAACCGAACGCAGATATTTATGCTGGATTAAAACAGTTGCTAGCAAGATGAAAACAAGACTCACCCTTTCAAACTCCTCTTTCTCACCATGACAACTTACTTCATGGAAGTGACAGCCATGAACTGACCTGGATTACTTTTGGGTCACGTTATTTGTGTTAAATCCCTGCCACGTTTCTCTGGAGTTGGCATCATTTCGGTAGCGTGTGACAAAGCCCTGCACCATCCAAGCCACAGTGTTGCCCAGGGACTTGCATCTCCCTTGCCCTCAGCTGGGGACCCAGGGGCTCCTTGGGAGCACGGTGCTGCCCTGGCACATCACATGCATTGTGGTTGCAGTGGCACTGATGCACTGGGAAGGGATGTCAGATATTTAGAAACTATTCAAGGAAACGTTGCTCCAAGATGGGAAGGAATCTCCCCCTTCAGCTGTTGCTATGGATTGCGACAGCAAACACTTTGGTCACGGGTGAACTTGTTGCAGCTCTAATGGTGGTATCCAGGCTCTTCTGCCAAGTCGCTCTCCTTCTCCTTGCTTTCCTCCTTCCCTAGGGCCACCAGTGCCACTCACTGTTTTGGCTTCTGGTACCATGGCCCGTGTTCTCAGGCCTCATTTCACCCAGGTACCACAGCATGGAAAAATTGCCCTCACGGTTTTGGTGCATCACCTGTGAGCTGCCTGACCGGTACCAATTTTTTCCTTTTCACTGTCAATTATTGTGTGGAGAGACGAGATATGACACAAGCTAAAGTGCATCAGTTATCTCCATTTCTTCCCCTTAGGCCTAGCATAGCTGTGATTTGCCAGAAACATCTACCAATTGAAGAAGTTTCAGTATTGGTTTATTTTCAGGTGGTAGAAAAGTTTTCTTCCTAAGAGTAGCAAAATGACTGGAGCACAGTGAGTTATATACAAACACTCATTAAAAAAAAAAAAAAAAAGAAAAAACAACTTGCTATAAAATGACAAGCAAGAGCCCCCCCCGCTCATGCAATGCATTAACGTCTCGGTGCTATGTACTTTGTGGAGCACACAGCACAGCTGGAGAGCAGGGCCGATCACAGTCCTGGTGCCACAGCTGCCGCAATCCAGCGCTGAACACACACTCACCGACTGATTCCAGGCGGCAGTTTTGAGTTCTGATAGCCAGTATAGTAGGAAAAAACAAGCCATACTATTTTAAGGACGTGACTTCGATAATTCTCTAGTTAAAAACCAGGGAAAAGTGATAGGTTGGGCATTCCCATGGGGGAAGTAGGTTAGTTACACTGGAAGGGGTTACCTTTTGCTATTTAACGTCTCGGCTCCCTAGTTACCATCTCCAAACTAAGATGTTTGCCTCAGCACACGTTTGTTTACCCAAGTGACTTATCTTACCTTTGTGAGACATTTGATACCTGTACAACATCCGTCACGCTCTGTTCTGCTGCTTTTCTTTAACTCCAGGTGGGGGCTGCCCCTTTCCCCAAATTTTTGACAGCTCTGAAATGTGGTGGTGCAGGTCAGGGGCCAGGCACTGTTTGCCTTCTCTGTGGGCTCCGCAACACTCCTGTATCTCTCCTCTTTGAAAAGGACTAGCAAAATCCATAATTGCTTCCATTCTCCTTGGCTAAAGGCGAGGAAGAGCCTGGCACCCCACCATGGGGAGTGTTCAGCACAACGTTGATACGATGAAGGCCTCTGCACCAGGAGTTGCCCATAATAGGTGGCAGCAATGTATAGCTCAGCTTGTTTTTTAATATATCTCTCTTTTATTTTTTCTCCTTTCACGTGTTGGCTTTTTTTTTCCCCCTGGGTGGAGCGCAACCAGGGAGGTGATGACTTACCTGCCACAGCTCGGCAGATCGCAATCTGGAACTGGCAGAGTGTTAACACAATGCCCCAGCAGAGCTTTTCTGTCTCTAATTTCTACGATTATGTTGTTACCGGATCAGTGACGAGAACCATGAAAAACACAATTACCAGGAAGCCGTGCTCCTTTCCTCGTCCCTTTGTCTCGCTGCGGATCGGCTGCGTGACTCACAGAGCAATAGAGGACCCGCTGTATTCGCCCGCGCTACCGAAAAGGGTGCTGCCCGCCGATGGGACCCGAGCGTGGGAAAGCCTGACCGTCAGTCACGTCATGTTTTGCAGCTGGCATCCAAATGCATCCTGATGAATCGAGTGACAGCAGCTACCTGCTCCTGCTCCAACAGCGGCCGAGCAGCAGCGCAGAAGAGGGGCTGTAAAAACCTTCCCGCCGTGTGCAAAAACACGGGGAAGGGAAGATGGTTGTGAATGAGCTTGCCGTGGCAGGACAGCAATTTTTCTTTTTTAGGTCACTGGCATAGCATCGGACTGAAGCGAAAGGGGATGAGTACGTTTTGACTGCGGGTGCTGGTCCCGGGTTTGCATCACAGGCTGGTGGGGCTGACCCGACCCCCTTATGTGACGCATGGCGGGAAAGGAGAACTTGGCATCTTGACTGCACTCCAAATCATGTGCAAACCTAAGACTCCAATGACAAATGCCAATAGCAGCGGAGCAGCCATTATTTTTATTATTACTTGATATAAAAAATGTCAGCTGAAAGTCAACACCAACTCTCAACAGATCTGATAGGTGAGCAAGCTCCAAACTGACGGTTGAAATGCGTTATTTGCCTATTGCGTGCTGCAAAAATGAGTGTCTAGCAGGAGAGAACAGACTCTGGCAAACAAACTGACAACAAACCATGCTTGTGGGGAAGGCTCACGATTTCATCTGGAAGGGAACATTCAGTCTAAATAGGGATAAAGTTTACCTTAAGCATGCATGAAAGGCAGGGCTATGAGCCATGGTTTGGACTTCTTCATTCTTCTGCAGGAGAACAGCTTGAAACGTATCTGCTATTTTACACCCTCTGATCTGTTCTCATTACAAAAAAGACACCATCCACTTCAGAAAGGTTTTTAAATAATAAAACTTTTTTCTTTTTTTTTTCCATCCCTGATGTATCAGTTTATCAGTGACCCACAAGAACATAAATTCCAGCAGATGAAGAGAAATCCCTTCATCTTGGTGGTAATAAACCTTTAAGCAGAGGTTTCCCTCCCTATAGATCTCTGGCACAAATCTTTCCGATCTTCCGGCGCTGAGGGTCTAAATATGGGTAAAAGATATGTGGTGCAGCACTGTCATGCTCTATAGACTGAATCAGGATCTGATTAAATGCTGGTATAGCCATGAACATCACCATTTGGGATATACGGGATCTGGTCACCATCTTTATTTCAGGTACTGGGACAAACCCAGTCTGGAAGCAGGCGCCAGGTATCCCTGCCAGGGATCTCTTTCACCAACCGCGTTTCTGCCATCACCAGAGAAAAGTGCAAAATGAAGGGAATGAGCGAGGGGAAAAGAGAAAACACAGGCTGGGGGTTTCTCACTGCTTCTTTTTTGAAGTCACCAGCGTAACTCGACATCTTCAGCAAGGCCTGGCCGGGCTCCCTGCAGAAGAGCCTTTGAAGATGTTGCTAAGGCTCAAGGCCTCGATCACGGCAACATTTACGCCTGCGAGTAACTAACTCGGTGCAGATGAGCACTTGCAGGGCGCTCAGCGGGGCCCTTCGTATGGGGCCGCGCAGGCCGCGCAGGATCGGCCCCAAGCAACGAGCGCTTGAAGAGAAACATTCTGCTTCTCATGCTTTTATCCTTGACCACATCAAACAAAAACGCCTTGGCAGCTCTGGGAGGACGAATTTGCATTGAAAACCCACAGCTCTTACAAGCAGTGCATTAATTATTTTATTAATTTGCTCTTTTTTACATTATGGGAAACATTCATCTATTTACATTTTCCTGTCCACACACAAACTAGATAGACAATCCTAAGGAAACCCGAATCGTTAAGCCATAAAAACACTCTCCTCTGTCTAAAGGCTTTCAAATTTGTATCTTTTGTTTCAAATCAAAAACATGTTTAAAATCACATTTGGGAATGCAGGCAGGCCAGTGATTTACATTCCACTTACTTAAAATACGCATGTGCCCATTTTCCTTAAAAAAAAAACAACAAACAAACCAAAAAGACAATAAATCCACAAAGATACAGGTTAAATTAAAGTTATAGTGCACATCAAAGCATTAAGGGAACACCAATAAATAAACCGAAATATATTACAAATAAATTATTTCTATTTACCTTTTCAAGTATTAAAAATCTTTAATCCATTTCTTCATCTTTCGTTACAAAAAGGTTATGATAATTTTACGGAAACATCTGCAAAAAATATAATAAATATTTTTTTTTTTTTTAAACTTTAAAGCAGGAGACAAAACCAACCTTCTCTAAAATTTCTCCCAAAGAAAAAAAGAAGCAATACTTTAGTACCAAAATGAAACAGAATATAAGCATGTTTAATATACACTGGGCAGGTTAGACTAAAAACAAATAGTTACAAATTATACTGAAACAGATGATAGAGCAAATATACTAGCATTAGTGTCAGTAAATGAGTCAAGTGGTTAACTAGTGGCATTCTAGGGGCAGAAATATTCTATTTTATATTTCCCAGTCTTCGCTGTTTTTTTTTTTTAATTTTGCTAAAAAACTAATGAAACATTATAATACCCTCTCCAGTGCCAAATGAACTAGCAGGCATTCAGCTAAGAATATATTCGTTTAAAATAGATATGAAAAATATTCTATGATATACAAATACAATACTTTGTGATGTACAAGACTAGATAGTCTTCGCTTTTCTGCTGTTTTAGGGGGGAACTTGCTGGATATAAATTTCTGTAGCCACTTGTCAACCAAAGTCTTAACTCATCTTTCGTAAAACGTTCACAAAACTAAATAAGTCTGCAACGCAGTAGTGAATGTGGACTCTCACCTGGCTACTGCTTTGAATATTCCAGTACAAATGAGTTCCAAATAATTAATACTTCTCATGACGATATATGCTCAAAAGTGGCAGTTGGCACTATTAAATACTGCAAACACGGTGATGTTTCGTTGCTGCTAAAAGTTAAACGCAGTGTTTCAAAACTAGCAAACACACTGTATTCAAACGCTTAGAGGGTCAAACCTTTCGAAGCTCCCGTGACACAAAGCACTCTAGGGTTACACTGGATTTCTGATTACTCTAGTTAAAAGTCTTTTATATATTAAATTATTAGCCCTTATCTTGTAAACCACAGCAGTAAATATTTGTGCCCTGTTTATAAAGACATAGCTCAGATATCAATGGCTTTGAGAGGTAGCAAATTCTCTAGTGGTTTTAGTATGCTCTCACGAAAATACCTGGTGCCAGAACCTATTACCTCTCCTGTTTTCTCGAATAAAATTAAATTAGCACCTGGCTATGACGTCGTAGGAAAAGAAGCCGTCTGGCATGATCTCCACGGAGAGTTTTAGCAAGAGCTTAACTTTTTGATGACGACTTTAAGTGCTTTTTCTTTTTTTTTTTCTTTTTCTTTTTTAAGCGCAAGCTGCAGAACCGCGCCACCCGTGCTGCGGGGGTGCTTCACGGCAATGGATGGACCCCGTGCCCCTTCGTGGCGGGGGCCTCCCCTGGCCCTGCTGCCCCGGGGAGCAGAAAGCAGCCCCCCTCGCACACCCACGCAGCGCGGGGACCAGCGGAAAGGTCCGGAAAGCATCGCCATGGAGCTGGGTAGACCCCGGGGGGGGCCACGCAGAGCTACCCCTGCCCCGGCATCCCAACCGGCCCATGCGAGTTCTGCTTTCGGCAGCGCATGGGCAGCGCGGGACGCCTGGGCCCGCACAACACGCGCACGCTCGCAACCGGCTCTCGGCAACGTGGCTTGGCGTAGCTTTCCTAACGTTGGCACAAAGGGTGTCCGCGGCGGCCTGGTCAGCGTCGTTCCCTGTCACGGAGGTTTGGGGACAAGCTCCTGCCTCAGCTGGGGGTGAACAGACGGGCAGGGGCTGACCTCTCAAGCTCCTCTCCAGCCCTGCTGCCTGACATTCTGCCCCCCCCACCCCGGTATTAATGAGCTACTTGGGATGCGTATTTTTCATGACTGCAAAACAATGACAGAAGCCAGAGTTGGAAGGCTCATCGTGGAAAAAACAACAAAAAAATTAAGTTCATATTGATCCCGTAACTTGTGAAAAATGCTTTATTGTTCTTCTTCAAATGGGTGTTTTATATTATTAAGAGGAGGCTGAATTAGAAACTTACTCCTAGATATGGCCCGTTAGGTGACAAGCGATCTGAACTGTAGCATACAACTGGCTGTGGATTGAGCAAAGCAAGCCTGGCCTGGAAAAGCAGCAGAGGCTCCATGTACAGCAATTCGCCTACTGGTGTCCGTGTGTGGCTGCGTGGACGTGTGAGATCGGGTGGTCCCACCGAGATTAAGACATCAACAAAACCAAGCTTTTTTTTCTTTTTTTTTCTTTTTTTTTTTTTTTAACCAATATAATCCATACAATACAATACAAGAGGAATTGACAATACAGTACAATTTTAAAAATTCTTAATACTTGGACAAGAAAATCCTTCTTTTATATTATCTCTTCAACTGTCATTGCTTCTTATCTCCTTCCTTTTCACTCTTTTATTGCCTTTCAAAATAGATTATTTCCCTGGAAGATCAAATTTACAATCTTCTGCTGATTGAAATGTTTTAAGTAGTGATTGATGAAATAAAAATGAGGCAGTTTGTGCAGCTGTGAGTGTGCAGGTATATTTCCACAGGATCTTTTCTACCGCTTGCCATCTCACCTGTGGCATACACTTCCACTTTTTCACCCCTCAGAGCTGTGTTATTTCTCCACACCCCCCCCCCCGCCCCAGTCCCCTTCCCTTGTGTGACCCCTTAAATTCAGGTGAGAAGGTGTGATTCAGAGGTTTAGAATAAAGTGCGCCATCTGCTTTAAAAAAAACAGTAATAAAAAGAAGGGAATCCGAGTCATAGCTCCTTTCATCTTTTGTGAGGAAGACGGCAGAGTCCAAAAGGATCACCCTGCATGACTGAAATTTCCAAAGTCCCCTACAGTTTGATATTGCTGTACACCGGGTAACAGACTAGCTTTAGGTCAACTAAAGATGAGTAAGTTAAACGGAGCATCTACTGTACAGGTGCGCAGGTGCGTGGAAGTCTGAGCGCCGCGTTTTATTTGTTTCGAACAGAAGAAAAAAAAAAAAAAGGATCGTACTCGTTTACATGAGGCAAAGTGGCAGCATCAGTACATGTGACAAAGCATCGTGATGACATGGGCGAACCTTCAGAAAGCAAGGGTGGTTAGAGGACATCTCTCGGAGGACCGACAACTACGCCACGGCAGTGGAGTTCACTGGGAACATCGGGGCGGCTGCGTACAGAGAGAGGGAAGGGAGAGGAGTGGGGGAGAGAGCGAGAGAGAGAGGAGGAGGAGGAGGAGGAGGTACAAATACTTTGTGGTGACCTTGAGCAGGAGCCTAGAGGGGCAGATTATACATGAGGCTTGTCTTGCCAGAGAGAGTCCTCCCGGTTGGATCCCTTCATAGCCTGGTCTGGGCTTCGGGGATGTATATCTCAATGCTTTCGGCGCTCTCGGTAGCTGAGTTCTGGCGGACCGATGCAGCGCGCTTGGCAGCCATCAGCCGTTTCCGGGCCTCTTGACGCTGCGAGCTTTCCAGAGAGCGTTCTCGTATGAGTGGCACCTGACCTTTCGATGGCTTCTTTGGCACTGGAGGAGGGACCCTTCTCTCCTGATCAAAGCAGAAGGTTAATGGCATTATACAGCTTCTCAGGGAAAGGGGGGAAAAGCTAGGATACGTCAGTAGTTAGAACACACATTTTACCTACGGTTTGTTAGCTCTTATCTGCCTTCCTGTCTTCAGTCAACTGGCTTTTGTGCTCAGGGGTTCATAAGCATGGGGCAAGGGCAAAGGGGAGGGGAGGGCCGGCCGCAGTGCCACTTCTCCTCGGGGACGCTGCCGGGGCCAAGGCCCCCCCACCGCTAACCCCCGAGTGCGGCTCCCTGGGGCCGGGGGGGGATCCAGGCGTCTCCTCCCGGTGACAGGGACTGGAAAGGAGAACATCTCGGAGGCCGCCTCCCGCCGCCAGCCCCGTCTCCTGCGGCCGGGAGCAAGCGCCGCTCTGGGCAGGGCCCCTCCGGAGAGCCCCGGCTCCCGGGACGCCCTCTTCTCTAGGTGCCCTCGCCACACGGACATACCCTGGCTTTGGCGTTCCCAAATGCAGGTGGGAAACAGCTGCCTGCAGCTGGTGCATCAGAATAAATACATATATATATTTATTTATTTGTTTTTAAAATCTGTTTTGTAGCGGCTTAATGACTGCTGAAAAATCCCACACTTTGGGTCTCACTGTGCAAGCTCATAAACTTCAGCCTCCTGCTAAACAGGCATGGCAAGCAACAACCAGCTAGAAATAGAAAAAAAAAAAAACGGTAGGAAAAATGTAAAAACCATTAAGAGAACATATATGAATCATCACAGTGGCAGCTAGCTCCAGATACGTGATCAACAAGGAGGACTTTTATGTATATCCTGGTGCATGTAGACACACACACACACACACACATACACCAAAAAAAACCCCCAACAACAACAAAAAAACCCCTCAGAGAGGCATCTCTCCCAAAAAAGAAAAGTGTATTCAGGTCCGAATTTCAGGCGGCTACAAAGACTTTGTCAAGTTAATTAGATTGTCTTTTAAGTTACATCCCCTTCCAACTGTGAACACGGTCTCTGAGCGAAGGGATTTTATCGCACTACAAAGGTCCCATTCTAGCCTTTCGTTTCCTCCCATGCTGCTCACAACAGCTTCCACGGCTCGAAATATAAAGGTGCTTAGTTACACTTATTCATACTTGGCTTTTTCTCTCCGTCCAAGGATTAATCTATGCTGCTTAAAAAGGGCCCAGTGGCAAAGGCCAAAGGCAACTGCAATTATCAATTCCACAGAAAGTTTTTTCTTCTTTTATTTTTTTTTTTAAATACTTTTTAAGGAAGGAGATGATCTGCTTCATCTAGAATCATGGACAAATGCTGTTGAAACAGGAACACAGTCAGTGTAACTCTAAAATCTTCACCTTCCTAATGTAGGTCCCTCTCCTCAGGACTACTTAACTTCTTTTAACCTGTTACAGTCTTCTCTTTATTGGAATCTCTTTGAAATGTTTTTCAGAAGCAAAGAAAAGGCACTTTTTTTAAAGGAAAGGTCTTGTTTCTTACTGCTGCAATTGCAACCACTCAGCCTACCCGCTTTACTGTAAAAGCTAATGAAAAACCATATACCAGCGTTTCTGTGCATGCATGTTTGATGGATTGAACTTCCTTGTCTGATAGATACTGGAAAAAAAAAAAGATAAGAAAATGACTTGACTTCAGTACCTTGGGCTAGGAAAACACATTCCCATTAATTCCCCTACAAAATACACTAGGTGTGCATAAATAGTGCGAACATGGCACTCCTAAGTCAAGAATGAGTATTTAGTCTTGATCAGAGGAGAAGGGAGAGTGCCACCAGCACAGCCTTTGCAAGCTTCCTGCTGCAAGATTAACGGGGTTTGATACTGTTGTGGTTATTTGTCCAAAAGAAAACACAGCTTTGGCCATCAGCAGCCAGCTGACCATAAATAAGTGGTGGCAGCCCGGACTCCCGTCTGAGCCACTGTACCTGTAAGTCACATTCCCCCTCCTTCTGTTGACCCTACCTGTTGGATCTATTCACTGGTATCACACCAGCCACAGTGGAAATTCAGCCATCCAATTACATACCCATAGGTGCATGACATTAGACCGTTGATTCCTCTAGGAATGGGTCTGTCTTTTTAAGGATTTTCTGAAACATTTGTGCATTTTGGCTCCCTCAAGAGCTATTTGTCTCGATGTGAATAGTGAGGAGAAAAATAAAGCAATGGTGCCAAGTGAGAATGGAAAGTGAAATGTGGCTCACACTTGCAGATGTGGTAGTTTTTCATGGTGACAGAAGAAGACTACATTTAAAAAAAAAAAAAAGACAAAAGCTCCAGATTATTTTTATGCTACTTTGGGTAAACAACACTACCAGCAAAGTGAACCTGGTTATGAAATCACCCATTAAAAAAAAAAAAACCCAAATGAACAAAAAACCCAAACAAACAAATGGTAGAAAAAAAGAAAGAAAGAAAAAAAAAAAGATGTAGAAGTTCTTTCATGTAACATTTTGGAAGGCATATTTTTGATATCGCTCTGTTTGTAATCTGTTACCAAAGTCAGTGATGGTTACAGTGCTTCCCTAGTTTTTTCAGTAACACAACCTAGAACTCTTGCTATATGCAATAATATGAACCGCAAATGTGATTTATTTAATTTTAAGAATCAATATATAAGGCAGTTCCTTCCAACGACTGATCGTCTAATATGATTAAAGGTAAAGCTTAACAAAGTACCACATTCCCATTATCCGATTCACAAAGACAGGTTTGGTTTAAAAATATGCCTGAAACATATTACAGATAATATCCCAGATGATTATTATGTAAACATTGTTAATACAATGAAATTAATTTGATATGAGCTTCATTTCACATTTTAACGTCAACGCTGTAACACAGAGGCCTATTTAATCTGTCCGGTATTTGTGCAGGGTTTTAAATGAAGCATACAAAATCTACAATGTTCTACCTTCTTGTCATGAGGATCCATCTGTTTCCAATTATTGGCCTTTAACTGATGAAGTTCATCAAATTTCATACTAATATTTTCTATGGACAACTGCAGCATATCCCAAAACCCTGCTAAATCCTGGGAGGTCGGCCGTGGATGTGCATTAGGATTCTGTGCAACAGAAGGAAAAAAAACAAAACAAAACAAACAACACGTGGTTTAGTACCTCTTAATGCGAAGCATTTGTGCAAGTGGTTACGAATCTCGCTAGCGAAGCAGTTTCAGCAGACCCAAGCGATGGGCGAGACACGGAGAGAGAAACAAAGCAGAGCGCTACTTACCAGCGGGGGGGTTTTGCGAGGTGTCTGGCTCTGTCTCGAGCCGCGGTGCCCCCCGCAAGCCCCCGCGCACCGAAGGCAGCGTCTGCCCGCCACGGGTCACGGGGAAATGGCAGGTGGCAGGTCCCCTGTGGCGGGGTCTGCCTAGGGATGCTCTTGGTCACAAGCGGTGATGTCCTAACCACACTGAAATTAATCGCCAGCCTCCTCTTCACTTTCATGAGGGAGGATTCCCTGCCACGTTCACGCTTGCTAAAAGACGGATACCTGTGCAAACGCACATTTGCTGCCTGTGCATATAGTGATATACTGATGTGTGAATGCTTTGTTCACGCCCTGAGAGTCTAAAGGCTATAAAAATACATAATTTCAAGTAAAATTGCCTCTCATAAACCTCAGGCCAATTTTTTCGTATCTTTTTCTTCACAAGAATTACCACTGCAGGGTGAAACGCTCAGAAAGGAATGCGCAGAAGCACAGTAAGCCTATTTCTACAAGCACATTTTTGACAAGAGTGAGACTGGGACACAGGTGGGGAGTGCTGCTTTGCGTGTGCTTAACTCAGCCCCATTCATCAACCCCAGAGCACTGCTCAGAAGAGCACACCTGGATCATCAGCCATGCACAGGACAGACGCTGCTGACCCAAGAGGTCGTGTGCTGCCTTCTGTCCCTTCTGTGCAGCCCAGCTCTGAGCATTTCGTGAGTGCAGCGGACATACATGAAGTTGTCCCTGGTCCGCTGGCAAAGTTTGCATGAGGGAAAGCTTTCTGCAGCATGTATATCTGTATGCTGGTTCCCAATTGAAATGCTTCAAATAAAACGAGGTGTTGCACGGACTCACTTCAAACATGTTTTTTCATAAATGCTCAGCAGTCCCTGTGGCAATCTGAGTCAGAAAAGCTCCATGGATCCTGTGGCCTCATAAGATTAAATTGATATGTTATTATTAATAAATAATTACTAGGCCTCTGCAAGTCGTTTTACACGGCTCAAGTTTTACTCTAAGTTTTCTCCCTCACCAGAAGCAATAAACTCAAAAGAGTCCATTTCTTGCCCTCAGAAATTTCTAAGCATTTGTGCTTTTTGCAGCAACACTGGCAAATTATTTTGATAGGATGATTATACCTGGCTTCCTAGTTTTTCAGCACTTGACACTAGCAGGTTGCCCAGTTGTAGGCCTCTATTTACAAAGACGTACGACCAGAATGCTTTTTCAATTTTTACATTAAGAATTGAAAGGCTTCTTCAGACACAGCCAATTTCCGTTGCCTTTGTCCACTCAGGCAGATTTTAGTTTGGGGCTTGATTTTCAGAGCTGCATTAACTGAAGTGGACGATGGTCACACCACTCCAGTATCACAGTTTGCCTTCCCCTCCCTGTTCTATGCTGACAGACCATATTGCTCTATTCTTTCTGGGCTTCTAGCAATTTATGCTAAAATTGGGAAAGATATGTATTGTATCTGCTATGCAAGGATGATTGTCAATTAAGAAGCTTGAAAATGTTTGTAAGTGCTGGCATTACTGAGAATACTGCTTTCGATACATGGTGTGAAATGTATTTTTACTTATCAACGGGAATATCATTCTGATTCTACTGCTACCAAAAGCATAAAAATACCAAATAATAATAATAGTGGTAGCATATACCAATTACATAGAGTAATAACAGTGATAACATACTGGCTCTTTGCTTCTTCGCCCTTTTAGTGCTCTGGAAAATGACTTACACTGCTGGAGTTGTGGTACATGAGGCACCAACTTTCAGTGTCTGATTTCCTGGTATTTCTGTCTCGCTGAATGCAAGCAGCATTGGGATTATGTGGGAAAGCCCCAATCGTGAGACTTCTGGTCCCCCCTGAAAGACCCCAAGGAGGCACCTGCAAATCTCTGTGCCCACGTGAACTGAACTCAGAGGTCAAGGGGCAGATCCTTGCTGCTCTGAACTCAGCAGCAGAATCTCGGTGATATTTCACCCAAAGCTTTCTGCCTGACTTTGTTTTAAGGATCTCAAGCTATTGTGAAGCTCATGCTGACTCCACCAAGTTTGACCGTTACTCCCGAATTCATATCAAGGCCTCTACTGGAAAAATTACTGTGTTAGTCAGGAAAGCTGTCTAGATTAGGTATGATTATTCACAAGGTTAGTAAAAGGCACACAACAGTGTCTAGCAGAAAAGTTACGTACCAGGTTTTCTTCGCATAGTTCTCTGAACTGGTAAAATTTCTGGGCCATGAGAAGCTGAGCACTGCCCACTGCAGTTCGAATTTTCCCTAGAACTGAGAGAAAAAGACACGTAAGTCACGATGCTTTATTTGCTGCCGGCAACTAAAAGCCTATAAAAAGAGAGGAGAAAGCTGGGCAGCTCCGGCTTTCAAAAAGCATGTTATCTTTCAGGCACGGATCAGAGAGAAACTGATGTATCTGAGGCCAGATCTGCACCAGGCAAAAGGCAAACTGCAAGATCTCCCAGGGCAGCTTGCATTGGCAAAAATACTCATCTGTTGCTGCAGGGTACTCCCACCCCTCCAGTACAACCAGTTCCAACCAGCAAAGAGCACTTCTGTGGTAGTGTAAATACGGCTAATCAAAAGCTTTTCCAGCCTTTATAGAAAGGTCTCCAGAAATTACACCTCTTGCCAACACTGTGACCCTGGCTCAGGCTTTGAATGCAAACCCAGCTCCCTGCACAAAGATACGCCAAAAAAGCAGCTACCAATTTGTTTGAGACTTTCAATGCTCAGGATCAACCCCCCACAACTATGCTTTATGCACTGTCTTTAAATAAACAGGTTGGTGTCATGGATGACATGGCACATCGTTAATTTTCCTTCTCAGCTGAAGCAACTTACTATCCCCCAATTCTTTGGTTAAACATTGGTTTTAAGTTTAATTTCATATAAGAAAATAAATAATTGCCACCTCATTAATGAAAAACGTGAATGGCAGCCACCGTGTCACAGTTTTCACTATCATTTCTACTCATAGATATTTGCATTGTTTCACTCCTCATATAAACACGGCAACCATTCCATGCCAAATTTACGGTCTGGATACATGAGGCAGGTGAGCAAGGAACAGGAAAAACAAAGAGATGAAGTGACCTGCTCAAGGTGAGCGAATTGTTGGCAGAGCCTAGAAGAGATGCCAGTTGCAAGCTGCCGTCCTCTGTACCATCCCTTGGGCACAGCCACTTTTTGCATAAAACCTAACACCATGTTAGCAGAGCTCCACCGGGAAAATACTGCTAAGTGTTTTGACTTACCACAATGAAAAAGCAATAAATAGATAAACAAATAAATGCAACTTTGCTATAACCCCTTCTGACAACACTTTTAGGGTCTCACGGTCCTGTGACTGGCCGCAGGGCATGTCAGCAGCTTGCGACCAGAATGCCACCACGTGGTGTTCGGTAAGAGAAAGGCCCCTCCGAGGGATTCACTTGCGTAGCCACATGCTAAGCAGACACAAACACTCGTGGTGAACTGAAACCAGACACACAGTAGTATAAAATCTGCATTCTGCTCCTTCAAGGCAAATGGCTTTTCCTCCAGCAGCCTTAAAGCTCTCTCCTTAAGACTGCTAAGGGAAAAGTGGGATGCAGAGTTCATTTATACTTTAGACATACACAGGGGGGAAAAAAAAGGAGGGGGAGGGGGAGGGAGTAGTTTCAGATTTTTTTTCAGAAACTATAGGAAAGGGCTCTGTGAACACACACAGAGCCCAGACTTTCATTTCGTTCCCAGAACTCGGCTCAGCACTGCCAGGAAATAGCCGTGAGCTGGAAGATTCACTAAGCAGAATATTTTCAGCATATTGCGCAGGGAGTTTTGCACACAACTCTCATTATTGTTAGCAAGGCTTGCGTGTCTAATTCTATGCGCACAGTGCTGAAAATGGACCCCTTGGTGTGTCTAGTCATTTATGCAACCCAATATGCAAACCACTCAACTGAAAGGACTCTTCAATAGTAGGAGGAGCTACTCCCGGAGCTTTCATGTGGTTCCCATTGTTATGAAAACTCTTCCCACTGAGTATATTTGGGAACAGCTGCCTCATCTGGAGCTCGGCCACTCTGATGCTTCCCAAGACTTCAGAAGGGGAGAAAAAATGATTTCTCGACTTCTCGGGACAAAAAAAAAAAAAAAAGATGAGGCCGGCTCTTCCTGGAAACCTGCACCACCCCCGTTGGAAATCACATCCCAAGCAGGAAGAAATGTAAATACACCTGGTTGGTGATGGATGGGCAATGTGCCCTTTTCTGTGAGGGAAGAAGAGCTTAACATTCAGAGATCTCAGCAGAGGGAAAAGGAAGTCCTTGTCCTTGGCTGCCTAGCGACTGGCGATTTGCCTGAAAACCATCATCCCAGCTGACTGTGGGATGCATGCTGATGCTGGGCTCCATTGTTGCCGCTTCGGCTGCAGCCCCGGCTTTATCTAGTCAAGTGTCACTGATTCCTCGCCCCTCAAAAGCAAGCGGTCTGTTAATGAGCAACCAGTCAACAACCAACTCCAGGGAAGTTAGCAAAAAAAAAAAAAACAAACCCAAAACAAAACAGACAAAGCATGTAAGAGACTGAAAAGAATCTCTCCAGAAGGCACAAAGTCTTGTCAATAGTTTTGTTTTCAAATGCACACGTTGCTTTTAGTGTTTCAAGGCAGAGCGCTCGTTTCGCTTACTCAGTTAAAACCTCCCGTGCCAAAGAGAAAGGCCAAGATGTAGTAAAAAAACCCAGAAAGTAAAAATAGACCAATACTTTCTGAGGAGAAAATCTTGTGAGGTTTGAAGCCCAGGGCCAAGAAAATAAGTGGAACTGCAAAGATAATGCTCAAAGAATTAGAGAAATCTTTAACAGCTAGGGAGATGGGGTACAGGAGGAAAACATATAAACATTCAAATTGATGTGTTCAGCTAATAGGATACAAACAAAACGTATAAAACCAAGCAACAACAAAAAATACCAACCCATCAAGATGCAATCATAGCAGACTTAAACACCTATATAATGTTATTCATGTCTGCTTTCTATTCCATACAGGGTTATACAGCACACTCAGCACTGTTGGATCTGAATGCCTTCCAGTAATGCATTAAGCAACATTATTAACATCCATCATATGCTTTGCTGTCACCCTTTCCCCAGGGGGAGAAGTGCGTCTACTGCAGTGTTCTGTTTTTATAGTTTGAATTTTTCCCTTTTTTACCCCCACGCCTTGATTTAACCTCTCTTCCTTGTAAACCCAGTTCTCTCCTGTGATGACAGTTATGTCTGTTCTCGAAGAACTGCTTTGGTATAGCTATTTTGATATAATTCATCTATTGTGGAGTGCTTCCTCATTATTACTGTTCTTGACTAGGGGCTGCAGCATGTTATTCTAGGACAGACACATGCCAGTGAATTTTCTTGTGTCTCTAACCTTGCAACCTGTTCTCCCTTTAAAATATTCTTAAATAATAAACTTAGGCTACATGCTGTTCGAGCAATAAGTTCTTGCTTCTCTTGGTTCTGAGAATCACATAGGACCGACTTTGGGATTGTGGAGCTCTATGTATCTCCTCCCTCTCCCCCCATTTTTATGAGAAAAGAAATGAAACAACAACAACAACAACAAAATAATTTCAAACACAAGCAAAGGATTGGTAATATTGTTGTCTGCTCTACCTCGGAAGGAGACTGTGTGTGCAACAAGGATAACAAAATATAAGAAAAGAACAACAAAATCACCTGAAAGTGCTGTGAAAAGTCATCATATAGTAGCCATGGGAGTTCTGAGGCACAGCAGCATTATTTGGCCTTAAAATCACCAACTGATCTCTTTGCATTTCAGCTTTGACAGGGTCTAACAAGTGACAAAGGAGGCACTTTAGGACTGAGACTATCAAATGCCCTTAATGTGACAACACCTGGCTGGGAGGCAGAGGCAAGCAAGGGAACAGAAAACCAGCAACTTGCTCGTTGCCCGAGGAGCAAGTGGCAGGAACAATGGCCGAAATTACGGGGACACAGCCTGACATTTGCGTTGCAGATGTTGGCTGGGCACTGTGCATATGAAGCAATCCTGCCATAGAGCTGTCACAATCCATTTCCAAACCAGGATGGACCAGCGTTTTAGCCTATTCATGTTGACAGACCTACATTTAAATAACGCTAAGCATGACAAAAGCCAGGAAATTCAAAGTTAACGCTACTGCTCACGTCTTAAGCTCGGCTGTTAAGGTGAAAATAGTCAAATGGAGCAAGCTACGGCAGGGGCAGTCCTTGCTTCGAGTCATATTTACTTACAGGAGTGATCTCATCGAAATTAATAGGGCTGTCTGCTGAGTAAATGCTGTTCACTGGGAGCAAAGCAGTTTCCATGTGTTCTCTGACTTACTCGGCTTTTATTAGAACACTTCACGATTTTTCCCTAACTATATCGTTTTGTTGCTTGCTGATTTCTCTTCCTTCCTTGCTAGCCTCTGGACACTGACAGGGCTTCCAGCCTGGAGCTGGCTTTCCTTGGAGAAACCTTCACAGACCGAGAAAAGTCCCTTCTGGGGAGAAAAGAAAACCAGAACAAGAAAAGGACGAGTCGGGAATGAGGCCAGAGGCACGCAGCCAGGGGGATTCCAGCAGGACTCGGCCACACGTCAGGCTGGGGACCGACCCTCTGCACAGCCTCCGAGTGGCAGAGACCAGGGCAGGGACCAGGGCAGCTTGAGGAAACTCTGCCGAGGACTGGAAAAAGCTTTTCCTTGCTCATGGCTGAGTGTCAACTCAGTCTCCTTTTCTTTTGCCATGCGCAACTGTCTCAAAAAGAATGTATTTTCCTTAACTTTCTTCTCTTGTGCCTAGCCTGTGCTCTTTTAAGTTTTCCTTTGAAACAATCAAACCAAACCAAAACAGCAGAAAGTGTGCAAACGTTGCATAATTTGCCAGAACTGGCTGAATTTGCAGAGACTCTGGTCCTAAGCAGCGAGGTTACTGCAGATTTGAGGTCAACCTTTGTTCGCAGACTAGCCCAGAGGAGCATAATATACACAGCAAGACAGTTATAGTGACGTGTCTTGTCAGAGCCTTGGTTTTCTATTTTAGTTTTCACTTGATTGGCCTGACTTGTCTCGCCACTAAACCCACGTTACACCTGACTTGTGGTGAACCAGGCCCACTGTTTGCTTCCGATGGTTGCCTTCGTATTGAAGCCACATTATAACCCCGGGTGAAAGAGAAATCTTTCTGAAGGGAGGCAAAATGAAGCCTTCCGGTTCTTCCAGAAAGGTTAATGAATGCCCCACGTGAGATAAAAACAACAGCAAAAAATATCCAGCAAAAGGCAGGCCGAGGCGGTGGGTGTGTGCCCCTGTGCCCACCGCTGCCGTGAAAGGGAGAAGCCAGAGGCTGCTCACACACAGCTCCCTGCGGGGAGCCAGACCTGTTGTTGCTAATTCTGCACGTAAATGGTCACTCCAGAGGCCCGAGCCAAAAGTCACCAATCTCAGCAGCGAATCTCTGGCTAGATGAAATTTCCTAGGGGAGAGGTGGCAGGAAAGAGCAGAGAGGAAGGAGAAAAAGAAAAAAACAAACAAACAGGTAAACAACTGATTTCACTTGAGGCCTGATCCAAGGCGTCAATCAATTCTCACAAGGTGGTTAGCCTCATATCTCTTTTTTTTTTTTTTTTTTTTTTTATGAGAGCCCTAGAGTTTGTAGCCACCATCCCTGTAACAGCAAAATACACGGAATCCATATCAGCTATCCTAGCTTAAAGTGTGAGTGGTTTTCCTCTGCCTGTTACATGCGCCACGGCTTTATCAGAAAATGATTTCAGAGAAAAACAGAATATACTATACAATAAATAATTCATGGCAGAAGAGGAGCCACATTTCTCCCTATACTGGCATTTCATTGTGCAGCCACTGAACCACAGCTTGTTTTTATACACAGCGGCAGACTCCATTTCCCAGCTAGAAACATTCAATCCCATCTGGTAGATTCATTCCCAGCTAGATAATACCCAACGTATCTATGTTCCATACAAGCTACTGTCAAACAGCAGCGAGCCGTCTCCCCCAGACAGCTGTTTCGCACAAGGGCCGCATTGTCTGGAGGAACCGTGGATCGTTTTACGCGGAGCGCCGGGGAGACCAGCCCTCTGTCAGCTGCCACGGCATCGAGAAAACCTCGCTCATCGCACCTTCTCCTTATTTTGTTATCTGGCCCAACACGCGCTGGGGATGTCAGGTCGGAAACAAAGGATGCGTTCCCTGCTCTGGTTATATTCCATCAGGGAAAGCAAAGCAAACACACCTCTTCTGCTCCTTTCTTCCCTCTCTTCAAAGTTTATAGATGTATAAAAAAGACATATTTTGGGGCAGGGTTTGTAACAGCCGGGCTTTTGTTCCTGGCGCTGCTGAGTGGGCAGAATGGCCCTGGCCATATGCTTTTCCTTGGCACCAGGCAGCGCGGGGCGTGTGGAGCCGCGGCAGAAAGCGCCGTGGAGTCTCTGCGAGAGGCAGCTGCCACATGCCGGAGTGGCGGAGGGCGTCACGCCGAAATGGGCACCACGTCAGTGAGCACGAAACATGGCTGACCCCTTTCCTCCTCCCCTTTCCTGCGGTCACGAGAAGCGCCGGTGAGAAAAAGGAAGAGGAGTAATCGGCGGGACATGTCACATGTGCCGTTGGGAACAGCCAGCTGAACCACTCCTTTATCTCCCCCACAACTGACTTCTTCCACCCACTGTTCAAAAAAGGGCCTTTTAAAACTATCATGTATGTGAAAGACACTGAGACATTAGAGAGAAAATTCTGTACACGGCTATACATGTTCTGCATGTATCTGCCTTGTAAAATGCACTTTGTGTTCTTTTCCCAAGGTGAATAACTACTTTGGTGCACAAAGAAAATATCTGTAGGTTTTCCCATTATTATCAGTTCATAGAATCATGTAGTCACAGAATGGTTTGGGTCAGAAGGAACCTTTAAAGATCATCCAGTCCAACCCCCTGCCATGGGCAGAGACACTTTCCAGTAGATCAGGTTGCTCAAAGTCCTGCCCAACCTGGCCTTGAACACTTCCAGGGATGGGGCATCTACAAGTCCTCTGGGCAACCTATTCCAGTGCCTTACCACCCTCATTCTAGAAAATGTCTTCCTTACGTTCAATCTAATTTTTTGTGGCAAAGAGCAAGCAAGTGGGTTTTGTGGCTTGGACTTGCAAATGTTGTGTATTTCGTATTTGTTGTGTGCTCACACTTCTTTTTCAATCTAAAATCTCTTAGTTCACGTGGTTTATTTCTTGCATACGAACAAAAGAAAACCTGTGTATTCTGATACATGTTCAAAGAGATTTTTGAATGTACTGACGATGCAAACTAAAAATGAGGTCTAAATACTCTCAAACCTGGGGAATATGGATCTACTTTGAAGGCTAATCCTTCTATATATTTCCATCAGAAGAACTTGTTAGCCTATTAGATAACAGGAATTTTGTAGAAATAGAAAACCTTAACATACCTTCATGTTATCTCATACTTTCCATTAGAAGTCAATCTCCACTTGCTTACAATAGCATCTAACTTTAATCATCTAGATCAAACTTCTGTACAGTGGTTTCTTTCATTGGGTTGAATGGAAAGTTCCAGCAGAAACAGCTTATGCATTTCTAAGAATTGAAAAGTATATACTTTTTGCCAGTGTTCACTCCTTTCCTTCCATAAATCAAAACCTTCACATCCCAAAAGACTGCTAGTGCCTCCCTCCTTGAGAGGAAGGGTTAGGAATTTGGAAGAGGCAATCCTGGAGCTGAAGTAGTAGTCCTTGTTTGGTAGGAGTTAATTTTCCAGTTGGAAAAGTGTTATTAGTGTATCTAGGAAAATATGCCTAGGTGTGCCCAAATTATACAATATTGAACTCTCTAGATGTAGCTGGTCCTTAGTGTTTTCTAGAAGCTCCCTGCTACAATTTGAAAAAGCTTAATTGACAAGGAGCATGCTCCTAAGCTCTCAGGTTTATCTATGTCTGAAAGGTGACAGATATCAATAGTAGGGTTCCTTGTAATCAAAGTAAATGGAAAAAAAAAATCAGTTTTTACTGGAAGAAATTCTGGACAGGAAGGCACATGTTCAGCTCTTCTTCCCTAATTAGAGTGAATTAATAAGACGTGAGCTACCCACCCCTTCTTATTAACGAAGCCTTACTAGACATTCCCATTACCTTACAGGTGGGGTAATACTTCTGGCAGTGGTGACAACTGAGATGTAGTTTGCATGTGTGTGTTTTTTATCACAGAATATGGAGAGCTTGTTTTACCAGGAAGATCAAAGAGGAATGAGAACTGCAAGGGAGATGGAGGCTGGATAGGGGAAGACAGGGAGAACAACTTGGAAGCACAACTGAAATTTCTTTCAGTTGGGAGAAACATCTGAAGACTCTGATGCCAATCACCATCTAAAAAGGCAACTAAAGTATGTATTTAATGAAAAGGAACTAGAATATGTTCAATTATATTCTAAGGTTATGAGATTTTATTTCAAATGGAAGTTAAGAAACATTAATACTACAAGATCCCTAACCATGATCTCCTAATTACCCGTTGAACTATGCAATCCCAGAAGCTAATACCTTTGGAGTTTCAGAAGTGCTGAGCATTTGTGTTCCCTGTCAACTTTAATAAGGATTGTTAGATACATACGTAAAGTCCTTTTGAGAATCACGACCAAAGCTTCATTAGCTAAATAAGAAAGGGCATGATACAGAATTCACTGGGGTAAATTTGACCTATATTAAATACTTTTCTGTAGTTGCAATATTATCGTACGTAGTTACTTACTGTCCTCAGGTAAGTTGTTCTCCCGTTCTTCTCTCTCCATCTGTTGGCACCAGCCCTCCATTCGATCTCTCTCTGCCTGAAGTAGCTTCAGAAACCAGTGGCCATCTCGTGGGCACACTGACCTTTGAACAGCTTCCAGAGGATCTTCAGTGATAGAGTCAATCCAGGGGTCAGGAGGAGGTAAAATTGACGGATCAAAATCTGTATCAAAGTCATCATCCACTGCACATGCATGGTAATGGTTTCCTGACCCTTGTATGCTAACGGTAGAGGTGCTTGCATCTCGGGAAAATTGTCTTGATATTTGTCCAGAACACGTATTGTCCTCTTGAGGGTCGATTATTTCAAAGTTCTCATGGAAATCCAGGTCTGCTTGCACGGCTGTTGTTACACTATTGGATCGTGTAAACCTGCGAAAGCTTTGGAGAGCACAAACACAAAATGTTTAGAAAGCTGCTTCTCAATAACTGGGCAAGAAGGACTTACTAAGATTCTGCTGCTCCTCCTAAGACTGGTAGTCATGGCTCTCAGTGTTACACTCAGGTGCTTATTCTTGAAATTATCAGCATAAACTTTGTTTCTCATTGCAAGCCAACAAACATCTCTTTCTTTCCATGCAAGCCCACTGTTTATTGAGGCACATACCCATAATTGTTGTGTGGTTTAACACAGCCAGAGGCTAGCCCAAGGGACAGCTAATAGCATCAGTAGCTCAAGATTTTAGGTTACCAATTAATGAAAAGTTAATGAGGCCCAATGTTAAGAAATGGTTTATCTTTCAACTTTTAAACCTCACACCCCTTTGAAATTACACACCCAAACTCACAAGCCACATTTAAAAATCATACATGTGAGGCTGATAAGACAGTAACACCAATAAGTCCACTTTCCACACAACATTATACATTCCATTTATAAAGAAGTGTCTTTTTAACCCCAATAAGCATTTTGTATTGCTTCTTCGTAATTACTATTCGTAATTATGTAGCTACTAATACCACTGCCATCTCCCACAATTTTAGTGCCCATTCCCAGTGCTCAGACATCTCGTTTTTCACATTCAACCTTTATTTTCAGAATGGTCTCCTCTTTTTCACCACGGCTCGCGTTCTCAGTCCCTGTCTGTGTTACCCTCATCATGACGGCTGCTACCTTGTAGGTGTAGGCAGCTTCCTTTCACCCCTCATAGTTTCCCTGCATTGGAGCCTCTGAGGGTAGAGAGCAAACCCTGAGGGAAAAGGCAAAAGCAGGGGAGAGAGGAGGTTTGGGGCTTTGGGTTTGGGTAGGTTTTCTTTACATAAAGAGCACTCCAAATTTTGCAGTCCAAGGGACCTGAGGTGAACACTGATGCATGGAGGAACACAGGAGCAACACAAGAGGCAGACACGTCTCTCACACCATGATAAAAGGAGATAAAGAAGGTAGAATCATAAAGTTATCAGTGTAGATGTTACTTAAATTAGTAGATTTAGGCTTCAGAATGACCATAGTTTTGAACAGTATAGGGACAGATTCTCACTCCTTTTTACTAGTCCAGGGTGCTTGCACACTCACGCAGCTGGTCCTTCACTTCTAATTTGTTTACAATCTCACATTTAGCCCTGAAACCAGTGCTAGGACCTGTTTCCCTGAGATATTTTGGCTGTTTTGCCCTTACCAGTTCTATTCTCAGTTTGAGCTCAAGCAGCAATGAAAATGCTGAGGAGGCAGTGAAGCTGGATGCTGGTCACCAATTCACTCCCTTTCATTTATATTCCACCTTCCATTGAAGAGCAATAGCCCATTAGATCAGGGCAACTGCCAGCAAAACTTCATCAAGTGTGTTTAGTCTGCAGCTGAGGAGGGAGCAGACAGAAGGATGCTGAGGGAGAATTTGGTGTCCTATATACCTGATGCATCCAGATACCTGAGGAGGAGTGCAGCAAACTTCAGGGAGGACAGTGTCAGGTCCTGCTGATAGAGGAAATTAGTGGCTGTTGATCTAAGGCTTCGAGAGTATAAGAGCAAAGCAAAACAGGAGTTGAAAAAGGTTCTTCAATTAATAAAAGACACCAGTTCCTCGGCAGAAGAAAGCTACAAGTAGCTTCTGAGACACGCCAATCCCTGGAAAATTTTACTAATAGATTGTGTTTAGGTTTGTTTTTGGTTTTGTTTTACAATGGTCTAAAATACAAACATGTTAATGTAGCCCCTGTTGCTTACAGTTCTTTTGAAACAGGTGTTGTTAAACGATGCAAACGTCATGGTTACGCCACCCTAGTTTTGCACGATACACACCAGCAAACTGAAAAATACGGAGTGAGCAGAACTACTTCAGCTCAGTAGTATTTATCCTTTGATAAGCAGAGCAAAACATTTTGCTATGGACTCATACAGCAGAAAAAGTTCAAAAAGGGACAAGGAACATTGGAGATACGGTATGGCTTCTACGGGAGGAAAGAGATTTCTTGGTTTAGAAAACAGATGGCTGAGGAGGGACATAAGAGCCCAATGAAATCCCGACGGGTTGATGTTTTACCATTTCTCAGAGTGCAAGAACTGTGGGGAGGAAGGCAGCTAGTTGCAAGGCTTAGAGGTCTAAAGATTTGAATCCAGCAAAAGGAAGCACTTCTTCACACAATGTGTAATTAAATTGCCACAGGATCCTGGGAAGACCAAAGGTAAAAATAGGTTCAAAGAAAACCTGATCAAATTCACAGGAGATAGGTCCAGGAAGAGCTGTTACACAGATGTCATATCTGGTTTAGGAAGTTCCTGAACAACAGCTGCTAAATTGGGAAGGTCTACTGGGAGAGGTAGTGCTTTATACACACCCTTTATACTTTTCCTTTACACATGCCCCTTCATTCTTTTCCTAAGTATCTGCTACTGGCCCCTGGCAAAGAAAAGCTGTTAGACTGGTATTAGTGGTTAGAAAGACTTTAGCTTTAGGCTGACATTACAATGAAAATATTTTGGTCCAGCTTGTGCTAGGGTTTTTGGTTTTTTTTTAATTGCTTTAATTTGGCCACCAACCTGACAAATCCCTTATCTGCACTGGAGTGCGTGCATAGGCACACACACACAGAGACACATGCACACAAACGCGTGCCCACGCAGGCACAGGCTCACACAGGGTTTCTTTTCAGTCATTTAGTCAGGGTTCACTGACAGCCAAGGCATTAGGACACAGTGTACTCTTCCACACCTTCCAGGGTACTGGAGAGAAAAGCAAATCCCTTAATCCAGCCTCGTTCTTCTCCGTGCCTCTACCTCCACATCAGAGCCGCCTTCTACTCTCCCCACTCCCCTCAACTCTGCGGTCCTTCTATTTTAGATGACCATTTGTATTTTTAGTTAACACCCTGGCTTTGTAGCATGCACCAAATCCCAAATGTGAAAACATAAAGGTCTGCTTGCCAAAAGGATGTATTGCTGGAGTCACTACATTTCAAAGCTTTCAGGAGTGTGCTCTTACTGGGTTCCATGTGAGCTAGTACCACCAAACCCAGACTCTGCTCAACAAATAGAATGACCTACTTTTTTTGGCCTTTATCTATATAATAGTATGCTACAGGCTTGCTTGACAGATCCTTGGCATGGATTGTGTAACTTATCTGTCTTCAAAACAAAAACAATTTGGCAATAGAACATAGCATCAGTTCAAAATTTAAAAAAAAAACTTCCAAGGAAATGTATGTTGAATGAAATGGAAATGCAGGAAGGCACCCACTATCTGACCACCTCCAGCACATCTATATAAACTGACTAACAGATGGTAATTTTAGTCTCTGACATAGCTTCCTCACTCACTTCCAGGATGTTTTACTATTACAAAACACCATTTGTGTCCCCCATGAGTCTTTTTTTGTTGTTGTTTTGCTCTCACTTTAAACTCCATACCACAGGAGAGCTGCTGAAGCTAATGTCTAAGTCTTCATTGTTTCTACACATACAAAACATTCATAAGTTTACAAAAAAAAAAAAATCATAAATTGCTGGTAATTGTTAAAAACAGAGATTAGCTTTTTCCTCTGCTTTCAGGCTTGGCTGTTTTGTACCCGTTTGTGCCCTGCAGGCACAAGGTGTAATAATTACAGCTTCAGAGAACTGCACCAGATATCTGGCCTAAGGTGCAGAAAGGCATGAAACCTCAGACTGGATAAACCAGTATGGAGAACAACAGCAGGATGTGTTTTGAACAGCAACAACAGGGTCGCTTATTAGCATTTGACTCTCTGTTTCTAAGTCTTCTTTTGCTTTCTTTTGAAAAACATGTTTACATTTCAATTCTGAGAACTTCTTTCTTTCCTAAAAAAAATCCCAACCCCCCCCCCAAAAGATCTAGGTTTCAAACCAATTGAAGCATGGTGAGCCTCAGAGGCACTTAGATTAAATTCAGCCTGCCTCACTTTACGCATTGGCTGCTTTCTTTCTTCTTTGGGCTTCCCTGCTAAGGTTGCAGCCACTGTCAGCAGAACAAAACAAACTGCAGAAGGAGTTAGCAGATATGGTACCATGTCTTCTCACAGCAGGATCTACAGCCATACATCTTCAAGCTACATGGTCTGGTGTGCTTTGCTCTATCCCTACTCCTTCTCCCATTTGCATAGTCCTTTTTCATCACTAAGAGTCTTAATCAGGGAAACTCTAATCCCTTATGGCAATGATAGAATAGACTATTTCAGCTGGAAGGAACCTACAATGATCCTCTAGTCCAGCTGCCTCACCAATCCAGGGCTGACCAAAAGTTAAAGCATGTTATTAAAGGCATTGTCCACATGCCTTCTGAACACTGACAAGGCTTGGGACGTCACCCGCCTCTCTAGGAAGCCTGTTCCAGTGTTTGACCACCCTCTCAGTTAAAGAAATGCTTCCTCATGTCCAGTCTAAACCTCCCCTGATGCAGGTTTGAACCATTCCCATGCATCCTGTCACTGGATCCCAGGGAGAAGAGCTCAGCACCTCCCTCTCCACGTCCCCTCCTCAGGAAGCTGTAGAGAGCAAAGAGGTTGCCCCTTAGCCTCCTTTTCTCCAAACCAGACAAGCCCAAAGTCCCCAGCCACTCCTCAGAAGACATTCCTTCCAGCCCTTGCACCAGCTTTGTTGTCTTCCTCTAAATGCATTCAAAGACCTTCACATCCTTCTTAAATGGTGGGCACGGAACTGCACCCAGTACTGCAGGTGAGGCCACAGCAATGCTGAATACAGCAGGATCATCACCTTTTCTGACCAGCTGGTGATGCCGTGTTTGATGCAGCCCAGGATGCTGTTGGCCTGCTTGGCTGCCAGGGCACACACTGGTGGCTCATGTTGAGCAGCACCCCCAGGTCCCTTTCTGCAGGGCAGATCTCCAGCCACTCCTCTCCCAGTTTATACCTGTGCTGGGCATTACTCCATCCCAGGTGCAGAATCCAGCATTTGGACTTGTTAAATTTCGTGCCATGCATAACTGCCCGATGCTCCAATCTATCCAGACCCCTCTGCAAGGCCCCTTGTCCCTCAAGAGATCAAGAGAGTCAACAGCACACCCCAGTCTGGTATAATCAGCAAACTTGCTCCTGGTGCATTCACCTCCTGCATCCAGCTTCTTGATAAACATGTAGAACGAAACTGGCCCTAGAGCTGCACCCAGAGGAACACCGCTGGTGAATGGTCGCTAGCCAGACATAGCCCCAGTCATCACAACCCTTTAAGCCCTGGCGTTCAACCCGTTCTTCACCCAGTGCACTGTGAACCCCTCATCCCACAGCTGGACAACTTGTCCAGAAGGCTGCTATGACAGACAGTATCAAAAGCCTTACTTAAATCTAGAAAAACTACATCCACTGCCTTCCCTTCATTCACTGGGCAGGTGACCTTATCACAGAAGGATATCAAATGAGTTAAACAGGACTTTCCCTTTGTGAACCCACGTTGACTGTACCTGATGATTGCCTTTCAATAGTACGCAGCTTAATCTTCTCCATAATTTTTCCAGGAACTGAGGTTAGACTAACAGGTCTGTAGGTTTCTGGGTCTTCCCTCACACCCTGCTTGTAAATTGGAATAACGCTGGCTAACTTCCAGTCAGCGGGGACCTCCCCAGAGTCCCAAGACCTTTGGTAGCTGATCAAGAGTGGTAGTGCTGTAAGATCCACGAGCTCCTTCAACAGGCTGGGATGAATCTCATCAGACTCATGGGCTTGTGAACATTCAGCTGATACAGCTGGTGCCTTAGAAGTTCAGTGTCCAAACAAATGGATGCAAACCAAGAAACCAATATTCATGCTCCAAGCCAACTTGCCACAGCAGCTTCATCTCTTGCCCAGAAGCCACAAGCCATGCTCATCACCCATGGCACCTGATCCCCTGAGATCCCTGAGGGAAAGGCAGCAGGCCCTGGTGTGCTCGGCCTTCCTGTGGACACCCTGCTGCGGACCACCATGCCCTGTGATGCCCTTGGGACACGGCTGTGGAACAGGACCAGGCAGGAGCAGGGTGAGAGGTGCCTCTTTGGTGGCTGTCTCGGCAGAACCTGGGTCCACTACTAGTAAATAACAATGTCAGAATTTCAAGCAATGTCCCTGCTGCTCTCTGCCTGGCTTCTCCTCACACCGCTCATTGCAATAGTACTGCAGCGCTGATCCCAGGATGTGCAATGCTGACCCCAGGTTGTGCTTGAAGAAGAGAGCCTGTCGCACTGAAAGGTTCTGGCCCTACCCAAGACTCTATTGGCATGGGCCCGGCTCCTTGGCAGTGGAAAGCGGCCAACAGGGGGTAAAGAAAACTGGTATGTTGCAGGAGGAAATGGAGGCCTTAGCACAGTTCTCCACTGCCATGTCCCCACTGTCCCCTGCAGACTTGCCATCCTGAGACGGCCCTTCTGCTCCTCCAGCATGGCAGTGGCAGAGGCCGCAGACTTGGGAATCAGCACCCACGAGGCTCAGCGTGGCACGACTGCAGCAAGTCCATGCCTGCTCCACACGCACACAGAGCAAGGGCTGCCCATGCCTGGGAGCGTTGACCTGCTGCACAGCCCACCCTGGGGCTGTGCTCCCCTCTGTCCATCCTACTGGCATGTGGGGTATGGTTCCCGGTGACCGAGAGGGTGGGCAGACACCCAGCCCCATCGTCCTGGCAGGGTACCCCTCCTTGTTGGGTGTCAGAGAGGCTTGAAGCCCAAATTGTAAAGGAGTGTGGGGAAACCTGGTGGGTTTCCAGGGAAAGGAAACCTCTAAAGCCATGTGGGGACAGCACTTGTCCGCTTTATGCACAGATTCCGTAACAACTATTTTTTTTTACCATATATTGTCCTTTGCATTGCAGAGCAGAGGGTGCTGGCTGGAGCGCTCAGCCTCCCACCAGGGCCAGGGCTGAAGGAGAGAGGCTATTGCCAACCAGTGGGGTCTGATCAGAAATTTATGGCAAATTCTGCAAATACC
Source organism: Pampusana beccarii (assembly GCA_013399365.1). Taxonomy (NCBI): domain Eukaryota; kingdom Metazoa; phylum Chordata; class Aves; order Columbiformes; family Columbidae; genus Pampusana; species Pampusana beccarii. The sequence goes on along the minus strand of VWYH01002499.1, from coordinate 1,707 downwards.
AGGCTTGGGACAGCCCACCAGAAGGCTGAGAGCCACGAGGGCTGTAAGGGTTTGCTCTGTTCCCAGGCAGCCATGGCTGGGGAAAGCAATTTGCCATGTCAGAGCCAGTGGCTGCTTCACCTTCTGTTGACCAGAGCGGCGTTCCTCCCCAAAGCAAATGTGGGGCAGTGGGAGGTGTGGAGAGTGGGTCCCACCAGGGTGGGACTGGCTGGGGCAGAGCACCCTCCCAGGCACCCTGCTTTTCCCATGCGGGGCCTCTTTCAGGCCAGATGTCCCACAGTCAAAGTGACCCACGGTCAGACATGTGCTTGGGCCACCATCCCAAAAGCCTCCTGATATCACATACCACTGACCATTGTCCCCTGCTCCATAAAATGGCATCCCCACCTCGGCCACCACTTGCTGAGCTGCTCACACCTGCAGCACCAGCAATTGGAGCAGGACAGGAGCAGGGATGCTCCAGGCAGCGATTTCCAGTCTCTGGGTGCTGCACGCCAACACACAAGGAAGTTGCCAAATGCAGTCAAAGGGCAACTACAGGATTGGCTGAACCAAAGGGGACATCTGTGGGCTCTTGGTTGGGGATCCAAAGCCACAGAGGATGGCATGGAGCCAACGGAGGTCGACCCCCTGGAAGACCAGGAGTAGCCCATGGAGGTAGATCCAATTCCAGCAGACCTAGCCAGGTACTGCAGCGCTGGTCCCAGCCTGTGCTTGAAGAAGGGAGCCCGTTGTGCTGAGGGGGTCTGACCTCAACAAACACTCTCTTGGCATGGGCCCAGCTCCTCTGCAGTGGCCGGAGACGCTGCCATCAGTCAATCAATTAATCTCCATTCATCAGTCTCCCTTGAAACATGGTGGAGCTTCAAATGCTGCTTGAGGTCTTCCTCCCCATTCTGCACCACCCTGCTGTCCCCCAGATACTTACAGGGTGTCCACCCTGCCCTTCCCAGTGTATGAGGGACACAGCGGTGCAGGGAACAGGTCCCGCTACAGAGACCATCCTCGGTGAATGCACACCCTGTGCTGGGCACATCCCTCACCAGCAGGGTTTGCAGAAGACAGAGGATAAAAGCATTCCTGTGATTTCTTGTCCTCAAATAAACCTGTTCTAACCTTTGCCTTGTGACACTTTCTGGGTAGCACTGGGGGGAATAGCTGGAGCAAGAGGGGTCAAGGCCTAGCCCACAAGACCAGGTCAGGGCCCTTAGCTTTAAACGGATAACATTATCAGGCCTTGCTTTTAAAACTGCCTCTCTCTTCTTTTGAATATCAGCTCAGTCACTCGCACCCCAGTTAGAACCATGAAATCATAGAATAGTTTGGGTTGGAAGAGACCTTCAAAGGGCATCTAGTCCAAACCCCTGCAATGGGCAGGGACTCTTCAACTAGATCAGGTTGCTCAGAGCCTCATCCAGCCTGGCCTGGAATGTTTCCAGGGATGGTGGGGCATCTACCGCCTTCAGAATTTCTCAGTGGAATGGCTTCCACTGTGGAGAACACAGATAGCCAGACAATGCTGCTGAATAAAGCCAAGGAAATATCAGTCCCACATCATCTTAGTCAAAGTGCAGATTTGAAGGTCCTGTCCTAAAGACTGGAGAGTTAAGAAGTTTGAGTTAGAGCGCAGGACTGGCCTGCTTTGCAGGGAAGACCCTAAACCACAAGTATTTTTTGTCAGGACAGTAAGTGACCCAACCCAAAATC